>VBSM01001979.1:13579597-13620675 GCA_008086735.1 Cheirogaleus medius | reverse complement strand
AAACATTCGGGTGCAGATGTCTTTATAATAGAATGACTTATGGTCTTTTGGGTAAATGCCCAACAATGCTATTGCTGGGATGAATGGTATTTCTATTTCTAGCTGCTTGAGGTATCTCCAAATTCTTTTCCACAAAGGTTGCACTAATTTGCAGTCCCACCAGCAGTGTAAGAGAGTTCCTTACTTAAGGTTTTTGATAGAAAGGAGGGAGAGTTTTTGTCCTCCCCCTCTTCTCCGGCCCCCTGTTGATTTCCTATGACTTTTACTTTCCTCTGTGCAATTGTGTGCCCATCGGTTAGCTCCAGAACAAATGAAGAGGATGTAAATGAAATATATTAAGAAAGATAAAACATGTAAGCAAAAGTATATACTAAATATTATCATGTGTTAAATGCTATACAAAACTATGAGTTTTCAGAGGAAGAAGAGATTATTTGCAACAGAGGATATATATGAAGACATTATCTGAGCGAGAGGCTGCTCTCTGGCTTCTCCCAGACAAGCTTGAGCTCACAGTCATATTTGTCCATGTATCATTCAAGGTTCAATCAGAGAAGCAGAGCCCTGTGTATTATATATAATAAGGAATATGTTTTGAAGCTTAGACCTTACACAGTGTTGGTGGGGAGATCTACACGTGGCTGTTGCCCCTGCATCTGGTTTTTGCTCAGCCAGGTCAACATTTAGAGAGAAAAGTGGGACCTGAAGCAGGCTAGAAGAAGGAAAAACTGGCATCCTTGCAGATGAACTGGAAGATACAAGGACAAACTGAAATCTGTCTGTCTCTCTCAACCTTGCCGATGCAGGTAACCTCCAGGGTAGCTGGTGCCTTTAACCAAGTTTGAAGTGTGAAGGGGAGTTTGGCCATATATGGTAGTTAGAAAGCAATTTGGGGCCAAATGTCAAAGGGGCTGAAATGATGGTTTTACTTAGTAGACGTAGGGAAAAAATTGAAGCATTTTAAAGAGGTGAGGGAAATGACCGTAGCTATAGCATAGGAAAGTCAATCTAGGAGTTCTCTAATAGTGAATTCAGTGGGAGCAGAGACAGATAGAGTATATACCTGTTATCATGCAGCAGTTCATACCAGTCTTTGCATGAAGACCCATCTGGTTATTCTTGTGGCAACTGGTCCATTGTCTTTTTCCCATTTAAATATGTCAGAATTTGAAGCTTCATATTTATTTGTCACTGTGGTTGATGGATGGAGCTCCAAGTTTTCCTTTGTTTAAGGGAAACACATTGAAGCTGGCATTCAACTTGATATCCAAACTCTCCAGGCACTTTGGTTGCCAAGACTGTTCTGGAAATCTTGCAAGCACTGTTCTGTGGCATTTTAGCATTGCTGCTTTCAATCTTGGCTGGAAACCATGAAAGTGCTATTTCATTCATTATACTTCAGAAGAGGCCCTTAGAGCTTCATATTTGAAGGAGAGCATATTATGGAGATAGTATACATTCCTATACCCAGCAAGATGCCAGATTGGCAAATAGTAAAATTATGACTTAGAGGATATCAAAGAAATGATAACATTACACTATCATCAAAGAATTATGAAGTCTCAGCTATATCCTTTAAGTACATCATTAGAAAGTAAAATTATTTAAACTAGTGGGACTAGGAAGACACTTCAGATATTTTCTGAGCAAATATGTGCTTACTTTAAATAATAAATGGACTTTTTGTCTTCCCCTCCTCTACATTAGGATGAACCAAAGGGTTATTTACTCCATCGATTAAATTTCAGATAACAAAGAGAACCAGAGAACTAGAAAGAAATGATAGTGAATATCATCAAAACGCCAAATGAATTCAAAATACCTGATAACTCAAAATAGAGATAGGAAAGGAATAAAAAAATTATATGCATGAAGTATTACTGAGGTCTTACCCTCTTTGGAGTAGGAAAACTTGAGTGAAGATTGAGAAAAACCAGCCATCTGTCTTCTAATCTATCTACATTATGTCATCCTTCTACTGCACACATATCTGGTTTGATTCCCTTGAGAGAACTTTAGTATTAAGTGACAGAGCTAGAGCTAAAAGACCAATAGATATGATTACATTTGGAACACTTTGGTGCTTAATAAAATAAAAGAAGAGGCCTTTATAAAATAAAAGAAGGTGCTCAAAAAATAAAAGAAGGTAGGATATGCTATCATCCTAGCAGTCTCTGCACTGGAGACTCTATGGCCATCCTTGACACTTCCAAGCCCCTTTTCCATTTTGCAGATTAGAAGGTATTAACTCTATTTCTGTGGGGAGATGAAAGTCTATTTCAAAATCAGGACAGAGACCTTAATCTTATAACCAAATGCCAATTTCATTTTTTTTCACTTTTGTGGGAGCCAACCTACCAATGTAAAATTTTATTCTGTAGATTCCATCCTAAGTCGCTTTGCTTTTTTCTATCCTCCTGTCTTAGTCTGTTTTCTGTTGTTATAACAGAATACCACAGACTGGGTGATTTATAAAGATAAGAAGTTCATTCAGCTCAGTTGTAGAGACTGGGAAGTCCAAAGGCATGGTGCTAGCATCCAGCAAGAGTGCCATGATGGTTAGATGGCTATATGGACAAGAAAGTGCATGCAAGAGACAACTAGCTTTTATAACATAGCTACACCAAAGATAACCTAGTCCACTCCTGTGATAAAACCATTAATACATCCATGGGATTGGAACCTCCAGAACTCAATCACCTTCCAAAGGCCTCACCTCCCAACACTGTTATATTGGAGCCAAAGTTTCCAACTCATGAACTTTTGGGGGATATATTCAAACCATTCTCCCATCAGGTTTGAACCACAAATCCTGGCCAATTAGTTCATAATCACAGTGGATTAGTCAGCTCAGGCTGCCATAACAAAATACCACAGGGTGTGTAGCTTAAACAACAGAAATTTATTTTCTCACAGTCCTGGATGTTGAAAAATTCCAAATCAAGTTTCTGGCTAGTTTAGTTCCCGGTGAAGGCCCTCTTCATGGCTCACAGACAGCCTCCTTTTCTCTGTGTCCTTGTATGGGGGTGGAGGAGAGCTCTGATCTTTCTTCCTCTTTTCATAAGGACACCAATCCTATTGGATTAGGGCCCCACACTTATCATTTGACTTTAATTACCTCCTAAAAACCCTACTCCAAAATACATTTGCATCAGGGGCTAGGGTTTCAACAAATGAATTTTGGGATAACACGATTTAGTTCAAAATATAGCACAAAGGAAATTACTTAACTTCTAAGCCTCGATGTTCTCATGTTGAACATCAGTGTAATGCTATCTTCTTCAAATAGTTGCTGTCCAGAAAAAATGAGACAATCCATTTTAAAAATATAATAGGTGTACAACAAATCTAAGCTCTCCAATACATCAAACAAACTGGTTAGAGGTTCTATACTATTCCTGGAATTGTACTCTTCCCACAGCCCTGCCTCTGCTCTTTTTGCTGGGCTTGCATCTGTCGCTGGCATCTCCAGACCCATATCTGCCAGAAGAAGACCTCTGAATGCCTACCTAAGTCCTCTGCTTGTACCTGAAATTCTTTACCTGTTTAATGCCTTTCAGATATGCCCTAAAAAACCCAGTATATACACAATATATAGTATTGATAGATATGAAATATATAGACATTAGTATAGATGAAGTCTCTGATGTCACCTATATCGAATTTCTACAACACTTCCATATCTAGTGCCCCCTTTAAACAAGTCCTAGGATTAGATTCCAGAAGAGATAAACAATAATCTTTTAAAACAAAGGTAGAAAAAGATTTAGTTCTGGCATTCTATTTATCTGGTCCTCTTGCTTTATATTTTCATCCCATTACCTGCTGCTTTCACCAGATGTCTAAGCCAATGGTACTCTACTGCAACATGAAAACAAATAATATCCATTAATTGTTCTGAAGATGCTTTCAAGCAATTTAAAAAATAATGCTTTATTTGTGAAGAAACTCAGATCAACAAATAAACATAAAACTATTTTATATTATCAATAATTACTATACACTGTACACAGTTGCTCCTTCGCCTTTCTTAATGAAGCTCTTGCAGTGCCTGATGTAGTAGTTGATTGCTGGTTTCCAACGCATGCAGGGCCTCATGTAATCCTCACAATAAGTCTCTATGGGCACTGAAACACAGAGACACAGGTGACTTGCCCAAGGTCATCCACCTAGAAAGTGGTGGAGCCAAAGTTGGAACTCAAGCAGTCTGGCTTCAGAGGCCAAACTTAACCACTGTGCAGTGTCATCTTGAGTCAAAGGGAATAGTGGACTCACATAGTCAGATCCACGGAGTTGTCCATAACCTAGGTTTCTTCTCCATAAGATGGCATTCCACCTGCACATGTCATGTCAGCCCATGAAGAATGGAAGGGTCAATGCAGCTATTTTTATATCCTAGCCAGAAAGAAGATTGCATTTGCTGGAAAAGGATGCAATCACCATCAGTCAGATTTCTGTTCAATGGATTAAAGCTGACCAGAAACAGCACATTAAAAAATCCTCTCCTCAAATCCTGCACATTTGTGTTATTTTAAAATATATATTTTGGGGGGCAAAAAAGTCGTGTAAAGATGCCTCCAACCTGAAAATATTCAGAGAAGGTTCCAGTGTCTTCATTTGGACTTTAAACTTACATGGTATCGACAAAATTTAGAATTAGCCTGTTATTTTTTACATTCACACAGAAAAATGAGAAATTCCCTTAGATCTTGGAGAAATTGCCTGCTAGAAAGGTCTCAGCTCCACCCGTGATTGGGCTGATCTGCTTGCGAATTGAATCCCTGGCATACTCAGAATGAAGAAAATGCTTCTTTTGCAGAACTATAGGCAGATCGGGAAGAGAGAAAATGAGAGACGAGACGCAAATGGCATCTTGATTCAGCTTTTTCAGAGCATGTCTTATTCACATTGCATTCCTTAGAGATTTGATATTTGCCTTCTTATTGAAAGAAACGCACACAGAATTGTAAAAGGAAAAGACTTCCTTCAAATGTTACATAGGTTAAAAAAAAAAAGCAGTGTAGAGATCTGAAGGCATCTTTTAAACATCTAGCTGGCATTTTCAGCTATTAATAGAATGTAAACACCCACCACTATATGAAGAGTAAAGAAAAAGACTATAATATGGTGGAAAGCATACGAGTGCTAAAGTCTTGTAGCCTTAGGCAAATTCTAAGCTCCCTGAGTCTGGGTTTTCTTATTTCTGAAATAGGGAGTCATTTCATGAGGTTCTTATTAAAAGCAATGAAATGATATTCCCAAATTGTGCTCAGAGAGAATCATGATAGCGTAGGTGGAGTGCAGGGATGTGGGAGCTGGTCTGTGTTCAAATCTCACCTCTCTCTCTTATTAGCTGCGTGAGTTCAGAAAAGTTACTTTATCACTCTGGATCTATAAAATGAAGCTGATAATAATAGTGCCTACCACATAGGATTATTATGAGGATTTAATGAGTAACTATCATGGATTTAATAAGTAATTATCATGTGCTGGAACAGTGCCCAGATTAGAATAAGGACTATGTAAATTTTTGAAAAATAAATAGTATGTTGGCTACTAACAGTCTTTTATTCATTCCCTCTAATTCTGGAATCAGCATCCCATTTTGGCTTTGGGAACTGTCACCTCATGTCTTTGAATACAGTCTTAGTGATACAGTCTATCCAGGTGTTTCAATCAGTCCTGGTTGACAGGTGAGGATGCTGACCAGATATTCTCTCCCTGGAATTGACTCAGCAGCAAGTTCCACAGACTGTATTGAAATTTATTCATCCTGGCTACTACTGCAGCCCAAAGTACCCTCTTCCAATTTCTCACTCCAAGATTTCCAAGGTTTCCCTAGGGTTTGCCCACTCTGGGATATGGAGATATATATATTTTACCTTATCCAACAATTCTACAAGCCAACCTCTATCTTTTCAATAAATCAGCCCCTATTTTCTTTGTTTTCTTAAGTAAGTTTCTGATAACTTTCAATCAAATACCTTCAAATACATATAATAGGCACACAATAAATTATATTTATTAGATTCAGAGTAATAATTATAATTTTCTAATCCATGCTAACATTAATTCATTACATGTATAAAAATGTATTTATATCAGAGTGACCCCCAAGATCAATATGTTTGTATTCATTTAAACTCTAATGAAGTTATTTAGTTCTATATCATCTGTATTCCCATCTGTGGTAATCAAAAAGGCTGTATAACTATAGCTTGGCAAGGGTGTGAAATGTGGATGACTGGAAAGGGATGTTTAGTAGGTGACCAGTCCTAGACTTGGGATCTAAGAGATGAGTCTGGGCAATCAAAGATCAGGTTTGGAACCGCACACCCTGAAAATCTCAGGGATACGTAGAACTAAATATGAATTCAGACGTGGGAAAGAAGTGAAGTCATTCATACTTAATGAAATCTTGGGTTCGCTACTATGCTCCTCCTCTCTCTGCTAAAAAACAGAAGAAAATTCAGCAAAGAACAAAACAAAATATGTCTGAATTATTTGATAATGACTAACTGGACTCTGAAAAATACACACATACAACAAAATAAATTTCTAATTGCTAATATTCTAGACTCTAGTTCAAGGCAAAGAACTTCATATTGAGAAGTTAGAGATCATGTAATGAGCAATTTGAAGAAAAAATTAAAAGGAATCTTTCAGGATTTTTTAAATCATTTATCAAAAATTATAAGCAAATCTATCAAGACAAAAAGCACATTAGCAGTTGCCTAAGTCTGGGAGATGGTGGTGTGGGAAGTGATTGCTAATGGGCACAAGACTGCTTTTAGGGAGGATGAAAATGATCTAAAATTAGATTATAATGATGGTTGCACAACTCTGTAAATATCCTGACAGTCAGTGAATTCTGCACTTTAAACAGATGAACTTTACAGTATAGAGGTATTTATTACACCTTAATAAGCTTTTTTAAAAAAATGATTATCTGAATTCCCATCTTTTGAGTAACTAGAAAAAGCTCTAGTCTGAATGCAGGTTAGCAGGCTTAGGTTAGAGATGCCCAGATTGGGGTGGAAAACATGAAGATCAATAAACTGTGCCCCAAATCCTCATTCAGATCCCTCAGCTCAGCACTAGACAGTTGACTGAAACAAGGAACAGGACTGCAAACAAGAAATTGGCTGAGTTGGGAAGGACACAGACATTGAATCCAAGCAGGAGCAAGTTTGATTCAACTTATCACCCTAATGACTGGGTGTCATGATGTAGTGAGGGTTCCCCATTGAAACATAGTTCGTGCACCTACTCTATCTATCTGTCTGGTATAGAGTCAAAGATCTCTTTACCTAGGATTCTTCAGAGTACCTTTCACAGTTTTCTTATTTCCTTATCTAAATCTTAGTAAGTACTCTCAGGTTGTTGTCAGTGCTTGCACATATATCTGAGTGTGACTACACAGGCCACTCAGCTGGCTGTCCCTATGATTCTGAAGTCCTTTCCAGGTGTTTGGCTCCAAACTATTTTTTTGTTCTTTTAGTTTTGAGATAAAGAATTAATAGTGGAAAAGAAGCATATTTGGAAGAATGACTTACTAGAATTAAAACTTGTGACATTAGTTGCATCTTATTTAAATAAATCTAACACCATAAGTTTACTAGATGGGGATCTCGAAAAAATATTAAATATACACAAGTAATTTTTGCAAGTGGGGCTCTTAAAAATTCATTGTATCTACATTACTTAAAAATGAATTTTACAATTATTTGTAATGAGGATATTTATCCATCCTATTAATGATAAAACATGACTCTTGATCATGAGTAACATTTTCTTTTTCTATTATAAGAGTCATAGATCACTGAGTGGAATAATAATCATCCAAGACAACCCAGGTACATATAACATCATTTCTAGATTTGGAAAACTTGTTTTCATCCTACTTAAATTTTCTGAAATGATATGAAATGAAACCTGTACCATCCATATTAATTATGCGTGTTGGGCTGATTCAGACTTATATTTTTGATTTTTCCATTTATAGAGGCAAGGAAGACCACCTGAAAGAGAAGAAATGCAGATGCCCCAGAGAGATTATCCATTCTGCAGGTACCCATGAGGTTATACTACCACACTGTTTTTAAATCTTTGCCGTGCTGGAGGTCAACTCTGTGCCATATAATACAAGATTAATGGCATAAAGGCCTACAGACCTCCAATTTTGAGAAAGTTTGTACTAAATGCTGATGTGAGATCAGATAAGTGCACTGCAGAGACACTCAAAGGAGTTTTAGTGCAGAGAGGTCTTCATTTCACAAGTCCATTCTTAGAAGTAGGATTTGATGCTAAGATCAGTTACTACTGCTAAGGATTCCTCCTGAGATTTGAGTGTGTGTCTACAACAGAATTCACATTCTTTCCAGTCTTGACTAAATCCTTTACTTTCCTGGATATGTAAGAAGGACCCAAAACTCTGAAACACAAGAACAAACCCCTTCAAGAAAGAGTGTCTAGAACCTAAGACAATGATTTTCAACATAGACTACATATTAGGATAAGTAAAGAAATTTTTAACAGCCACAAATGGCCATGCCCCAATACTGAGAGTTAAATCAGATCATCTGGAGATGGAGCCTTAAAACTTTAAAGCTTGTCAAATGATTTTAACATGTACCAATTTAGGAGACTACTTTGGAGGTGTAACTATACAACTATGATCTCGGTGTCTAGTTAAAAAATAAAAATAAATACAAAACAAGTTAGCCACAGAGTTAAGATGACTCCTTTCTAATCAAGTGCTCTTTTTGTTCCAATAAGAATTACTTCCAACAAATTTAAAACCCCAAGGGGAGGAAATCACCAGGGTCAGTGAAAGTTTGTAGCCAGGGGAGATTATGTCACATGTTTACATTTTTATTTAATTGTATGTTAAACAGGATTTGTAAAATGAACTACAAATCCAAATACCCCCACAGAGGCAGAGTGCTAAAAACCTTCATCTCAGGTTGACATGGATTAGAGATTTGAAAGCCCACTTCTCCTTTAACCATGTAAAATTATAAAAGGAAAAATAAAATGCTGATTTGAGTCTCTAATGAAAGGTAACTGTGCAGTTATTGGAAACACACTTTCATAGCGAAAGTGGATCTTGTTACAGCACGGAGCTAGGCCTGCGTCTTCCTACCTTTAGGTTTTGATGGTGAGATTGCTGTTTACTTTCATCTGGTTTTCATTTGAAAAATCCCATCTGTGCTGAGCCTGAAAGAATTGTAAAAATACTAAAGTTACAAGCATTTAAGTAAGGTGAACAGAATTTCCTGGGTTTACTTTGCTAAAATGATGTTTAAAGAAGATTGAGGTGATGTAGGCTATGCGACCACTATAATAGACCTGCTACAACTAATTATGTGTCTGAGATGAGATGCAAAGCAAAGCTTCAACCCCAGAGGGGAGGGGAAAAAATATCCTGGCAGCATTGTGCTCTTAGAACTTAGACTAAGTATGGACATTTTTTAAAGTGAATGTATTACACTTAAACTAATTATGCAAAACTTTGGATAATAGCAAATTAATCTGCCATTTTATATTATAATCCAAACACTCATTGCTACACTCATAAGAGATGAAAATAAAGGAATGGAGGAAAGAATGTTTCCATAATTCAAAGGAACTAAAAATAAATAAAATAAACCAGAACTTTCCCCTTTTATATATTGCTCACAAAGGATCAGGTTTGCTATGAAAAAACAACATGTAGCTTAGTTACTCTGGCATCAGCAAATGAAGTGTGTCTCAAAGAAAAGAGGAGATATAAAAGAAGTGGAAACATCAATAAGTTAGATGTGAATGTTTTATTAATAAAAGATATCTTGGGACTAGACATTATAGAAGTAAAGTTGAGCATTTCGGTCAAACATGACTTCTAGGTAGGTAGTACACTTATTATCTCCTCAGTTCCATCCCAGGTATAACATTTATATTAATGAAAATCATTCAGGCCAGATATTTAAATGGATTATTTAGATGTCTATTGTGAACCCATTCCAGGGTTCAAAGGAGGCGCCATGCAACCATCTGGCCTTTGTCCAGATTTGGCTGATCATACATTGAGTCTTGAAATGAAGTTAAGACCAGCCACTGGTCCAAGAGACAATCTTTATGTTTAGATGATTTTAATCCAGCTATTCTAAATCCTTTGTAAGCTCTGCACCTATGAATGATTGCTTCCGTATGTCTTTGTAAAAGTGCAAGCCCAGTTAAAACTAACAGAGACCAAACTTAATCTCTAACTCTTTGCCCAGTGGAGAATTCGCAAAAGTCCCTCACTTCATTTCTCACTTCTCACTCAGTCATTGCTTCTGTGAATAATTATTCTGGAAATTAAAAACAAAAAACAGAACAATAGCAGTATACATAATGAAATCAGGAGCCTCTGCTAGTTGAGGGTCTATCAAGATCTTCATGGATGTACTTCTTTTTCAGAGGTGACATTATTATTGAAAGTTTCCTTCTATGAGTACTTTTTTCCTAATGGTCAAAACTCAGTTGTGTCATAGCCTGCAGGTAACTCCCTTGACCTTCTGATTCTAAAAGATTCTACTATGCATATTTCTCCATTAACCTTTCATAATGAAATGTGCATTCAAAATAAAACTTGCTACTTTATGATTACTTAATGGTCTATTTCTTCTCCAACACTGTAAGGTCTTTGAGGGCAGAGATAATAAGTTTATTTGATTCACTACAAGTAAGCATCGATAAATATTTTGTGATTAAATAAGGCTGTGAATGAATATTTAAATTGTATTGATTAGGCAGATGTATAATTTAATATACTTATTGCAAGAGTTTTGAGATCCTCAAATATACAGTAGAATGTTTAGAATTTTCATTCTTTCTATTATTGTATATAAATTATGTTAGGTTGAGCCTTTAATTTTTTTAAATATTTATTTAATTTTTAAAAAATATTTATTTAAGAATAAAAACAGCTCATTTCTTTTTAACACTGAATAATATTCATTGTCTGGATGTACCACACTTTATTTATCCATTCACCTAGTAAAGGACACCTTGATTGCTTCCAAGTTTTAACAATTATGAATAAAGATGATATAAATATCTATGTGCAGGTTTTTGTATGAACATAAGTTTTCAGTTCATTTGGGTAAATACTAAGGAATATGGTTGCTAGATCATGCAGTAAGAAAATGTTTAGTTTTGTAAAAAATTGCCATACTGTCTTCCAAAATGGCCATACCATTTTGCAGTTCTACCAACTATAAATGAGAATTTCTGTTGATCCACATCTTTGCCAGCATTTGGTGCTGTCAGCATTTGGGATTTTGGCCATTCTAATATGTGTGTAGTGGTTTCCCATTGACTATTGTTTTAATTTGCAATTTCCTAATGACATAGGATGTTGAGAATCCTTTCATATGCTTCTTTGCCATATATATGGCAAAGTGAGGTGAGGTGTCTGTTCAGATCTTTTGCACATTTTTTCATCTGGTTGTTCATCTTCTGATCATTGAATTACATTTTTTAATTTAGAAGATTTATCTGAAAGTCTTTCAAAATATCTACAAAGTATTTAATAAACAAACTGCTCAAACATACCTCAGAGATATTGATAAGTAGCTCTTACATTTAATTTTCAGCTTAAATATTTATAATCTGTGCCTGTTATCTCATATAACCTCACATTTTATTGCCAGGTAATGTTTAAACAGCAGTCAAACTCAATAGAAATTCTAAAGATGAGTGTCCTGCACTCCTACCCTGAAGAAAATAAGGCTTTCAGAAAAACAAATGAACAGACCAATAAAAAAGAACTATGGATTGTTTAATTTACTTTCCTAAAAATTAAATAAAAAGTAATATGCATTTAATTTTGAGAGTCAAACCAAAAAAATGTGTAATAAAACCTAGTGCCACAAAAGCCACATATCCCAGCTTTATTTCCAGTATTATAATCTCCCAAGAAATATCAAGGAGAAAACTTTGATGATATTTGATACCCCTATTTAATGATACTCTAAGATTTATAAATATTATTTTTGGTAATTTTTTTAAAGTCAAAAAATATCAGTGAATTTTTCTCACAATGAGCTACTTTATATTCTTAGATCTATGCCTTTTAGATTTCCTAATAATGTTCCTTCAGGGTAAGGAAGGCCTTCTTGCCATGACTCACTTTCTGGTATAACAGCTTGTTAGAAAATGAAAATGAAACTCTCAATTAGAAATATATACATAATGCTCAAGTTCTGTCCAGCCCTGGAAATGAAATGCATAGTAAATAGCAAATGCATTCCATTTACATAAAACAAACAGATTTTCCTCTATAGATGGCATCTATTAAAGCACAGCTCTGTCCAACCAATTTGAGCTTCATGCAAATCCAAATAAACTAAGTATTAGAGATTTCTGGAACCCAGTTCTGGCTTTTACAATATGGAATTTAATTTTTTAAGAGAAGGGGGAAAAAAGCTAATTATACTATTAATTAGAATGACTTATAATACCCAAAGCTTAGGAAATTTTTTGAATACTAAAACAAGCTTTATTAGTTAATAGTGGGAATGTTAGCACATTCAAGGAAAAATTTTCAAGATATTGATCAGTCTATTACAATTTGAGCGTTGTTACATATTGGCAGCTATCATGTTTTAGGGGAGGTCTTTCTGCAGCACTGTGGAATATTACTCAATGTTAATCTTGATAAAGGGAAATGATTCTATCCTATGAGTAAGACTGAAGCTCAGTAGCTCTAGTCCTTAAAGTTGATCTTGCCTGACTATCCCAACATCCAGTTGTGTTATTCTGTAATCATTTTGGAAGCAGATGTTTGCCTTGCCTGCCAATGAGTGATTATTTTATTGAGTGCTCAGTATGTTTGGTGGAGTATATGGTACTTGTCCTCAAGGGTCTTATAATATGTGATTGGATGTCTTGATTAATTTAACAGCTATCTAAACTAAGAACTCCCTTTTACTGTGTGCCAGTCCCTAAACTAATCAGTTCTTACTCCCCTCAGTACTCCTATGTGGTAGATGTTTTTATTGCCATTTTACAGATAGGGAAATAAAAGCTCAGAGCCCAAGTTCTTATAGTTAACGATGCTAGAATTCAATACCTGAATTCCTTGCTCCCAATGCCAGTGTAATTAATTTCACGTACTTTCCTGATTTTGATTTCCCTTAAATGTCTGTAAAAGGCTTCCTCTTCACCTTTCCTTCTGTTATCACATCAATGAGTTTTATTTGCATTTAAAGTCTTTTATATTTGTCAACAATAATCCTAGTTTTTCAGCCTATGAAACATTTAGGAGAAACCAGAGGAAAAAATGAAGGGAATTGTCAAATATTTTAAAATGCTCTCTATATAAATAAGAGAAATTTTTATTTTGTGAATGTGTTGGGAACCTCAAAATTTTACAATGAGGGTGCACTCAAGGATGAATAAATGTCCATAACAATAACAACAGCAGTAACAGGAGTCCTTTCCAGCCTATTTTCTCTACAAACACTGTTTCCAAGGAAGAAGTATATTAGAATGATGTTTTGGCCACAGAGAATTAAAAATAACTTATTTATGACAATATCAATGTTACATTTCAGTTGAGTGGTTCAATCAAATTTCTTCTAAAGAGTACTTATTAGAAATGTAAACAATGTAGCTATCAATAAATATTTATTAGACACATTGTTACATGACTTGGCAAGCATTTTTGTAACCATTTCTATGTGACAAACATTGTTCTAAATTCTTCATAAACAAGTCTTAACAATAGGAGTGATTATAATCCCATTTTACACATGAGAAAATTGAAGCACTACAAGGTTAAAATCCCTAGCCAGCCCTAGTGGGGGATGTTGATAATGGGAGAAGCAATGCATGTGTGAAGTAGAAGGAATATAGCACATATCTGTATCTTCCTCTCAATTTTGTTGTGAACCTAAAACTGCTTTAAAGAAATTGTCTTAAAGAAAAAAAGGAAAAAACGTAGTCAAGGTCAATTAATGAGCAGCATAAATCTGACCTAGAATTCATGCTATTAGCTATCATATATACTATGTTTACAGTCCCCAACCCCTGGGCCATGGACCGTAACAGTCAGTGGCCTGTTAGAAACCAGGCTGCACAGAAGGAGGTGAGCACCAGGTGAGTGAGCAAAGCTTCATCTGTATTTACAGCCACTCCCCATCACTCACATCATTGCTTGAACTCCACCTCCTGTCAGATCAGCAGTGGCATTAGATTCTGCATTATGGTGAGTTGTATAATTATTTCATTATATATTATAATGTAATAATAATAGAAACAAAGTGGATAATATATGTAATGTGCTTGAATCATCCTGAAACCATCCCCTCCCTCAGGTCTGTGGAAAAATTGTCTTCCATGAAACTGGTCCCTGGTGCCAAAAGGGTTGGGGACCACGGACCTATGTACCTCTAACACTGAAGGAAATTGTTAAGATTATTCAACCTTGAAGTAGTGTGGTAGGAAGACAACATTTTTTTTAAATTCAAAATAAAAATAATTTATTGGGTCATATATAAAACATGTCTGTCCTTAAGAATTTAATAACCTAAGGGTCAGATCCATTTGGTCAGATGCTTGAATGATAGAAAACCTGCCCTGCTTTTTAGCCACAGATATGTTACCATCTAGGCATGTTTGGGAAAACAAAATAATTTGGAGACTGCATTGTATTTTATTTTTTGTTTTGAAATTAAAATGTGTTCATTTTGCATAGCTCAATATCTATGTGCTATCTACCTCTACATACTATTTATCACTGCAGATTTTAGAAGATGGAAGCCTTGGTTGTATAAACTAGGAACAGAATTGTCTCAGTTCTTCATTTTTCTGATAGCAATGTAGGCTGCAAACTGTAATGAAGACCTACAGAAGACTCTCCAGCAGACACTGTCCTGTTTGCAGGAAAGCAACATCATTTCCTGTCTGCCCTTATATTTAATGCAGGGACGCAGTTAGTAGAAATTGCTTTACACATCAGGGGATGGTACATTGCACAGAGGAAGGCATCGTTGTTTCCATGTTATGCCAGAAGGTCATGACAGCAAAGCTACAAGTCAGATGGGCCTCAGAAAGAATTTGGTTGTGATTGACTAAATCCCTATGTTTATTTTGAGATGCTTGCATGTGAAAAATACATATTTATTTGCATTCTTGAATTAGCCATCATTCTTGATTTCCACAATATCTTTCCAGTTGACTCTGTCTACAAAGGTCTCATAATTTGCATATAAATCTGTTATCGTTAGCCCACTCTTCTCTTCGGGACTCCCAAATCTGTGGTTAATTTCCTCAGCCATAAAGACTTATCAGTTTCTCAGAATGGCATCTTATTTTATTTATAATAGGCATGTTCCTTATGAGAATTTCCATAATACTTGCAATGGGAAATGACTCCTTTCTCACCCAATATTACTGTCAAAAATTATATTCAGAGGGCTAGGCTTTTAGGACTGGGGTTTTAAATAATGTATAGCACATGTGCATACCATAAACAAAAATATATTTGAAGCACATGAATAACATTTTAGTTTTCTTTATCGTTTTCTTTCTTTTTGAAGAGGGAACAAGTAAAATAAGCTGTATGTCAATCTGAGAGAATTTAATGTCTCTTATTTGCAGAAAATAACCAATTTGGTTCATCATGTTCAATCAAATTTATTCATGTGTGAGGACTGACATATTTTCTTTGCAGGGGCAACAGGCTGTGTAGGAATATGCCGTAATTGTAAACATGGTGTGCACATTCTCTGTGTGGCCATTCCTTTGTCTACTGCTTGCTGAATGGGGAGGACAATAAGATATCTTTAAAGTACCCATTGCCTTCTAATTTCAGACCTTGTCCTGCTATTCTTCCCTTCCATTTTCCTCGCCTCACTTGATCGTGATAGAGGACAGGCCAGATTTTTGATGTGAATGTGAAACAAAAACGTGTTCTTAAATATACCCTTTAAAGACATTCCGGTGGTAAGTACAATCATGTTGTGGTAAAAAAAACAAACAAACAAACAAACAAACAAAAAAAACACCTTTCTCAACAGTTTCTAATTCATTTAATAGCGATCAGCATGCACACTTTCTCTTTCCTTCCACCCCTCGGCCTCACCCCTGGGGTCACTATTCTTTTCAAACTGGTTTGCCACAGAGAGAGATACAAACAAGTTGGGTTGAAATAAAATTGAGAAAAGTGGTGGAAAGTGCTCAGCTGTGAATTGTTTGAATGTTATAATAGGAATCAGATGAGCAAGTGACATCACTATGGTTCAGTCATTGCTTTGGCAAAAATCTGTTCTTAATTTTTGAGTTGCCTAGAAGGAAAAATAATATATTTAAGCAAAATGGAGTATGAGTTCACTGTGCTAGGTGGTATCAGGTAAGTCATCCATTTTATCACTTTAAATATCTTAAAACACTCATGTACATTGATGAAACATTGGGGTTTAGAGCAGCCAACAGGACACCGGGATATCAAAATAAATAAAGAAGAGTTAATGTCCCGATTATGCAGTTGCTTTGAGGGGTCATGACCACAGCTGCTTCCTCATATAGTAGTTTATTATGTGCCTTGAACACAGGAGCACAAGCATGAAACACTTATTTTTCTCCAACTACTATCTCCAAATGAGCTACGAGAATCTCTCTTCCCTGCTTTTTTTATTGTTGTCAATTTCTTATGCAAATTTCATAGTTTTACACTATTGTTGAGCTCCTAAAAGTCTAGTCTAATTGAATTCAATATGCACTTCTCCAACCTAATGCTAGAATTGCCTTGGAGCCTAAGCATGAGTATTTTTAAGGAAGCTCTTGGGTGAGATCCCGTATAGCAGAGTTCCCCCAGCCCAGCCCAGCCCTGAGTTCCTTCCTTCAGTGTGATTACCCACAGCCTCTGGTGATGTGGTCCCCTCACCAGGTAGCCAGCCTTGGGGGTGAGTCAGCAGCCAGGGGGCAAATATTGGGCTGTCTGTATCTGAGACTATTTGTGCTTCTACAACAGAATACCACAAAGTAATTAATTTATAAAAACAGAAATGTCTTCCTTACAGTTCTGGAGGTTGGAAAGTCCAAGATCATGGTACCAGAATTTGATCTGATGAGGGCCTTCTTACTATGTCCTCACATGGCAGAAGGCAGAGGGGCAAACTAAGCTAATATGGTGTGAAGCCTCTTTTAAAAGGGCCTTAATAAGGAGGGAGAAGCTCTCATGGCTCAATCAATTCTTAAAAGTCCCACCTTTTAATAGTATCATATTGTCATCACCTGAATTTTGAGGACACACATTCAAACCACAGCAATCTGCTAGAGTACACATTGAACCCCAGAGGACATTCAACCATCTACAGCAAAACAAGGGATTAAAGGATTGTCTGCTTCGTGACTAGTCCCTCTCTTGTGCTCAGTTATCTCTTTCCAGATCTCTTTTCTCTAGATCAGATAGATGCAGAAAAAATAAACAAGGTTACTACCTACACTTATATCCAATGTAGAAAGGAGACAGCACTCTTCCTTTCTTACAGAAACCCTCCACGTTATGAGTGATCCTCTTGGTACCATCCTCACTAGATATAGGGGGTAGTTAGCCCTCCTTTTATGTAGGAATCAGAGGGAAAGACATAGCACACTGCAGTTCAGTGGCTCTCAAATGTGAATATCCTGTTTTCTTCCCATTCTCCTTATAAAGTCTGGGAGAGCACAGGCTGGTGTAAGAATTAAGGCAGCAGAACTTGTTCTTACAAAGTCCCGAGGGAGGTATGGAGCCCTCATTCTGGACACTCCCTCTTTGGAATATGAGCTACTATATGCCCACATATCCTGGGCTGTAAGTTTAGTTATCAATTCTAGGACATCTAAAAAGGCATTTTTTAAGATGATATTATGTTAGCTTAGTGTCACCTGCTGCGCCTACTCCTAGGACAGGAGTAATTATCAGTAGTCGAATCAACTAAAAAGTACTGTTATGCTTTGCATATTGAGTTGTTTTATAAATAGAAGGTGAACAAATGTGATTCTTTCTCACTCTATCATTCCTATCATCCCTCCTTAGTTCCTTCCTGCCTCCACATTAAAGAGAAGTATACTCCACATTAAAGAGAAGAATAATTCATTTTATCATTTGGTTGAAGTATTTCCCATCCACCCTGAGTACCCAGGGCAGTCCAAACGTAAAAATAGTTGACTTTAGTTTGATGTAAGATGTTCTAAAAATTTGACAGATATTTATCAAATCCTCTGTTATAGAAATAAACAGAAGACTCAAAAATTCAGGCTTTTCCATTTACTTGAATGTGATCAAGATGACAATAGTAAAAAGTAACACATATGCATGAAAATAGAGATACCCTTTCCTCCAAAGAGTTGAAGGCTTTATGGCAGCTATTATTATATTGGCACTGCCAGATTCCTGTAGAATATTTTATTTGAGATAAGTACTGTTCATTTTCATATTGCATGGATTTGCAATTTGACAAATTGATGCATACAGTGGCTCATTCCTATGCCCATAATCCCAGTGGTGAAGGAAGCCAAATCCAGGACTTGTTTGGAATTGCAGGCCAGGGAAGCTGAGCTGTGTTGAGCTCCACTGAACGCTGGGTATCTTTATACCCTTTTGTGTCTGCTCTTGCTTAAAATCAGATTCCTTTATCCTAGAGAGACCTGGCACATTTAAGAACCTCAAATTGAATGGAAATAATTGAGGATGGCTTACTGTTGATCAGTCTGATCCTATCCAAACCATATGAGGTTGGTGAGCAATGTGAAAGAACACCGCTGCGTCCTAGCCCCTGTGATTATCTGTATGAAGGGTTAGTTGACTGCGCCGCTCCAAACCTCAAAAATGTATAATGCTACTTTCATTCAAGTCATATGTGTTCATAATTCTTCAAAAGAGCATAAAGTGACTGTGAAGTCAAAGCTGTGCACAAATTCCAAACTCCACCCATTACAAAGCAAACTCAGGAATTCTTCACCTGTAAATGCAATTTTTTCTGAAGACAGCAACCTAGGCTTTCCCTGTTGGGATTAGTAAGAAGTGATATTGAAATGAGCCATGCCTTAAACACAGGAGTAAATTCTGATGGGGATACCTATTTATCTTCTGCTGGGTTTATTTTGAGGATTTTTAAAACTTGGCTTCTACAAAAGAACAGTTGAATGTACAACATGTAATAGAGCTACAACACTTTCTGACCAAGGGGGAAAAGTATCTTTACAGCATGGAACTATGTTCTATACACGTGTTTGTACAGACACATTCATGCATATGCAGATAAATGAGGGTTTTTTTCCCTTTCTTTTTACTGCTGGAATAGAATTTATGCAATAGTTTAAAAACATTTTCTTTGCTTTAAAAATTTTTATTTCAAAACACAAAAAGCATAATGCTATCTGGTAAGAATAAATTGGAATACTATTTTTTCCTATATCCCATGTGTCTAAATTCCCCACATTCTATCTTAGTAAACAGAAATAGGTCCTACATTTTTGCAGTTATATCAGATGCCCCACTGTGAAAGTCAACTTGCTGCCACCTGAGGATGAGAACTGTATCCATTTTTTTGCTATTAGTTCCGGTTCTCCTGGTAACTTAAATCCTGGGGAAGAAGTTGCTCCGTACTGATGAAGCCAGTGTTCTATTCAGAGTCGAACAAATTGTCTTTCTTGCTGGTGCTGATTTCTTCAACAATCTTTGGAACTTGTCAAGGACGAGGAGGGTCAAGAATAGCTTTCCCATTTTAAGCTACATGACAAAACAGCATAAAGTTTCAGCAAGTCTGCATGAAGTTTATTCCTGTCATTGGTGCAATCAAATCAAATCTGTTCACCAGAAGTCAAATGTATTAGCTCCCTCCTCCTTTGTAATTCAGGAATTAGAGAGCCATCTACTGGTCTAATCTTCCTAAGTGGTTTCCCAAAACAGCTAGGGGAAATATCCTAAATAATTGAATCATACGCCAGAACTTTAAGCCAAACAAAAAATTATTTACCTTTTCCATTATATTTGGAGAAAAGAACTAAATGTTTTTCTCTTCTGAGACTGCAAAATACAACAAAAGTATAACTTCTGCAAAAATGAAAGAAAATGGATATTATACCATATAAGTAAAATGAAATGATAATTTCTATTAATTAACCAGTTAGCTAATCGGTATAAAGTTATGAAAAATGTGCCAAATGTCTACATTTTTTTCTAGAATAATTATGACATGCTAACTCCTCTCAAAGAACTTATAGTCTAATTTTAAATAAAAGAAAAACAAAGTAAAACACTTAATGGACCATACATCAGTTTGGCATCAAAGAAAGTGTACATGACTTGAATTTAGAACATTTGAATTTAAATGTTGTATATGACACTTATTAACCTGATGATTTGGGGCATCTCGCTTAGCCTCAGCTTCCTAGTCTAAAAATTGAGGAGGCTAATATCTGTTCCACCAATGTATCATAATAACATGCTGTAAGTTATTAAAAGTTTATATATATATATATATATATATATATATATATGCAGGGCCTAACTGCTGAAATCATGAAGTCTAATGAGATACATGAAATGCAGAAATGTACACACTGCAGGAGGGACAACAGAGGCCAGAGTGCTCAGGGGTGATGTTACAAAGGAGGTCTGCATGATGGATAGTGTGTGTCCACAGGTGAAAGTGAGGTGGGTGGATATTTTTTAACGTACTTAACTCATCTCAACATAGGATACATCAATCTAAGGGGAAAAAATACATTAGCAAGTGTGATTTCCCCGTGGCTGGTAGCATTTAGTTTATATCAAAGTGCTTGAAAGATGAGAGAGGGTATAAACTAAGCTGAAATTTAATCTCTGGCTAGGCGAACTTAGGTTTTAAAAAATCACTGAGGGAGAGAATAGAAAATCAAGTATTGAGTAAATTGAAAAATGGAAAGAAGGTGGAGATAAAGAGTTCCAGGGAGCATTAAGCAGAGAAGGGAGACTTCAAAAAATATGACAGAAAACTTTGAAAGAGGCAAATTAACTTGGAGAACAGAAATAAAAATAACATGAATGACTGAAATCTTTGGGGTGTCTGAAGGTTTTGTATTAGCATTAGAAATCTAAGGTGATGACACTCATTAGAGACCTGTTGTCTCCTGTAACTTCTGAGTGATGAGAATGTTGCTTCCCTAGTTCAAAGCCAGCTGTAGATCAGAAATTTGCAGCACCTACATCAAAAGGTCTGAGAGTCCTGAGAAGCTTCTTTGCAAAGGGAATTCTAAAGCCCACCTTAACTTTTTAAAGTAGTAAACAAAGGTATAAATGGGTTTTCCTTCATGTCTTCATTCTATAAAATATACCATGGTTCCTCATAATGTATTCAGAAGGAAAAAAAAAAGCTGACATCATCATTTTCTGTGTAAGGATTGCATAATGAAAACAAGCAACATAGCTATTGTTAATTTTTCAGTAGTGAAGGTAAATTAATACTGGGTAATCTTGTGTATTTTCCAAAGTCTTTCATATTTTAGTACTAATTTAAAAGGAACATTTTCCCCTGTAGTTTTTCTAATTAAAAATATCTCATTAACTATGATTTATATTAATATTAGTGGAATTAATGGAAATTTTAGGAGGCTTAAATTCTATTTTCTGTTTCATGACAGGATTTGTTATTTTACTTTGGATAAAATACTCAACCATTCATAACCTCTATATTTGTAACACAGAATTTAAATGTAAACCTCATTCTTTCTCATAGGTACCACCTTTAAAGGCCCAATTCACTTGATGCTTCTTTCCTGAAGCAACTTGATTCTCAGGATTGTAAAAGTCTGAAGGTGAAATTCTAAAACACACACCGCTTACTTATTGGATCATTGCCTCCTACGATGAACTAAACCGAGTATGTGTTTTGTTGTGACCATTCCTTTCTTAATTGCACTGCTCAATGTCTCTTGGCACATGAAAATGTATTGCATCTCTCCCATGAAAGCCCCTTTTCCCTCTGAAGCCCCAGAAGTTTTAATGGGTTCCTCAAGATATTTCTATTCTCCTTGCATTTGCATTATTTCTTTCATTGTTTATGGACCCTAGAATAAAGCGTGGCTCAAAACAGGTGTCACTCTCTGGGAGAAGTCAATGGATTGGTGGATTCCCACCCTGTGCCTCCCAACACAAATACACACATTTCTTAACCCTTATCAGGAATGCAGCAAGAGCAAGAACAAGGCAAACCACCCAGTAGGAGTCCTGCTATGTTCATTAGGCCACATATTCTAGGAAGGGAGTCACTGTGGCTGATTAAAAGGTCTAGGCAGTGGTTGCCAAAAATAGGCAGACATCAAAATAACCAGGAACTTTAAAAAAATAAATTAAAAAAAAGACTTTGGCCCTACCTCAGAAGTTCTGAATTCTACTTCCCCAAGTTGGAGCCCTGTAAGTTGCATTTGCATGAACTCCTTAGGGATTCTTCTTATCCTGCTGGAATTAGTGTCTGGAACACTGGCTACTCCAAGAAAATTTATGGAATTAGCTAAGTCCTGAAATACACATTTAAATTAGTTGGAAGACATGTATGCCTTCTATGCTGTAATCTAGCCAACTACAGTTCTTTGTAAGGGTTTAGGGCTCAAATATGACTTAATTTTTGGTTTGCTTTCCTTTGCCTTATTTTGTATGTTTCTGTATCAAAGACCACTGGGGGTGGCATAAATTTTTGCAAACAGAATTCTGGACACTCTGCTAGAATCCAGGAGATTCTGGCAATATCCAAATTCCCCAGTCCTGCCCTAACCTCTCTAGTACTTCTAAATCATACAACTGATACTGGATTAATGAATTGAATTGATTTTAAAAAGTTTAGAATTTAAAGGATAGACATCAAATCATTATGTTACACCTTTTAACAGGGATAAACTGAGTGCAAACCCATAAATCAAGCCATATTATATAGTCTTAGAAATCTTTGAAAATCCACAACAAAGTGTATAGATCCTCTCGTCAAACTATTGATGTTCAAATCACATCTTTCATTTACTTGTTTGCTTGCAATCACGCTCAAGTTCTTTAATCTTTCTAGACTCGGTTTTCTCGTCTGTCACATAGTGACATACTAAATTTGTTCTGAGGATCCCATGGCACAATCCATGTAAAGTACTTATTGTCCACTAAATAAGTACTAAATCCCTGCTAGTTAAGATTATTTTAGTATGATTATTACTATCATCTTTTTGAAAATTTAATAATAGTTTCCCTTAGCATTTGGATAAGTCAAGCTGATTTCCTCAGTTTTGTTCAACCCTAGACAAACTAATCTCCAGTACTATAAAAGCCTAGGAGAGAAATTCATCACAAGGTTTTGAAACACACTCTTATTAATTAGATCATTGCCTCCTATAATCAACAAAAGTCTTAAGCATGTGTCCCTCTTTTACTTCCATTCCTTTCTCACCTGTACTGCAAAATGTCCCTTGCACGTGAAATTTACAGGTACAAAATTGTTATGAGGGGCCTGGAAGTAATTTTTTTCTTTTTAAATCGACAAATAAAAATCGTATATATTCATGGTGTACAACTTGATGTTCTGATATATGTATACATCATGGTATGATTAAATAAAGTTAATTAACATACCCATTACTTCAATTATGATCCTTATTATTTTTGTGATGAGAACATATAAGATCTACTCTGTTGGCAATTTTCAAGTATACAACACATTATCATTCACTATAGTCACCATGCTGTACAGTAGGTCTACAGAACTAATTCGTCCTGCCCAACTGAAACTTTGTACCCATGACCAACATTTCCTTACTCCCCGCACCCCACCCCACCAGCCTCTGGTAATCACCATTCTATCTTCTGCTTCTATGAATTGATTTTTAGATTCTGCATATAAGTGAGATCATGCAGTATGTGTCTTTCTATACCTGGCTTGTTTCTCTTAACACAATGTCCTCAAGGTTCATCCATGTGGTCACAAATGACCAAATGGCAGGAGTCCCTTCTTTTGTAAGGCTGAATAGTATTGCAGTGTGTGTATATGTGTATGTATGTGACACACACACACATATATATATATCTCACATTTTCTTCATTGCTGGAGACTTAGATTGATTGTATATCATGGCTATTGTGAATAATATTGCAATGAACATGCTGCCTTATCTCTTGCAGATATCTCTTGAAGGTACTGACTTAATTTCCTTTGAATTTATACTGAGAAGTGAAATTGCTGAATCATATATAGTTCTATTTTTAATCTCTTAAGGCAACTCAATACTGTTCTCCATAATGGCTGTACAAATTTACGTTTCCACCAATAGTGTGCAAGAGTTCTCCTTTCTCCACATCCTTGCCAACACTTGTTGCCTTTTGTCTTTTTGATAATAGTCATTCTAACAGATGTGAGCGATATCTCATCATGGTTTTAATTTGCATTTTCCTGATGATTAGCTTAGTTTGTTTTGTGTTGCTATAACAGAATATCCAGGTCTGGGTAATTTATAAGGAACAAATGTTTATATAGCCCATGGTTCAGTAGGCTGGCAAATTCAAGATTGAGTGGCTGCATCTGGCAGTTCCTAGTTAGGCCCTTGTGCTGTATCAAAACATGGTGAAGAAACAAAATAAGAACCAGGCATGTTGGGGAAGAAAAGAGCAGAACACCAGAGGTAACCCTGCTTTATATAATGATTTCCTCTGGCAGGAACTAGTCCATTCCTGAGAGAACTAACCCAGTCTCTGGAGAAAGACGTTAATTTATCTTAATGACCTAATCACCTCTTAAAAGCACCACCTCCCAACACTGCCATACTGGGGACCAAGATGCCAACATGAGTCTCGGTAGAGACAAACTATACTTAAACAACAGTGATGTCCAACACTTTTCTCAAATACCTGTTGTCCATATTTTTGTCTTCTTTTTAGAAATATTCAGGTCCTTTGCCCAGGTTATTTGTTTTCTTGCTATTGATTTGTTTGGATTTCTTACATATTCTGAATATTAACCAATTTTTACATATATGGATTGCAAGTATTTTTCCTAATTCCATGTATTATCTGTTCACTCTGTTGACTGTTTTCTGTTTGTCTATTTTTCCTTTGGCTACCAGAGCTTTTGCAGTCATAAAAAAAAAAAAACTTTTCCAAGACTAATGTCAAAAAGCTTTTTCCCTATATTTTTTCTAATACTTTTATATTTTTAGTTTTTATGTTTGTATCTTTAATGTATTTCGAGTTGATTTTTGTATACAGTGTAAGATAAGGGTCCAATTTCATTCTTCTGAGTGCTGATTTCCAGTTATCCTAACATGATTTATTGAAGAGACCGTCCTTTCCCCATTGTGTGTTCTGGGCAATTTTGTTCAGGATCAGTTGACCATAAAAAGGTATAGTTATTACTTCTGGGCTCTCTATTCTGTTCTATGAATCTACATATCTGTTTTCGTGCCAGTACTATACTATTTATATTTCTATAGCTTTGTAGTAAGTTTTGAGATTAGGTATTGCAATGCTTTGTTCTTTCTGTTCAAATTGTTTTGGTTATTTAGGGTTTTTGTGGTTCCATACAAATTTTAGTATTGTTTTAATTTCTGTAAAAAACATCATTGAAATTTTGATAGGGATTTCATTAAAATTGTAGATTGCTTTGGATAGTGTGGTGGACATTTTAGCAATATGAATTCTTCCAATCCATAAGCACAGTATATTTCCATTTATTTTTATCTTCTGCAATTTCTTTCATACTTTTATAGTTTTCAGTTTATGGATCTTTCAGAGAATCTCCCTCCCTTCTTATTTCATCTGTAAAACAGAAAAATAAAATCTATCCAAAACTTCAGCATTCCTATGGTGGAAAATTACCTGTATAGAATTAAGTAATTAAAAGCACTGAATTAGATGTTACTTTTATTATATATAAATTGGTAAAAAACAAAACCTTCAAGAAAAAAGATTAAATATTTGAGTCATGTCCTAGACTTTTACCTCTACCACTTGGCTAGTTTTGATAACTGACTTATTCGTTGTTATTGATTAAACAAATTGATCTCTTAACTGTGAGAGCTGCAGGCTGTACTTAGAGTACTGGTTTCTGTGGGTTCCATAACTGCTACACCACACCATGGGGTTTTGTCTGTACACATATGTGCCTTTGAAAATGTTGTCAGTATGGGCAGTTAAATGTTATTGGATTTGGTCAATATTCCATGTGAGGTGGTAAGTACAGCCTTATAGGTGGTAAGTATAGCTCAGCTGCATTACCTGACATGTCTCTGCAGTTAAGGATTTAATTTATAACACTTCCCAAAACAAAGACATAAAAATAAAGTGTCATTTATACCACATTATATAGTATATCTTATATATCTCAATTCCTCCAGAGGCTAAGGCTGTTGAGTCAGCTAGACAACTGGAGAAAAGGTCTTACATTGTCATAGATGGAATCATAAAAATTTTCTCCTGTGCACTGTAATAAGGATGAAAGAGTCTTCTTCCCATTTAACCCAAGCATGGCTTTAAACAGGTGTTTATGTGTTTGTTATTGTCATGAATTTTTAATCATACATCTATCTTTTAGTTTAAAATATAAAAGCATTTCTTTGAACATAAGGTAAATCTCTCAGATTTGAAGAATAAACATTTTTAGAGATGTCATAATTTGTGCAAGTGGAGATCCCAGACAATTGGCAAAACATAAGAGAAAAATAAAAGCAGGACTTTTGGAAATTGTATTTTAATAATTGGTATCTTTTGGATGTGTCTGATGTGATTAAGTTTCTATTGAAAACATAAAACGCTGAACAAGGTGTGAGGAATAAGGAACACCTGGAGTCATTTCTAGGTTCTACTACCCACACTCTGGGTGACTTAGCCAAGCTTTTCCTCAGTCTTTAATATGAGAGGCATGGAGGGATGATGATAATCTGAGCAAGTGATATTAATAGTGACAGTGAAGATGATAATGCTAACACCTATCTAGTGATTGATAATTATATGTAAGCATAGTTATACTGCTCCATTTGCCTTATCATAATCTTTAAAATAACAAAAACATTAAATCCTTCAGGGGATAGGGCCTATACAAAAGTATTTTTCTAACATTAAGTCAAAGCGCCTAAAATGAAAGGAGTCTATGACTTATCTCTGTTGCAACTCCACCAAATAAAATCTTGCCATTTAGCAAGTATAAGACCCTTTTGCCTTATCTGGCCTTTGTCCCTTGCCCCAATGTGCTCTCGATCATTATGACCTAATTTATAGTTCTTTATTTCCATGATAACATTTGTAGTGTGTGCACTGTGCCTTTGCATAAGCTGTTCCCTGTGCTCATGTCCCTTCCATTTCTCTCTTGTCTACCTGCCAAGCTCCACCTTGTCCTTCCTTCAATGACCAGGTCAGATAAGAGCTTACTCTGTGAATCCTTTCCCCCAGAGCTGAAAGGAAGGTGAGGTTAGTGAGCCTTGACCCCAGACAAGCTCAGGGTTCACCTATATCTTCATTAAAAATATTTTCTACTTTATTCATCATGGATTTTTGCAGTAATTTTGATTTTTAAAAAATATTTCATTAAAATAGTATTAATATTTATTTTGGTTTTTGAGTGATTTGGTGCCCCCTTAAATTTAGTGCCAGAGGTGAGTGGCTCACCATGTGGCTGATCATTCACCATGTAAGATAGAGATAATCACTTTGTGGTGGTTTATTTTATGTCACCTTCACTGAGCCACAGGATGCCCAAATTAAACATGTTTCTTGGAGTGTCTGTGAGTGTGTTTTGGGATGACTTGAGCTTTTCAATTGGTGGATTCAGTCATCCAGGTTGCCTTCTTCAATACTGGAGGCATCATCCAATCTGGTGAGAGTTTGAATACAAAAGGTGAAGGAGGAGGAGCTCATCACTTTTTCTCTGCCTCACTGCTTGGGCTGGGACAGCTCATCTCATCTTCTCCTGCCTTTGGACTGTGATTTATACCATCAGCTCCCCTGGTTCTCAGGCCTTTGGACTCTGACTGAATGACACCATTGGCCACCAGGTTATCCCAGTTCTCCAGCTTGAAGGTGGCAGATTGTGGCACTGCTCAGCCTCTGTAATCATGTGCACCAATGTGTCATAGTAAGTCTCATTATATATATATATATATATATGTACATACACACATACATACATATATAATACATATATATATAATATCCCATTGGTTCTGTTTCCTGCAGAGCCCTCATTACCATACTACCCCTTCTCCCTTTTATTTTGAACAAAATTATTTTATTACACATATCACAAAATGTTTATATATCTGGAAACATTAGATAGACCCATTTAACTCACAAAAAAATTGAAAAGGATGCTATTTAAATAAATCTGAAGTAGATAACATTTTTTTCCACATTTCACAGATTTGAACACTGAGGTTTGGAGAGGCTATGTAATTATCCAATGCTACACACAGTGAATGGCAGACCAGGAATTTAAAATCCAGATTATCGAGCCTCAAATCTTCCCCTTTTAAACAGAGATTGCATTGAACGCATTTTCAGCTTCTAGCAGCCCTTGAGAGGGTAAGATGACCCAGACTGTCTATTTCTGTTATACCTGAGAAAGGTGATGAAGCTTGTAGAATTTCTTCCAGGCTGAGGAAAATGGGCCAGTGAGCCACCTCATTTGAAGAGTTATGAAACCAATTCCTTTATTTTTATTTTTTATTTCAGGTGTGAGTAGGAAGCTCTGAGGCTAGTGTCTACCCTGGGGAAGGATTCAGAAATTGGAAGAAAGGGCGAGTGGCAGTGGGCAGGTGAGACATGCGCTTTATTGTCGGGGGTATACAGCAGGGACAAAAAGCATGGCCAAGAACGTGGCGAGCACTTATGTATATGGCTCTGAACAATAGTGGCAACATGCCATGGGAAAGCGTGATCACATGGGTTCACATAGGATGTAACACCTGGGTTACATAAGTATGCTACTCAAGTCTCCCCCACCCAGCTAGCAGGGGGGCCGGCTGGAAAAAACATTGCGGCAGTCCCCTCAGTTTGGCCTAAGAAACCTATTGCTTATACAAACGCATTTTCCCTTACATGGGGATACAAACATTTAGGTTATGTAAATTGCTTTTGCCCACCCGAGTCAGAGCAACAAACATGCCCATCTCCCAGATAGTGCTCACCGCACCCATTAGGTGTGAATATGCCCATCCTCTCCTCCCCCCTCCTCCGCCACCTGCCTGACACCCAATGAATGTTACTCCCATATGTGTGATATCAGTTCTTACTGGGAAACTTAAGACGTCAACTGCTCACAACTAATATCCTTCTCCAAGGCTGTGCCCTTGGTTTGGGGCTCTGACATTCCATATTTCCTAGAATTGCTACCTTCTTTTAGGTGTTCAATTGATGTTTAAAAGAAATCAATATGCAGTTTTAACTGTCACTGACAAGGTAATACGGATTCTTGTTTCTCAATATTTCGGGGTAACTTGCTCCTGCAAAATTATTAGGTCTGTGTGGCTTTTTGGCCAATCTGACTTCCAATAAAGTTATTTCAATAGCTAATGAGAGTTCTCCAAGCTCACAAGACAAGGAAGACCTTAATTAAAATCAGTGAAGAAAAAAATCTGTAAAAACAATTAAGCACCTAAGTTGATGCCTTTTAATTTGGGGGCTGAAGGTCTTCTTGGGAAATTACTGAATCACCGGGATGATTTAATTTGGCTTCCTTAAATTAAGTCTTGGTGAAATAGAAAAGGTTTCTCAGATATTGTATAATATATAATATTAAGAAGCATTACAGTAGTAGAAAAATCCAAAGATACAAGAAAACATTTAAAGAAACGGAGGGAGGAGTATCTGAACTCTGGAATAGATTCGTTCAGCTGAAACAGTTAATAGGCTATTTGTTCCAAAAAAACTAGCCGGAGCTTTTTTCTCTGAGAAATAAAAAGAAGTTTTAATAGAAATTTTACCATAAGAAGCAGCTATGCTTTGATCTCAAATTTTTTTCTAGAATGTGGTGTTTATTGAAATAAATAAGTCAGCGAACAAGATAAAATCATCATTATATGATTAATTTTGAAACTTCTGTATACAGTAGGTAAAGTCATACATGACTATGAAAATAGACATTTTGTTGCTTGTTTTGATAGCTGTCTGTTTTTCCCACTGCCCAGCATTAGTTGAATTTCCTTTGGGAAGACACGTTTTTTCTTTTCTTTCCATAAAGTTTTTTTGGGGCTAACCATAGCTCCAGAAATATACACGTGATCCAGGTCAAGGCCAATTGGAAATTCTATTTGCTAAGAGCAGGGGTTGCCATGTGATTGAATTCAATCCAAAAATTAACAACAACAACAACAAAATAAAGCCTGAGGCTTTATGTTTAAATGATTGTAGAAAATTCTCTTTTGATGGGTTTGAACCTAGAAGAGTTGGGACCTTACTCTGCTAGGGTAACTATGAGAAGATAGAAAAAATAAATGGAGAGATACCAAATGTTGGTGATATTGTTTGTACTCCTGGATCAAACTAATTCTGAAGCCTACACCTAAGCTTTGTAGAATCACTACTCTTTCTTCATAACACTGTTTGCATGTGGTTTTCTCTTGTTTGCAAACAGTGAAGTAAATATTTGTGAGGAAACATATTTTCTCTCACTTGACTTTCAACCAGTGATACCATTTATGAACTAAATGTACACATTTACTCAGGTTACTTTCTTAGGAAATAACTAATTCTCATTCTTCAAGAAAGATTTCCTAGGAAGTAGTATTTTCTTTAACTCCTTGAAAAAAAATATAAAAAGTTTTCTCTTTCACCTCAAATTGGAATACCTGCAACCATTGAATAGATCTTTAGAAAATTCAGCCCTTAAATTATATGAGGCCCTGTATTTTCTTTTTTTAAAGTTTTTATTTTATTTTTTATTTCAGCATATTATGGGGGTACAAATGTTTGGTTTACAGATATTACCTTTGCCCCACCCGTGTCAGAGCTTCAAGTGTGTTCATCCCCCAGATGGTGTGCACCACACCCATTAGGTGTGTATATACCCAACCCCCCCTCCCCTATCCCATCTGCCCAACACCCAATGAATGTTACTATTATATGTGTATTTTCTGAAAGTATGATGTTATAGACTGCAGGTTTGTATTCCCCCAAAATTCATTTGTTGAAACCCTAATCCTTAATGTGATAGTATTTGGAGATAGGGATTTGGGGAGGTAATTAGGTATGAGGATGGAGCCCTCATGATGGGATTAGTGCTTTTATAAGAAGAAACAGGACAAAGCTTGCTACCTTTCTCTCTGTCCACCATGTGAAAAAACCAGGAAGAGGGGGGCTTACCAGAATCCAAATATGTTAGCACCATGACCTCAGACTTCCCAGCACCCAGAACTGTGAGAAATAACTATCTGTCGTTTAATTAACCCAGTATGTGGTATCTTGTTATAGGAGCCTCAAATGAGATATGACTTAAGCAAATAGAGCACCATGAAACAATAATAATCTGAAATTTCATAATTTATTATAGACGAGTCATCTTACTCTGGTCAATTAACAGTAGGTACAGGCAGACAAGGAGTAGATAGAGTGCTATTCTAAAGTAAGTTCAAGGTAACAATAATTGGCTAATGAAAGAACAGCATTACACTGAAACGAGGTAAGTTTAAGTCATTTATAATATTAATATTTAAATCAATATGACCTAGTTTCTTTAATTTCTTAAATCTATGAACTGTTGTCAGGTAAGTTACTATTATACCACCATCAAAATGAATTGATTCTATTAATTAAATCCCTCCTAAAAATGTTTATTTAGGGCTAAAAAACAGAGATAGCTAAGCTAATGAATTTTCAGTTCTTTAATTGAGTCAGTCTTATATGGACAGCCTTTAGGAAACCTAGGCATTGACCCTTTGGTTGACGATGAACTTTCTCTGCAATAGTTTAACTCCCTTTGGCTTTCCTTTTCCATCTGTAATGGGTGACATATTCCGCACTGAGTCAATTTTGACTTTAAATTATAAAATGATTCCAAAGCTCATTGCAAAAATAAAGTGTTCTGTTTGTGATTCATAATCAAAATAATAATGTTAACCTCTATAGAGTCTCCTAAAAATAATTATGCTTCATAGACTCCAAATCAGTACAGCTAGCTTGAGTTTCTTTTTTTTTTACTTTTTTATTACTTTTTCCAGCATATAGTGGGGGTACAAATGTTAAGGTTATGTATATTGCCCTTGCCTCCTACCTCAAGTCAGAGTTTCAAGTGTGTCCATCCCCTAGTTGGTGCATATTGCATTCCTTATGTATGTATGTACCCATCCTATCCCCACCCACCTGCCCGACACCCGATAAAAGTTACTCCTATATGTCCACTTAGGTGTTGATCAGTTAATACCAATTTTCTGGTGAGTACATGTGGTGCTTATTTTTCCATTCTTGGGATACTTCACTTAATAGAATGGGTTCCAGCTCTAGTCAGGAAAATACAAGAGGTGCTATATCACTGTTGTTTGTTACAGCTGAATAGTCCTCCATGATATACAGATACCACATTTTATTAATCCACTCATGTCTTGATAGGCACTTGGGTTGTTTCCACATCTTTGCAATTGTGAATTGTGCTGCTATAAACATTCGAGTGCAGGTATCTTTTTTATACAGTGACTTTTGTACTTTTGGGCAGATGCCCAGTAATGGGCATTGCTGGATCAAATGGTATATCTACTTGTATCGCTTTAAGGTATCTCCATATTGCTTTCCACAGAGGTTGAACTTGTTTGCAGTCCCACCAGCAGTGTAGGAGTGTTCCTATCTCTCCGCATCCATGCCAACATGTATTGTTTTGGGACTTTTTAATAAGGGCCATTCCTACTGGAGATAAGTGATATCTCATTGTGGTTTTGATTTGCATTTCCTTGATGATTAGAGATGTTGAGCATTTTTTCATATGTTTATTGGCCATTATTCTGTCCTTTTTTTGGAAAGTTTATGTTCATGCTCTTTGCCTACTTTTTGATAGGGTTGTTTATTTTTTCCTTGCTGATTTTCCTGAGTTCTACATAGATTCTGGTTATCAGCCCTTCATCAGATATGTAGCTTGTGAAAATTTTCTCCCATTCTGTGGGTTGTCTGTTTGCTCTCTTGACAGTTTCTTTGGCTGTGCAGAAGCTTTTTAATTTGATCAGGTCCCATTTATTTATTTTTGTTGCTGCTGTGATTGCCTTTGGGGTCTTCTTCATAAATTCTTTGTCTAGGCCAATGGCTAGAAGAGTATTTCCAAAGTTTTCCCCTAGAATTCTAATAGTTTCACATCTAAGGTTCAAGTCTGCTACCCAGTGTGAGTTGATTTTTGTGAGAGGTGAAATGTGTGGAACCTGTTTCAGTCTTCTACATGTGGCTATCCAGTTTTTCCAGCACCATTTATTGAATAAGGATTCTTTTCCCCAGTATATGCTTTTGTCTGCTTTGTGGAAGATTACATGGCTATACGAGGATCGTTTTATATCTGGGTTCTCTGTTCTGTTCCACTGGTCAATGCTCCTGTTCTTGTGCCAGTTACCAGCTGTCTTAATTACTATAGCCTTGTAGTATAGTTTGAAGTCTGGAAAATTAATACCTCCCATTTTGTTTTTATTGCCTAGGATTGCTTTTGCTATACGGGGTATTCTCTGGTTCCATATGAAGCATAAGATTAATATTTCTATATCTGTGAAAAATGATGATGGTTTTTAAATAGGGATTGCATTGAGTCTGTAGATCACTTTAGGTAATATAGACATTTTAACAATGTTGATTCTGCTGACCCACGAGAATGGTAGGGTCTTCCACCTGTTTACATCCTCTACTATTTCCTTCTTTAGTGTTTCATAGTTCTCCCTGTAGAGGTCTTTTACCTCCTTAGTTAAATGTATTCCTAGATACTTTATTTTCTTTGTTGCTGTTTTGAAGGGAATTGAGTCTTTGATTTGGTTCTCACTTTGACTGTTGTTGGCATATATGAATGCCACTGATTTGTGTGTATTGATTTTGTATACTAAGACTTTACTGAATTCATTTACCACTTCATAAATGAGAAAATCAAGATGGAAATCAAAAGATTCTTTGAACTAAATGACAAAGGAGACACAAGTTATCAAAACCTGTGGGACAAAGCTAAAGCAGTCCTGAGACAAAAGTTTTTTCCATAAATGCCTATATCCAAAAGTTGAAAAGATCACAAATAGACAATCTAATGAAGTGTCTCAAAGAGCTGGAAAAAGAAGAACAGATGGACCCCAAACCCAGCAGAAGAAGTGAAATCATTAGGATCAAATCAGAACTAAATGAAATTGACAACAGGGAAACTATACGGAAGATTAATAAAACAAAAAGTTGGTTCTTTGAAAAAATAAACAAAATTGACAAACCTTTGGATAGACTAATGAAAAGCAGAAAAGAAAAATCACTAATAAGCTCCATCAGGAACAATAAATGAGAAATTACAATGGATTCCATGGAGATACAAGATATAATTTATGAATACTACAAAAACCTCTATGCACACAAACTGGAAAATGTGGAAGAAATGGACAATTTCTTAGAAACACACAGCCTCCCTTGGCTCAACCAGGAAGAAATGGAATTCCTGAACAGACCAATATCAAGTACTGAAATAGAAACAGCAATCAAAAACCTTCCTAAAAAGAAAAGTCCTGAACCAGATGGTTTCACACCCGAATTTTACCACGCCTGCAAAGAAGAACTGGTGCCTATCCTGAAGAAATTATTCCAGAACATCGAGAAGGATGAAATCCTCCCCAACACATTTTATGAATCCAACATAACCCTGATACCAAAACCAGGAAAGGAGGCAATAAAAAAAGAAAACTACAGACCAATATCCCTTATGAATATAGGAGCAAAAATTCTCAACAAAATCCTAGCCAATCGAATCCAGGTGCTTGTCAAGAAAATAATCCATCACAACCAAGTGGGCTTCATCCCAGGGATGCAAGGATTGTTCAACATACGCAAATCTATAAATGTAATTCACCATATAAACAGAAGCAAAAACAAAGACCATATCATCCTCTTAATAGATGCAGCAAAAGCATTGGACAAAATTCAACACCCTTTTATGATAAGAACGCTCAACAAAATAGGCATAGACGGGGCTTACCTAAAAATGATACAAGCCATACTTGACAAACCCACAGCTAACATCATACTGAATGGGGAAAAATTGAAAGCATTCCCACTTAGAACTGCAACCAGGCAAGGTTGCCCACTATCTACACTTCTATCCAACACAGTGCTGGAAGTCCTTGCTATAGCAATCAGACAAGAGAACGGAATTAAGAGTGTCCAAATGGGAGCAGAAGAGATCAAACTTTCACTCTTTGCTGATGATATGATATTATACGTAGGAAACCCCAAAGATTCAACCAAGAGTTTCATTTTTTAAACTACATTAAGTTAGAAGCATTTGCTCAAGTAAACTCAGCTTAAATGCAATAGGCAAAGTAGAGAAGAGATGGAGTAACTGCTTAAGGAAAGAGATCAAGAAGGAAGATTCAGAATGTGGATTTTAGTGATTTTTATACATAAACATGGGTCTACCCCAAAAGCAGAGACATAATTCCTTGTTAAACAATTCCCAAAGACAGAATTGATAAAGCCAGAATGGTTTAATATCCTTAGAAAGAACAATGCCTAAAAATACCCATTTTTTTTTGAGGAAATGATCTGCACCAGAAACTAGCTAAGCTATAATCATTTATTTTCTCAATTATTCCATATAACAATTTTAGGAGTTAGGTATTATTAAATTCCATATTTTATAGAAAAGCAAAATAAAGTTTAAAAAGGTTAAGTAGTTTTTCAGAATCACAAAGTAGTTAGTGACAAAATAGATATTTACACCAACCTCGACCAGTTGCCATAAGCAACTACAATATGTAATAAGAAACATCATTTTCCCCATTTACTAGGTAGTGTATACCTAAAAATAATGGCTTTGCTCACACTTGAGGTGACCAAGTCATCTATAACCTTATTATTAAAGTAATTTATATATTAAACTTTTCTTTTCTTTCTTTTTTGTTTTTTTCTTTTGCTAGTCTCTCTACCCAATCTTGGCTATGATAAGAAGTAATGGCAATTGGGGCTGGAAATGTTTTCTTGTAAAGTCTGATTATACCAAAATATGACTGAAAAATTGCAATAGGTTTCCAAAGAAGCCCAAAGGTGCTCAGAAGGTACTTACTATATGAGTAAGAACTTCCAACCGTCAGTGACATAACACTGCTGTAATGAGCACATAAGCAATGAAAAAGATTGGGTTGACTTATTAGATGACATGGCTAGTAAGTCTGAAGTTAGATATAACTTCAAACACACTGGAACCAAGAACTGAAATGATTATAAACACTTTCACTTTCTCCCTAACCACACCCATTCCCCGGCCTCATCTTCCAGTTTGACTTCCTTATGTGTAGGTTTTGGGTTTTTTGTTGGGAAGATGACTACCAACAGCTTCAGAATCATAACTCCCACTTACTAAGTGTATCCCTTATGAAGCACTACTTTCTTCCCAGTAATTACGGATGTATTTCAGGGAAAAAGCATAATTGACTTGCTTGGATCACATGTTCAACCCTCTTTTTGGCTAGCACATAAAGGTTGGGCATAATTTTTAGTACAAGATAGTGTGCTAACTCAATATAGATGTATTAGACTAATTTCACTAACACTTCACAAGAGAAACTTATGTATTTTATCTTATGAATTTGCATAATCAAAAGACAAACAAGTTTGGAGTTCTGACTCGGGTGGAGCAAAGGCAATATATGTAACCTAAACATTTGTACCCCCCACAACATGCTGAAATAAAAAAATTAAAAATAAAAATAAATAAATAATGCCACTGTGAAGTTTTACCAGGGATGTAGGCAATAAATAATATCCTTGATTTATAAAATAATTTTATATCAAGAGATTTAGTAGATTCATCTCAAACATTTATTAAACACTGACTGAAAACTGAAGAGTGGTTTTGAAAATCTGGAGGTCATTGGTGAAAGGTAGAAGGGATTGTCCAATTGCTGGGGATGCCAAATACATTCCACAGCAACTATAGCTATGGAGAAGTAAAGGTAAAGGAAGTTATATTCTTAGCTAACTGCATATCTAGACCCTGAAGTCCCTAAGGACATTCCTAAAGTCCTGGAATTCCAACCTGAGATATTCAGAAGCACCACAGCATCTTAATATTGCAAAATCATTCTTTCCAGAGACACAGTACTGAGAGTTTGGGAGAAGACTTCAAAGAATAGGGTGTAGAGCAATGCAGTAGGTGGTAAAACCCTCATCTCAGGTGAATAGCTAAGTAGCCACTAAATGGTATTTCATTGACTGATGTTGGATTTGGTTTCCAATGTTTCTGAGATTTATAGACCCTGAAAGTGTTGCAGTCAGTACCCGCTGATACTTCTTTAGATGTGACTAAAGACCATTAGCTGGGCAATGCAGGTGCTGAGGGATCCTTTCTGCTGGTCCCCAGACATTAATTATACAGGGATGCCATGTAGTTCTTTATCCCTTTCATACTTAATCTCAGAGTTAAAAAGATTTTATAAAAGAGATTAAATGCCTACATGAGGATTACACAAGGATTAGAAGAGTATTAACTTTCTCCTCTCCTAACCAAAACTTTAGTAAGACCTCTTGCTATTCATCCTTGAAGGATTCCTTACACTCAAATAAATTGTTGATTTTTTTACAAGCACAATGACCCAGTCAAAAAGTTAACATATAACAACTTTAAGCCAAAAACAAAATTAAATTTCTGAGCTTAACAGCATATAAAAAATAAGGAAACAATGTTTGCTTAAGAGGCCAATATCACTTTCTTCTTGGAACCAGTTTAGAATATTACTTAGGGAACATAAAAGCTATGTGAAAAATAGTTCCTCCTTATTTTACTTGTTAGAGATTATTTTTAAGAGTGCATCTTTCATTTTATTATTTGTTTTTGTTTCTGCTCGATCAAAGTAGAATTTAAGATATTAAACTGAGTATGAATTGGTCCTCAGTTGAGAAAAGAATGAAGGTGTCATTTAGGGAAATTTGAATGTTCATTGTAATTATATAATAAGCTAACTTGAAAAGTATCTTTAAAAAACTGAGTGATTATAGATCTTTCCATACTTCATCCATCTACCTACTATCTTAGGGACAACTTAGTTTACTCCAATTCCCATTTGCCAACTTGAAATATCACTGACTCTCATTTTCTGAGAAAATGGTGCAGATACTGAGATAGGAAGGTGAGGAAAATACAGTGGACATTACCCGAGGCATTGTTAACAATATAAAGCTTCCTGTTAAAGTCTTGCCTGGAGACAGTCCAAGTCCTAGTCACCATACTTGAGGAACTATATAATTGCTATCAAAGAAGTTTAGCCTATTTCAACCAAAACAGTGTCAGGCTTCAAGTTGTATTATGGAAAAGAGATGGAGAGAAGTCAGTTTATTCTCGCTCAATAAGAAAAGAGCCCACGATGATCTAACATGTTTATAAACTGACATCTGATCTGATGAACATTTGCGCAAGCATCTTTCACACAAATAATAGATGCACATGAAAAAGAACACAACCTTGAAATTAGGTCTTTGGGAGCAAAAAAATTAGTTTAAACAAAAGAAATAGTAAATGTTCCACTCCAAACCCCTCTGAATAGAGAAATAGAGAGATCTGGGCTGTTAAAACAGGATTTATAAAACAAAGAGGAAGATTAAAGAAGAATAACTATCAGAAGCTGTAGCAGTATTGGGGAAAACTTTTTGGTTAGTCATGGTAGATTAGGACTGGCATGCATCTCTTTGCATCACTACCTAACTGTACGCTTACTTTTATTGAGCACAGTCTATCTTATATTACTGTAAATCTCTTGACCTCAAACCTCCATATGGTCTTTTTTATCTGGAAGATGCCTACTAGCGTGTATTTCCTGATCAAAGAATAAATTTAGCTTTACTTTTATTTATTTAACAATCCATATTTAGCATTCAAAATTGGGTGGAATTTCTACTAATACCTACATTAAGATGCTTCAATGAGTATCATTCTAATATAAAAATTAGATAAACAGTGTAGTTTATGATGTTCATAGAGATTTCTCCTATATTGCTTCATTTGAATCCACTACAACCCTGTAAAAGAAGTAAGGTGTGTATTTTTTATTCCATTAAGTGGCAAAAGAAATTTGAACTTTTAGATCTTAAATAGCTGCTCTAGTTTACATAGCTAGTAAAGGGCTAGTAAGAAACTTTGTAATGGGGAGGAAGTAGACCAGTGCATACTGGTGATTAGTTTCTAAGCAGTGGCTTCCATGCTGGAAATCTACAGTACAACCAGTCCCCACTGCAACTTTGCAACTGATGAAAGAAACCCTGAACAGAGCCAATTTTAATATATGGAAAATAAAGGAAATTTTATGGTTTTATCTCTCTGTGAGTCTACTTCCAAGTTCTCTATTCCATTCCTTGGGCCAATGTTTCCTTCCTGTATACACATCACACTGTCTTAATTAGTAGTGCATTTTTACAAGTCTTTTTATCTGCCCCTTCTAAACTGCTTCTTCAAAAATATCTTGGATCATCTTCCCAATTCACAAGTCTATACACATTTTCAAAAACACTATTTTACTGTGAAATATAACATACTTACAGAAAAGTGCATAAAATATAAATGTACAGCTGCATAAAATATTATAATGTAAACACTAAGACACAGAGCAAAGCCTTCTCCCCAGAAGTATCCCAAATGCTTCTCCTCAATCATAATCTCCTCCTCGCTAAGTGTAATCAGTATGTTACCTTTATTGATAATTATAATATTAATAATTATAATTGATAATCACTACCCCATTGTGCTTTGTATCTTAGCATGCTTTAGGAATATAGTATAATTTTAACTTCCTTTGAATATTTTATTAGTGGAAAAATACAGTATAATTTTAAACAATATGATGTTTTTAAGATTCATTGGTGTTGTGACATATAGGTATAGTTCATTCATTTTAATTTCTATGTAATATTGCATTGTATTAATATATACCACAATTAATTTATCTGATGGAAATTGGGGTTGTTTTCAGCTTGAAGCTATTAAGAATAGCTTCTTCACAAATTATTGCAAATGTCTTTTTAGATACATGTGTACACATTTCTCTAGAGTAATACTGGAACTGAAACACATGCATCATAAGGGATGCATAAATTAAAATTTGATAAGTACAGAACTAGATGAGTACATTTGTATAGCCATAAGAAATATATAAAAGTTTCATTACTCTCTCTGTTATTTTTATAATTTTTGTTTCAAAATATTAGGGGGTACAATTGTTCTTGTTACATGGATAAATTGTGTAATGCTTAAGACAGGGTTTTTAGTATGCTGGTCACCAGAATAATGTACATTGTACCTAATAGGTAATTATCCCTCATCCCTCTACTGTCTCCCCTTCTTAGTTTCCAACATCTTTTATACCACTTATGACCATGTGTACCAATCGTTTAGCTCCCACTTATTAATGAGAGGATGTGGTGTTTGTTTTCTCATTCCTGAGATACTTCACTTAGGATAATGTTCTCCAGTTCCATCCAAATTGCTATGAATTACTTTAGTTCATTCATTTTTATGACTGAGTAGTACTCCATGGTATATAGATATGTGTATGTATGTGTGTGTGTATGTGTATATATATATATATATACACCACATTTTCTTTATCCACTTCTCAGTTGATGGACACTTAGGTTGATTCTATATCTTTGCAATTGTGCTGAGATAAACATTTGAGTACAGGTGTCTTTTTGATAGGAAGACTTCTTTTTCTTTGGGTAGATACCCAGTAGTGGGATTGCTAGATTCAATGGTAAGTCTACTTTTATTTTTATTTTATTTTATTTTATTTTTTTATTTCAGCATATTATGGGAGTACAAATATTACGGTTATGTATATTGCCAATGCCCCTCCTCCCCCCTCGAGGTAGAGCCTCAAGAATGACCATGCCCCAAACGTTGCACATCTCACTCATTATGTTTGTATATACCCAT
>VBSM01001979.1:13516020-13579497 GCA_008086735.1 Cheirogaleus medius | reverse complement strand
GCCATTCTTACTGGAGATAAGTGATATCTCATTGCAGTTATGATTTGCATTTCCTAGATGATTAGAGATGTTGAGGATTTTTTCATATGTTTATTGGCCATTATTCTGTCTTCTTTTGAAAAATATCTGTTCATGTCCTTTGCCCACTTTTTGATAGGGTTGTTTGATTTTTCTTTGCTGATTTTACTGAGTTCTAAATAGATTCTAGTTATCAGCCCTTTATCGGATGTGTAGCTTGTGAAAATTTTCTCCCATTCTGTGGGTTGTCTGTTTGCTCTCTTGACAGTTTCTTTGGCTGTGCAGAAGCTTTTTAATTTGATCAGGTCCCATTTATTTATTTTTTTTGCTTCTGTGATTGCCTTTGGGGTCTTCTTCATAAAATCTTTGCCTAGGCCAATGTCTAGAAGAGTATTTCCAATGTTTTCCTCTAGAATTCTAATAGTTTCACACCTAAGGTTCAAGTCTGTTACCCAGCGTGAATTGATTTTTGTGAGAGGTGAAAGGTGTGGGTCCTGTTTTAGTCTTCTACATGTGGCTGTCTAGTTTTCCCAGCACCATTTATTGAATAAGTATTCTTTTCCCCAGTGTATATTTTTGTCTGCTTTGTCGAAGATAAGTTGGCTATATGAAGATGGTTTTATATCTGGGTTCTCTGTTCTGTTCCACTGGTCAATGTCCCTGTTGTAAGTCTACTTTTAGTTGTTTGAGGAATCCCCATACCATTTCCCATAGAGGTTGTACTAATTTGAAGTCCCACCAACAGTGTATAAGCGTTATTTTTTACTGCATCCATGCCAACATCTACTGTTTTCTGATCATGTATTGGAAAAATTAACACTGTTAAAATTTCCATACTTCTTAAAATGATTTACAGGTTTAACACAATTCCCATCAAAATACCAACATCATTTTTCACAGATCTAGAAAAAATAATCCTAAACTTCATATGGAAACATAAAAGCCTGAATAACCAAAGCAATCTTAAGGAAAAAGAACAAATCTGGAGGCACCACATTACCTGACTTCAAATTATGCTATAAGTCTGTAGTAACCAAAGAGCATGGTAATGGTATAAAAGCAGAGACTTTTTTCCCCCATTAGCTGAATAATAAGTATTTATTGAATTTGATTCTAATATAATTAAAAATTCTCAAAATGACTCTAAGGGAAGTATCTAAGTTTATTAAAATTGCAGGTTAATAAAAACATTTAAAAACACATGGTTTTTAAAGAACTCTGAAATCCTCAGAAGATAGCTATAGCTTAGATATGTCGTTTCTCAGTCCTCGGGCAGCTGCAGTTGCTCCATATATCACATTATATATAGCCCAATTCTATCTACCATTAAAGAAAAAATGAAGCATAGGATGTACAATGATCTAATGTTAGGCACTTCCTTGACTTCATCAATGTTGATGGATAGAGAAGAAAAGTGTGTTTTAAGATTTGGAAAGAGATTTTATGCACTTAAAAATTCACGATGTCCTCTTTGTAAACTGGAATAGAGACCAATGAAACAGAATAGAGAATCTAGAAATAAAATTATGCTCCTACAACCAAACTGTTCTTCAACAAATCAGACAAAAACATATAGTTGGGTAAGGATTCCCTATTCAATAAATGGTGCTGGTAAAATTGGATAGCCACATGCAGAATGAAACAGGATCCCTATATCACACCATATACAAATATTAATCCAACATGGATTAAAGACCTAAATATAAGACCAAAAGCCATAACAATTCTGGAAAAATAATAGGAAAGCTCTTCTAGACATTGGCCTAGGCAAAGAATTTACAACTAAGACCACAAAGGCAAATAGAGCAACAACAAAAATAAATAAATGAGCTTAATTAAATGTGAAAGTTTTCTGCACAGCAAAGGAAATAATCAACAGAGTAAATAGACAATCTAAAAAATGGGAGAAAATATTTGCAAACTATACTTCTGACAAAGGGCTAATATCCAGAATTCACAAAGAACTCAAATAAATCAGCAAGAAAAAAACAAATAACCCCATTAAAAATGGGCAAAAGACATGAACAGAGTTTTTTCAAAAGACAATATACAAATGTCCAACAGGCACATGAGAAAATGCTCAGCATCACTAATCATTAGGAAATGCAAATTAAAACCACAACGAGATATCACATTATCACTATTAGAATTGTCATTACTCTACATTTTCACCAATATCTACTGGTCAAAATTTTTATTTTGTTAATGTTTTTAGCTACTCTAGTGTTATGGCTGAAAATTGCATTTCTTTGATTACTAATAATACTGAATCCATTTCCATAAGTTCTTGTCCACATATATTATTTCATTTAAAGGGCCATTTTTAATATTTGGTGTCTCTTTTTCTTGTCGATTTGTATTATTCTATTTTGTTCTAGATAACCTTCCATCGGTTATATTTGTAATACATATCTTCACTCATCGTGTGGTCTGTTTTTAAGTCTCTTAATAGTAGTACCTCTCTGCTCTCTTTCTCTCTCTCTTTTCCCCCACAACCATGAGCAGAACCTCTAAATATAAATGCAATCAAATTTATTGATATTTTCCTTTGTGATTGACAAATTTTATGTACTGTTTTCAAAATCTTTCCCTATTCCAAAACATGAAAGGATTTTTCTTCATTATATAATACAATTTGTATATGGCTTTTATATTATATATTTGGTGTTCCTTTATAATTAGGTTATAATCTATATGGAATTGTTATTTTCACATATGGTTCACATGTGATTCTTCCCTCATCCTCCTCTTCCAGAGTCTGGATATCAAATTGTTACCATTTGTTTATTGAAAAGACTACTTTCTGCCCTTTATTCTGAAAATCTACCTTTCTCTCAAATAGTGTCAATGTAAATGTGGTTTTCTTTGTCTCTTATGTCATACGTTTGTGTAGATGTGTTTATACTTGTTCCAATACTGTATACTATTTTAAGTATAATAACTTTATATGAATTTGTATGAGTCCTCTTACCATGTTTTTTATCTTCTAGAACATCTTATCTATTCTTAGATCTTTGTATTTCCATATAATATTTCGGATAATCTCGTCAACTTGCACATACATACATATGTGACTAATGGGTTTTGATTATAATTGCACTAAAACTACAATCTGAATGAAATCTGTATCTCTATATTGTTGATTCTTCCAATCCATGAAAGTGATCTATTTAATTATTAATTATTCCCAGTATTTTTGATAGTCTTTTGTGTAGTGCTCTTCAAATCTCTTTATAAAGATTAGATTTTATATAGAGATTTATATACATATATATACACACACACATATGTATATATATATTCTTAGGTATTTGTTCTTTGAGATGCTATTGTAAATGATATCTGTCAAATTTAATTTTGGGGTTGTGTCAAGAATTTATAAATAAAATATATTTTTGGTACAATGAACTTGTACTTATAGCTAGATAAATACATAATAAATTCTGTGCTGATTTTGATATGAATTATATTAAATCTTCAGAGCACAGTGATGGGAACAGATATCTTTATGATATCAATTTTTCTATTCATGCACATTTGCTATCTTTCTATTTAGTTCATTCAAGTTATTTTTGGTATGATTTTATAATTTTTGCATGACTTACTCAATATTTTATAAGTTTTTAGCCAAAGAATTTATACTTTTGTAAATGTTGAAATTGAACTATTTATACAAATTACATTCTTTAATTTTTTGGCTATATAATATATATAATTTACTCTTGTATATTAAGCTTATATCCATGCAGATTTAGAGATACTTCAATATTAACATATCTTTGTATTTCTAAGGTAAGTTAAATCTTGTTTTTATTCTCTATTGAGTTTAGCTGCTTATATTTTTAGAAGGTGTTTTTGTATTTTTCTTTCCACAAAGTTAAATGTGAAGAAATGGGACTTCAAATGTTCCAATCTTCTATTATCATTCACTAATTTTGGTATAAAATATATGCTACTCACATGGAATGAGCTAAAAATTATTTTTTTCTCTTCTCTGGAAGAATTTTTATGTTTAGCATAATCTATTATTTAAGCAAACTCACTTATGAGTCTATCTAAGCTAAATAGGATAATTTTTAATGACTTTTTCAATTTCTGAGACTTTACAATTCCTATTTTTTCTTGTGTTTGTTTTAGCAAGATAAAAACTTCCAATTTTATTGGCAGTAAATTTGACAAAATTTTTTGTCTTTAAAAATATGTATTCTGTTTTATCTGCTATGTTAGCCCTTTTTCTTAATAATCCTGGGTTTTTTCTCTTTTCTCTCTTTCTGTCTCTCTCTGGATCAATTTACCAGAAGTTTGTCTATTTTACTAGGTACTTCAAAGAACTCATTTTTGTGACTATGGATTCATTTTGTCTATCAACTGAGTTTCATATTCATATTTATTTTCCCCTTTGTACTCTAATTATTCTGTTGTTCATGTCTAACTTCTTAGACTGGACAATTCATTTGTTTCTTTTACGTCTTTCTTATTTTCTAATATAAATATTTAGAGCTAGAAATTGATCTCAGGTTACTCCATTGGCTGTGCCCCTCAGGTTTTGATAGATAACGTTACCTTATCTTATTCCTTTCTGCATATTTTGTAAAAATTATTGATTTCTTCTGGGACTCATGAATTATATATAAATATTATTTCCAACTTCCAATATATATGGGTTTTTTAAATTTATCTAAATTATTTGCAATAAGATTAGAGAAAATTGTCTATATGTTGCTAATTATATAAAAGTTATTAAGAATTGCTTTTACATCCTATCAAATGGACAACATAAATAAGTCCTCAATAAGTATCAGTCAGCTTTTTCTATAATAACAAATATTCTCAATTTTCCATGGTTTGCAACAACAATAAAACTTTTTTATTTTTTTATTTTTTCATGTCAATGTATTAAGGGGGTACGAATGGTTTTGGGTACGTGAATCACTTTTGCAATGTTTGAGTCACAGCTATAAATGTGCCCATCACCCAATAGTGTTCTTTGTACCTGTTAGGTAGGTTTTTGACCATCCCCTTCTACCTCCTCCCTCCTGCTTGATTTCTGCTGAGTTTGACATTCCTCTGTGCATGTGTGTGCTCATCGGTTATTTCCAGTTTAATAGAGAGTGCATGCGGTGTTTGTTTTTCCATTCTTGGAATAGTTCACTTAGGATAATGATCTCCGGTTCCATCCAAATTGTTGCAAAAGGCATTAATTCATCCTTTTTATGGCTGAGTAGTACTCTATGGTATTTAACTCACAGTAACAAAGGCTGAGCATCAGCTTGAGTTGTGTTTAACTTTGCTGGGCTCAGCTGAGCTCCCCATGACTTCTGTAGTCAGACCCTATGATGAAGAAGCAGTGCCTACCTGGGACATACAGTCCTCATGACGAAGAGCAGAAATACCTGAGGCTAAACCAAACCACACAAGCAAATTATTGTTATTCTTGGTTGCATTGTGCCTAAGTTGCTCACATCCTCTTGTCAAATTATTTGACAAATCCTGACATTGGGGCAGGGAATATGTCAAAACTACCTGGAGGTATGACACAGTAGGGAATAATAATGTCCTTACAGATAAGGAATCCTGCAATTGAGAACAATGATAAAATCTATCATAGTAGATGAGAAGAATATTCTAATTTTTCTTTGAAAAACTGGTATGTGTTCATTAGACCATGGTTATTAATTGTATTGTTCAAATCTCTGTGTTTTTGTTGATCTGTCTGCTTGACAAAACAGTAGCTGAGAGAAGTTCACCAAAAAGATAAAATGTATATCCTTGATAAATAGCCTCATTTGTATGAGACAAAAATTATTAGATGTATTGAAGAATTAAACAAATCTATCATCATAATGGGACATTTCAAAGTACTTCCTTTCTCTGGCTAAAAAGGAAGCAAAATCTTGTCTTGCTGCCTGGTTAAGCATGAGCAGTTTATTTTTGTGTACATTTTCTAAAGTAGCTTTTGTCTTCTTTTAAGACAAAAATAATAAAGAGAACAATTAATTTCTGAACCTACTTCTATATAGTTTAGTTGTTCAGATTATTTTCAATGGAGTGGTTTGAGCTACAAAAAGGCAAATTATTTTTAAAGTTCAAAGATTTAAATTTTTTTATGTTTAGAAAGGATCAGTGAGTCTTAAGTTGCCGACATAGATTTTATTTTAAATTTTTATTTTATCACCATAGCACACTTATGTGCAAAAATGTAGATTTTCTCCCAAAGGTCAGAGTTCTCTCCCAAAGGGCAAAGGTAAATAAGAGGAAGTTAGGAGAGACTTAGCCTTTTCCTATGATAAAGCTCAGAATTATGAAGTTCAGTTCACATGTATGATAAGCTTAAGTGCAAATAAAATGATGACCAGTAATTTGACAAAATGATAGTTGATGGGTTTGTATTTCCTACACAGATTACATGGATAGATAGCTTTTAGCAGAAGGAAAATGTGTTATTGCTGATAGCAGCTGAAATTTACAGAATGAAGCAATGTCACCTCCCTACTTCCCCCTCAACAAAAACCTATTTAGGAATTGTGTGTGTGTCTATGCATGTGTGAATGGTTTTGCTGCTCCAACTAAGATAAACTATCCTGTTCTCCAATTATAGTTTTGTCATTAATACCCAATGGAATTTTTTCAGCCAGATTTCCCAAGAGGTTTTAATTTTGACAGTTTATTTTTTAATGTGCAGTTCCAATATTTGGTAGCAGGCAAGTCATAATCAAAGACCAGAGTTTGCCTGTCTCCACTGAAAGTTAGTTTCTCTGTTGATATGGTTCATGTTAGAGTGGGACGGAAGTAACTTCTCTGGGTATTTTACAAAACTCTTGGCATATAACCTTAAATTATGTGGAAAAACATGAATTTCAGTTCACAGAAAGAATTCCAGAGTATTCCCTGTCTTCTCAAGCACAAACACAGGAGCTTCACTACATCAATCTGAATTCTTTGCACTTGGTCAGATCCTGAACCATACAACAAGACAAATGACTCAAATCATGTCCACTACACTGTTTTGTTTTTTTAAAATTCATGCTGGCTATTTCATAGATGCTGTTCTCCCTTAAATTATCTATTGACAACAAGACTATTCTCATCTTCCTAATTTATACTACTAAACCAAGAATGTGTCTCTCCGATCATTCATTCATTGTATTGTGAACACCTAAAGTGCATCGGGGACCACGTTGAGCATTATAGATACATCCTGTGCAAGACAGTAACCATTTCTGTTCTCATAAAGTTCTTTGAGTATATAGTTCTTTTGAGAGTTTGGAGTGGGGGGGAAGTTATTTCCACCTTTGATTTTCATAGTCATCCCTTAAATGCTTGCTATTTTCATTTTCTATAATAAGGAATAGCCCAAAAGATGTTCCCGGGATGATTTTCCTTTGTCCATGGCTCAAAAGTACCTCAAATGAAGAGTGTAATCGCAAATACCAATTGCACTGCTGGGCACAAGTTGTGGCTGGTGGAGTATAACTCCACCCACCTTGAAACTCTGAAGATAAGTTCATGCTTAACAAGCACATGACAGTGTTCAAGTTGGTGAATGGCGTTCAGTAAATTCCCTGATCAAATAACTATAGTTCATGGCCTCTCCTACCACCAGCCCCAGCAGGCAAAATTAAGAAATCAGCTCTTTGCATACTCTTGTGCTCCTGACACTGGAACGCATATATTACCAAGGATGTACCATGTCATGACAAAGACACACAACGTCATGTTGTAAACATCATACAACGTCCTAGACAATCAGTTCTTTTGAGCAGTAAATAATTTAAATATTTATTTTAACATCAAAACAAATATGGTTATATTTTCAAGTAAATTAAAATTTGACATGAATTTTTAAGGTCACAATAATTGTTAATACTTAAAGAATATTTTCTAAGTGCTAAGCACCATGCTAAATACTTTCCATGGACTACCTCATGTTAATTATCCTAATAATGAGGTAGGTGTATTTTACAGATGAGGAAATTAAGACAGGAAAATGTTAAGTAAATTTCCCAAAGTGATAACATAGTAAATGCTGGGGCTAGAATTTGAATGCAGGTAATCTGAATTCTGAACCTATGTCCTTAACCACTCTGCTATATAATAAAAGATAAAACTTTAAAGAAATGCCTGATGGCTGAGAGCTATGGTTGCTATTTGCTTTCTTCTGCTATAAAGGGATGCTCTGTAGAAAATTTTGAGAAATATCAGGACACAGATCAAACATGGCTTACCGTTATCCTGTGACTACTGCTTCCTTTTCATTCTCAACCCAGAACTCGGCAGCTCTTACAAGAGTCAGTCAGTCACTATCCCAATCCCAATCCATCTTTCCCTGACTTCTGGTACAAAACTTCAGAGTATGCCACTTTGTGACATCATTTCTCACTTAAAGGAACAGCAGTTGACACCTGTCCTTTCCCCCAATGTCTTCTCATCAGGCAGTTTGTCACTCAGCAATGTCATGGCTTTGCTCCATCCAGGCAAAACTCTTCTCATACTTGTAGCATCATTATGTGAACTTTTGACTTTCTATGAGCTCACTGCAACTTTAAAAGATCAACATTTTTTTTTTTATCTTTACCAAATACACCCAAAAAGATATAAAGTGCAAAATCTCACTTTGTGATCTTGGGACAACATAGGGCTTTTGGCAAGACTGATCTCTTCAAATCCAAACCTTTTTCAATGAAGAGAGATTCCATTTTCAAAATGTGTTTGAACCAGTTTAGCTCATCTCAGTTTGAAATTGTGATTTATCTTGGGAGTTAGGTATGAGTGGTAGATCCTGGTGAAAAGGTAAAAGTTTTCATAAGCATTGGATCAATAGAAAATGCATTTATGAAGGTTTGGATTTGTTTTCAGAAGCTGAAAAAGGTGAAAACCCTGAGTTCTGAGCTAAGGATTAGGGTGAGTTATGGGCAGTAAGAAAGACAGTGTTAGGCTTTTTCTTGTTCTTTTTGTAAAAATGAGTCATCTCTAAAACCAAAGGAAAGAGAAGCCTTTCACTAAGATCTAAACGAAGAGTTGCACTTGAGATAAAAGACTGCAGTTATCTCATACCAATTCTAATTGCATCACGCAATATTTTGATTTTTAATGTGAGATAGACCCATGGCTAATGTGAATTGCAGTGCTCTGGAGTGATAGATAAATTACAGTTAGTTTCATGAAAATTGGAAGGAAACTATTGTGTGATATGAGAGGATAGAGATATCATTACCAAAACCTTAAGAAAATCAATTAAGGAAAATTTTTCCTTGCAGAAGTGGAAATAATATTTAATAATTGAAATCCTTGCTTTTGAGTGTTTTTAAATTCTTAACAGGGATAGACAGGGCAATTATTATGCTCAAAAATCCTCCATTTAATCAATTAGCTGTAAGCTTACTCTGCCTCTTTTGACATGTACTTACTGTGAAAATATTAAGGGCATATATCCAGCCAAACTCATCATTTCTTAGGTTTCTGAATACAAAATGGAAAAGAAAAAAGTCCTGATACACAGAATATTGGGATCTGATTATACCATGTTAGGAAAAAAATAGAATTAAGAAAAGCCCTTCCAAATTCTGTTTTCTGGCAATAATTTTATTGGGCCTATTGAAGGTAAAAGAGATTTCTTATTAGATAACAACGAAGCAAGTATAACTTGTTTCAAAGAGCATTTTCCTAGTCTACAGAAAATTTCTGAGACTCAGTCCATAGAATCAGTAGAAGCACGTGCACACTGTATAATCAATATTTATGCAAACTGAACAGTGTCCTACAGTTTTGGGAAGCAACCATTCATCAGACTTTTTGTCTAATACCTAACAAAGCTATCATCTGTCCCCCTAACTAGAGACCCTCCCTATTTATAAGAGGCCATCACATTTTGATGTGACGTTGACAATAAAGTTGACATACCGTTAATGTGCCACTTCATAAAGCATGTAATCTTTACAGAAGGGAGACAGGGTTTTTCTCAGATTATAGGTAGGGTGTATGAATATACTCTCTCTGCCCAGATTATTAATTTTTTTCTGATTATGGTTTCCATGGCAGAGTGCCAAAATATTTTCCCACACTGTTCACACTGTGATTATACATGATTCATCTAAGACAAGAGAGAAGGACAGGTTTGAACATCAGAACACCAGCAGGCAACTTGGTATAAGATACAGAAAGAATGCAAAGTTTGGGGTGCTTGGCTCTGGTTTACATTGATACATAGCCTTTGTAAAGAAAATAACTTCTTAGACCTCAGTTTTCTCATTGTTAGCATGAGGAAATGAGAACCATCACCCTTTTAATTCTTGAGAGTTCCTGTAAGGATACAAGGACCTAATCTGTGGCTACACCTTATATGTATACTTAGTTGCTTATTTCTGTCTGTCAGAGTATCACAAAATAAAAATGTTCTTCTGTGGCTCTGGTTGTTCCCCAAATTGCCTACAAGCAAATGTTGAAATGCATTTACAAAGGATGGATTCCCCTAATCCTGGTTATTCTTGCTTTGGTTTTTGATTCCCAGAGTTGCCTTTCCTTTTCTCTATTTCTATTCATTATGCTTGCCTCATTCTCCTTCTTAGTCTCTATTTCTGTTTGATTTAGTTATATAGCTGTGCCCCTATCATCCCTCAGGGGATATGTTCCAAGAGCCCCAGTGGATGCCTGAAATTACAGATAGTACCAAACCTTATATATACTGTGTTTTTTTTCCTATACATACATACCTACCTATCATAAAGTTAGTTTATAAATTAGGCACAGTAAGCTATTAACAATAATAATTAACTTTTGATATGAGATGATACAATGCCTATATGATGAGATGAAGTCAGATGAATGATATAGGAATTGTGACTTAAATGGAACATTTCAAGAGTAAACAGTTCATGAATTTTAATTTGTGCACCATTCTGAGTAGCCTAATGAAATCTCATGCCATGTTGCTCTGTCCCACCCAGACAGTTACTTTGTGGCTCTCTTGGTTATCAGATGGACTGTCACAGTATCACAGTGCTTGTGTTCAAGTAGCCTTTATTTTACTTAATAATGGCTTCGAAGCACAAGAGTAGTGATGCAATATTTTCAGACTGTAGTTTACTGCCAGTAACTAAAACCTAGGAAAGAAAAACCACAAATAAGGAGCCATTACTGTATTGTAGTCCATTTAGCAAAATTCCTCTATAAAACATAGCAGCATGATTTAAACACTTAAAATATAAAGACAATACATCAACCTTCCATGGAAGTATTTATCCTTGTTCAAAAATCAGAGCCACCCTTCCTCCTCCTTGGTCCTGGCAGCCTTTTTTCTTTGCAAAATGACATCCTGGTACTCTAAGAATTGAATTCTCGACTGGTATTCAGCTGGTGAATTACAACATCTATGTAATACTTCTCCAATCCCGTGTTCTTTTGTAGGACTTAAGTGACATCTGTTTGATGTCTCTTTCAATCTGTTTTGTTTGAGGTAACTATCGTCCTTGATTATATTTAAGGAAATGAAAAATGAGACTGAAACAAGCTATAAACTGCCAGACAACTTAATGCTGTGTATACACTAATTACATACATGCAATATCAGTCTCTTTGGATCAAAGGATGTCTGTAGTCTCAGTACCATCTACTTCACAGGGAAATGTAGACTTATTAAAAATCCAGGGTACTTCCCAGAAGCACTCTTTTGTCCACCTGGTTGTCAAACTTCCAATGTACAACCTTAAGTCTATTTGATGTCCCTCTCTTATTAAAACTAGACCCTGTTTTCAGTAAATAACTTGTTACTGGTGTTGTAGTTTTTGAATGGCTAGAATCCTGGAAAAAATCCTCCAGAGGATCCAAGGTCAATATTGATGTGTCCAAATGGTGAGTTTCACTTTTCCAAAGCAAATACAATCTGAGACTCTTGGAACTATCATAGTGTTGTATTTTAACTGTAAAGTATGAAGATACAACCTATGAACAACATCAGATAAACTAAACATAAAACCCAATTTGATGATTGAATCAATGTTCTGAGTGTTATGTTATACTGAATATTGAGAATTACTCTCGCAATGCACTCGTGATTTCAAGGTTTATTTTTCTTCAAGTGAGTATTTCAGATCACAGTTATGTAAGCATTGGCAACACTCTTAACTGGCTGATCAACCAGACTCTGGATGGTGTTAATCAGTCTTTAAAAATCAGTGTTGAAACACACACATGCATAAATCACATTTGATCAAAGCATAACAATTAGTGCTGAGCCACATAGCTGCAGACTAAAAAAATAGTATACATTAGAAAATTTGGGCAGCCAGGTAAAAAGAAACTAAACACCCTTCCACTTGTAAATCTTTTTGCTTAAACTGTATTATGTATTACTAATAGTGGACCCTACCTCATAGCACAATTAAAAATAACAGAATAATAACATTTCTTTACTCTTTACACAATGTTTTGTATATGTAACTTTAATGATATTCAAAAATAGTATTAACAGCAGAATCTTGCTCTAAACAAAATAGAAGGCCAATCCTTTTTATAGCAGATTCAAGCTAGAGATGTTATAGTGGCAATAAGCCAACTGAGGCAAAAACATAGACTGTTATTAATATAAAGCACCTGTGCAACAATAATCTCCGTAAACCTGAAGAAATCTCAAAGACCCCTCTTCTTGGCAAATCCTTAGGACTCTGTCCAGAGTAATGCCCAAACCAATGCATTTAAATTTTTTATCTTAATAATTACCCCCAAGAGTATGTGCTACTGTCTCAGAGAAAGCTGAGCCTGAGTGACATACAAAGATTTGCCTGAGTTATTCCACCAGAAATACTGAGTTTTCCAAATCCAAAGTGTATGCTCTTTTTTAATGACACAACTTTTGTCTATAGGAGAAAATAGTAGCTGCAAGCTAATAAAATAGAGATCACTGTAGAAGAGTACAGATGATTATTGAATGATCAAACATCACTAATGCTTTTGGACCTGGGAAATGCTGACAATCCAGACCCTACAAGCAAACCCATAAGATAATAGCCTTCTCTGGATCACTTAAAGTAGGGAAAGGTGATTCTCTGAGTTGATCAATGTCAAAATACGAATAAATATGAAAATTTTCTAACTTGCCAGTCTTATCTCCATATGCATATCCTGGTCAATTTTATTGGTTTTATGCTCCCCATGGGTTTTTCTGCTTGGCACTGGCAAATCTACCCTTTTCTTTATTAGCCATGCACTCCTATAACTTTCAATTAATGAGCATTTTAAGACCATCACTTTGTGGTAAGAAAAAAATCAGTATCTTTAATTATTCACACTTATATGGAAAATTCAATATAAAGGGGAAGATTTTAAAACTTTATCTTGGTGGTCCCCCTCCCCCCCACCTTTCATTTAACCAGTGTAGTACCATTTTGGTTTGAAGAGGTAAAGAAAAAAATCGATCTGCTTAGGAGACAGATACTCTAAAGACTTCATGATATGAATGATTTAAGGACTTTGACATTCTGTATAGAGGAAAAAGAAAAGTGAATCTGGAATTCCTGACACTTCAGTTTCTATCATGCAGATGTTTTATAGCAACATGCACCTGTGATGTGTGAGCCAGACTGGATAGAATATTTATGATTATTTCAACTCTGGTAGTAAAGTACTTGTTGAGTACCAAATAATTATATTTAGGTTTCTTCTTTTGAAAAATTAGGTTAGCAAAAATTTTCTTAGTGGGTTAGAATAAATTAAATTTTTCAACACATTGATAAAAACCCTACGTGTGCCAGGCACTATGCCAGTAGTTTGAGAAACAAGAAAAAAGGAGAACTTGCTCCCCTAAATTTGCAGCCTATTGAGTAGGGACAGGCACCTCAAAATAATAAATATTAAAAACTATCACTAAAATTTGTTGGTTTTGATAAACTAATTATCTATCTTTCCCTGAGTTTTTCTTTCTGTCTTATTTCAAGGAGATTGCCAAGCAGAAGGGGTAGGTGGTTCCTGGAGCCTTGGAAGGGAGCCAAGTCTCTGACTAATGAATGGTCACACTCTCAGGAAGGACCCCTAACAGTGGTTGGACCTGAGAGGGGAAGGGCTGTGTGGCATCCTAATTTCACCAAATTTATCCATGCCTTTAGCATGGTGAAGAAGATACAACAGGGACAAATGAGACTAGGAAAAAGGTGTCACGTGATGTGCAGAATTTCCCTAATGTCCTGTGCAATGTATTGCCCCAGGAACTCTCCAGAGCTCTTGGGGAAAAAATCCTCAAATGTGACTGGGGTTCGATTTCTTTCTCATCATTCAAGCAGGATAGATGTTTAAGGTCAGAATCAAATTCATAATGAGGAAAACAAATGTGATGTATCTTTGACACTTGAAACTGAAAAGCACATCTCTAAAATAGAAAACTGTTTTTATGGAAGCTGTATGAAAAAAAAAAATGTACATAGGCTGATCAAGGAAGTCTCTTTGTGTGGACTGGTGGTGGATGGTGCTTAATCTGAGAATCTGAGGTCCGTGAAGAGTTGCATAGAGAACACTGGCAAATATCAGAAGTGTGGAACAAGACTCACCATTTCTTTGTCCATATGGTCCCCTGCTGTTCCACATAACTGGTGTGATCACATTAATTAGCCATGCATTGTCATTTCTGTAAGATAAAACTCATACTTCCATGTCACATGTACAGGGCCCTGAAGGACCTGCCCCCTGTGAAGGTTAATTTTACATGTCAACTTGACTGGGTTAGGGGATGCCCAGATTACTGGTAAAACATTGTGTCTGAGTGCGTCTGTGAGGATGTTTCTGGAAGAGATTAGCATTTGAATCAGTAGAGTCAGTAAAGAAGAATTGCCCTCACCAATGTGAGCCGGTGTCATCCAATCCATCGAGGACCCGAATAGAACAAAAGGCAGAGGATGGGCAAATTTGCTTTCTCTTCTAGAGCTGGGACATTCATGTTTTTCTACTCTTGGACAGCAGAGCTTTAGGTTCTTGGGCCTTCAGACTTTGGGATTTGCATTAGCAAATCGGTTCTCAGGTTTTTGGCCTTGGGCTGAGAGTTATACCATCGGCTCCCCTGGTTCTCAGGCCTTCAAATTAAGACAAAAGTGCACTCCTAGCTTTCCTGGGTCCCCAGCATGCAGGTGGCAGAGTGTGGGACTTCTCAACCTCTATAACCAAGTGAGCCAATTCCCAAAACAAATCCAGTTTTATATATCTATAGCTATCCTATTAGGTCTGTTTCTCTGGAGAAGCCTCACTAACACACCCCCTACCCACCTGTCTACGCTCATGAATGATGCTCCCCACACTCTTGTTTGCACTGAGATGTTGGTGGGTCCCCACACACACTGCCCTCTTTCCCACTTCCAGGCCTTTGCATGCTAAGATTCTCTCAAAGACCTTGTCAAATTCTTACACATTCTTCAAGATTAAAACATACCAGCTCTCCTTTAAAGAGTACCTTGAACTTCTCAAGGTAATTTGAACAATCTGCTACCCCATTGTGACAAGGAATCCATCTTCATACCTATCTGTAATCAGCATCCACTTGTTTACATAGCTGTATGCCCCAATAGCTCAAACAGAGTTTGGGAGAAGGGTCATCTTTGTATTTAGCAGAATCTAGCCAAGAGCCTGGCACTTTTTCTGAAAGTGATTAAATTTAATTATCTCTGTTCTTAAGAAAACCAGAAATAATGCCTACCACCTACAGATTACTGTGACTTTGCCCAGCTTCTCATAAATGACTCAAGCTTTGCAGCGCCGTGAGGCTGCTCTCAGCCCAGGATGGATATGCAGCTTTCTCATTGCCTTAAAAACAAGCAATACATTCTCCCCTCATGGATTCTATAATTATACACCTTCTGTTTGTCAGGATTATTGCAAGGACATCTGAATTCTCTTCTTCCTCTCTTTCATCATGATCTAACCAAATCTTTGATATTTGAGCATGTGCAGGCATTGCACAGAGAGGTTTACACCCAGTGGTGTGCTGGAGCCTGTCCACACAGCTCCCCTGAGCCAACTGTGCACACCTTGCCCCAACCTCATCTTCACTGACTCCTCATTTGTAGCTTGAGGTCTGCATGATGGAGTTGTTACACCATCAAAATTAACAAATGTCATGCATCACAGAAAAGCAGAGAGAGAGAGATAGAGATAGAGATAAAAAGATAGGAGGGGAATGAGAGAACCAAGGTTTAAACTAAGGCTCAAAGAGGTTAGAAAACCTGCTCAAGTTCTTGTAAATGTGACAGAGCCAGAATTTAACCACAGGTAGGTCTATTACCTTAACATCATGCAGATTTCCTCTCCTCTCTCAGCTAAGCCCTTTAAATTTCCTTTTTCCCAGGCCTCACACCTGTGATCCCATAAGCTGTCCCAAACTTATGTAATGCTAATTTGCCAGAGGTATGCCCAGAGTCAGGATTGAAGCCCAAATGGTTTATAAACAGATCAGAAGATAGAAAGAGTAACCTAGAAGGATAGCTTTGGTAATTCTTTGCCTACAGCTACTAACCAGGTGGTGAGCCATCACTCAGCAGTGATCTGACATATTATACTGCATCGGGCAAATCTGTAGCTATGCATCTTTACCTAAGTATACTGTCCTTTTCCACTATGAAGGTGAATGGACTCCAGTATCTGGTAGGTGCCAACAAAAAGGTGAGGAGTTGTTACTTAAGACCCAGAGTTTGCCTGACTGTGAATCATATGTGGAATATACAGGTGTGTAGGAGCACAAAGTGCTCTAGGGTATAACCAGAGTCTCATTTTTATGTACCTTTTGGCAAAAGAGAGTGCATATATTTGATTGACTGTATCGTATCATTCGTTTATCCTGAAAATTGACCTGAAACGCTACCACTTCGGATGTGCCCGAAAGCCCTCGCAGCGTTCATCAGAACGGAGTGGCAGAGGCATCTCAGTGTGGGAAGTTTTAAGGTTTGCAGCAGCTTCCCCTTTCAAAGTCTTCTAAGCTCTGTGTGCTTCTAAATCAAGCCTCAAAACAATTACTTAAGGCAGGTGTCAGGAAAATGCTTTGCACTTTTAAAGATAAGAAGCCGGGAGACTCTGAGGTAAGTTGACTCCTAATGCCCTTATGAGTCAGTAAAATTAGTCAAGAAAACAAATGGGTTTCCTCTGCTAACCTGGTTGGAAACATCTCTCTACTGTGGGGAATGAGGGCTTTATAATAGTCACTCAGAGGAAGAGACTTGCAAAAGCAGAGCACAGATGCCACCTTCTAAGTTTCCAGTACTTTCCTCAAACCTCAAATCTGAACATTTCCAGCAGGTGCTAAAAAGAGAAATAAAGATAAACTTTTTTCATTTGGGTAAGTTAAATGGAAATCCTAATGCTAAAACATTAGCATAGCTATCTTTCCCTGGGAAGAAAAAGCCTTGCATGGTTATTGAGGTTATTGAGGTCCTTCCTTATCAGAGAGATAGAGATTGTGCCTGTCCGGCTCCTCCAGGAATTTAGAACCTGGCTCTCTACCTTTCCACGGGGACTTATAAAGTATCCCATGTATTTTAAATGAGACAAAATATGAATACTCCGTCGGCAAATCTTTTCTCATTTCTTGTCAATATCCACCCCTCACATCATCCCGTGTTGACAGGACCGATTTGCAGAAGGAGGGCTTAACATTACAGACACCCTTTCATCAGCTTAAAAATTGAGGCGAGTCAATATTTACATCATGTTACTGATCTTTAAAGTACATACCTTGTTTTCTGTTCTAATAAATAGCTGTCACTCTTCCCCCCATCACAGCTTAGCTGAGAGCGGGTTGGCATGCTCAGTGCTCCCTGTATTCCGGGAACGATCTAATATTTCAGGTCCCTCTTGTGACAGCAGGTCGATTTTTTTCTCTCGCTCCTTTATATTGGTTTCCAATGACAGACTTTATAAAACCATTTAGGTCTGCTTAAAGAAAAAAAAATCCATACGCATACGGGGTTTATCTGTCTCCAGAAGTACACAAAATCTAATATTTAATGAGAGAAGATAGGCAGTTTCTTTATTATCTATTTTGCTGTGCAATTTTTAGAGCATACTTTTAGAATAAAACACTGGACGAGTCTACTATGTTCCTATTCTTTACCGATGAAAGGAAATGAATAATATCAACCTAGAGAAAGAGAAAAGCCTCATCCTTTAGCCAGAGAGTTCTTAACTATAGTGGTTCATTTGTTTACCTTCCTCCTTCCATCCTTGAGCGCTCTCTTAGCTCCTGGACAAGTCTAATTGGGGTTTAGCTGGTGAAGCTCTCTGGATGGACCCACACTGACCACAGAGGAATATCAAGATTTGTTTTATTGTTCTCAGGTTTTTAATTGTAGTTGGTTCTTAGCTTCCAAAATTGCTGGTATCATTCAGGAGCACAAAGGCATCCAGACCAGAAATGAGCACTCTTTCCTTTTGGATCATCTGCCTCTCACATCATAAAAAGCCAACTTCAAAAGAGCCTGGTAAGTATGTTTCTTAAAATTAAGCAAAAGGATATAGGAAAAGATTATTTGAGAAAATATAGATGTCTTGAAGTACTTGAAGGCATGTCTATTTAACAAATGTGGATTCAGGATTCTGAGATTAAGAATAAATAAGGGAAAGAACTCTGTCCCCAAATGTACACAGCATTTCAGGAGACAAAATAAGAACGTGTGACACCACAGCAGATGTCTATTTCCTGTAGCTACCTGCCTCCCTCACATTATGCAATAAAGATGTGAACTATGAATACTCAATGGAAGGATCCAGCAGAGGCTGGAGGGGTATTTACTTCCAGCTTTGTGGTTGTAGATATGTGTGTATGTGTGTATGATGGAGGAGGGAAAGCCAGACCTAATTCCAGCTTGATTTGTCATATTTCAAAGATTTGATGATGCCTTGTTGTTCTAACGAAACTCTTTAATGCAGTAACAAAACACCATGATATTTTTGCATGCGCTATTTGGCTAAAAGATGATTACATCTCAATGCATGATTATTGAGACCAGATAAGTCCAAGCACTTCAAAATCTGCAGGTTCAAATAAAACAAAGCTGAAGAGAGTATGGAGCAAAGCTCAGCATCCGATGTCCTCTGAAATTCATTTCTGAGCTCAGTACTTGCTATGGTTTGAATGATGGTGGCCCCTCCAAAACTGATTTTGAAATTGAATCCCCAATGCAGCAATATTAAGAAGTGTGGCTTTTGGAAGCTGATTAAATCATGAGGCCTATTATAAAAGAACTTTAGTTGAAGGGAGCACCTTCTTGTCCTTCTACCATGTGAGGACTCAGAGTTCCTCTCCCTCAGAGGATGCAGCAACAAAGCACTGTCTTGGAAGCAGAGAGAAGCCCTTACCAGACACCAATCCTGCTGGCATCTTGATCTCAAACTTCCCAACCTACAGAACTATGATAAATAACTTTCTATTGTTTATAAATCACCCAGTCTGTGCTATTTTGCTATAGCAGCACAAACATAACCCTAACCTGAAACACAAAGAAAGAATATTTCCATGTGGCCAGTGATTCAGCTCTTGTTATGGATTTGATGTTAGCAGTTACTTTTGAGCTCCACTTGGTTATAAATGACACCTAAAGTCTCTTCATATGCCTGATCATTAGCAGTGCCAAAACAACCAAAACGAAAAGAAAAATCTTACAAATAGATATATAAAAATTAAAAATCCTCAAATAGAGGTGGAAACATGTCTAAACCATCAATTATAAAAGACATATTAGTAATTATATTAGTACATATTCCATAATGGATTATGCTATTGATTGGTCAGTAAAGAAGTCAATTTCAGTCCTTGATCTCATATTTTTTCTAGGCAATTTCTCTCCTAAAATAGGACAATGTTCTTTTTCCTGCATGACACCAGGGAGCTGGTGAGAATTTTTTTATAACTCTTTCCACTGTTAGTGGCTGCTTTGTTTTGTTTTAGTTTGGCACAGTAGATTAGCCATTATGTGATGAGTTTTTATTATTATAGTTTCTAAAGTATGAGAGGAAATGAGGTAAATGATTAATGGCAGAATAACTTAAAGCAAGATGGAATTATATGAAGCCATTGAAAAATAAATGGGAAATGCAGGCTCCCAAATGGAATTTGGTTCAGCTCCAAGGGTAACAGTCTTATCAAAGGTGTCACAGGGTTTTATTCATGATCCCAGGTAGAGGGGCTCTCGGTATTCAATCTTAGCCACTGCACAATACCTTGAAACAATAGGAAGCTTCTCAGCCCTGGCATGTGATCCATCCTGTCTCAGAGGGAAGCTCTCCTTGCTCCAGGTCTAGCATCATTTTTATACATCAACTCCTCTTTATTTTGACTTTCTAAAGTCTGAATTCAGTTCACCTCTACTTTGGAGATCTTCTTAGAGACCACCTGTATACACTTCAAATGAGCATGGTTTCATTCTTTCCCACCCCCCCCAAGGCTGCAATATAAAGAATGTGATGGATTGGTGTTGATCACAGGACCAGGAGGTCTAAATTCCCATTCTGTTTTGGGTTATTTTTACAGCATAAGCAAAGGTGACCTCATTTAAAATGTAGCCTACCCTAAGGTCAGGAGATTATTGTGTTGTTGTGAAGTTCAGTTGGCAAATGTGTATGACTGATTCCAAATGAAAGAGAAGTCACTCAATCAACTTGATAAATAGAGCTCTTCATCAAGACCCATAACTTTATCAAGAGCTCTATTTACTTAAGAATGTCCCACATTCTTAATACTTGAAACTTAAAACTACTAGATAATCCTGAATTATTTTAAGAGTCCAAGTGAATATTATCTTCTATGAAATATAGTAGATAACCCACACCAACTCATAAGAGGGAGCCAACATATAAATACCTTATTTTTTTTTCCCCACTGACCCTATCCTTATCATTATGATAACAGTGGAGACTATCATTTTTAAATAATGGTACTAACTAATAATACTTGTTAATTCAATGTAGAACATTGAGGAAAATTGCTCAATGTTGTATATACATGCATTTCCTTGAATCCTCAAAATAATAATATGGGGTAGATTTTATTATTCCATCACTTTTTGCAAATGCTGAAACTGAAATCTCAAGTTAAGTGCTTTGTTCAAGTGATTCAATTGGGACTTGAATTCCATGTGTTGTTTGATCCTATATAGCTTTTAGGATAGCATTGGAGTGGGGGGTTCTCTAGGAATACATCTCTGAAAGCCCTAAGAGTTTCTTTAGCTACAGATTCAAAGAATTTTGCAAGAACTGAGCTGCTGATTCTTTTACATCAGCTTGCCACCTAGAAAATTCCTTTCACAGAAAAAGCCAAGATTTTCCACCCTAACCTTGCTGCCTGCCTTCACCCCACCCCATTTCATTCATGCTGCTCCTTAGGCAGCAAAACAAATGGGATCGAGCCGTATGTGCTTTCCTAAGAGAAATTCATCAGGCCACAAAGACAGATAAGTTACATTAACCATGTGCTGTGGAGGCAAGTTCAATGGAGAAAGAGATTAAGTAAAAACCTAGAAAGGTCATAAACACCATGTTCACCAAGCAGCACATGCAGATAAACAAAGACTCCCAAAAAGAACCAAGTGATAGACCGGCATCTCCAGAATAAAAACAGAGTGTTCTAACCATATCTGTGATAAGAAATTACATTTTCTACTATCTTTTTTATGTTTATATGTTTTCAAAGAAATAACTTTGCAGTACTCAGTCTGTTCTTTTACAAAAAGTTGGTATATATTCTTTTCATCGTCTCACCTCTTGCCAGTTCATGGGCAGTTTACTCAATTCTGCCTTTTAGTCTCACTTCATGGCATGCTGCCTGAACTTCTCATAAGGGAAAACTCCAGCTCGGAATCATGCCCTCTAGAGAAAGGCTAGCTAGACTTTGTTGTGTGTATGTACCAAATGACTTATTTTTTTTAATAAAACTCTCAGTGGTAGCTGCATGCTACCTTCTCTCTAAGAGCCCAAGAGGCCACAGATATCATTTTTAAAGTGAACCACTGAGCATCACAGTCCTGTGCATCAAGGGAGCAAGACTCAGATGGTAGGAGAAGAAGGTTTACAAGAGACCAGGGAGAGGGAAGGGGACCCCGCAGAGAGCTGTCACTCCAAGTTCCTTAAAGATACATTGTCTAGTGGTGAATAGGAATGCTTGACAAAGAGTAAAGTTGACACTGGAGGGACGACCCGTAACTGCTGTAACTCATTGCTTCCTGCATTTTTATAGAACTTTGTTATTGCACAGGTTGTTAAATTGATACCTTAATTACATGCATTGTGGCCAAGTTATGGCTGTCATGAGAGGTATAAATCTGCTCTTTTCGACATGCTCTCAACCAGAGCATTTTGTTAGGATAGTTTTGGATACAATTTTGATGTCAAAAGGAGATATGCAATACAAAGATTTACTTCACCACTAAATAAGTACAACTGTTCTCAACCCTGCTGCTGATGGATGTGTTTTGTAAAAAGAGTGAAGTATAATCTGATGTCAAATTCTGAAGGAAATATGTATTACAGAATTTTTATATGAAGCTCTCTTTCTTGGCTAATTGAATAGCTAGTACAAATTTATAGTTACCATTGCAAAGATTGATTCAATTAGGACTTCTAAAAATTCATTAAACTATAGACTTTGGGGATTTAAAAAAGTATATATCTATTAAATCTATCAAATAAAGTTTTGTTCTTTGGGGCAAATGGTTCTCTTATTGTTTTTCTACCAAATAAAGGCAAGGTTTGATTTCCTTTGTGTTAAACCACAACTGATTTGTCCTATAATTTTATTCTCAGTACTTATCATTAGTCTTACCTACCATAAATCTTCTCTTACGTACTGCAACTTCCAAACCACTGTTCTTAAATAAGCCTGTGCACAAGACTATATGCTACTATTGCACAATATAGATAGAATGCATTTGGTCTTCTGCTAAATTACTTTAAACTATTAAAAATAAGAATAGTTCTTATGATATATATCACTGTTAGTTTGCAGTTCCAAATTTATTCTACAATCTTGGAGCTGTATTATATGGAAGCAAAAGCTTAAATGTAGAAACTCAGCAAGAAGTAGTTGTCAAATTCTTGACTGAAAGATTTAGGATACACATGAAGACATAAATGAGAATATCCCAAATATTTCTTTACATAAACTAGTCTTTATGCCTCCTATCAGAACTAAAAACATAACTAGGTGTTCTTTACCTGATCTTTGAAACTATTAAAATGGTTAACTAAAAATGTTCTTGAAGGATAAAACAGAAAATTTATATTGGTGAGGCAAGCTGATTGTTAGGGACTCGGGTGGGAAAGAAACTTTGTTGTATACTCTGTTACACCTGTAAATTTTGAATCTTGTGAATACATCATCTAGTTATAAACTAATCCAGTTAAATTGTTACTGGCAACATTTGCAGTACTTTCAGACTTCTGAACTATATATCTTGGTAGGGATGAGGTTTACCTTGGTAGAGATGAGTTATTCATTATATTTAAAATTTTATTAATTTTTTATTCTCTTTTACCAGAAGCGTAGTACAAATATTCCTTATTTGGAATAGAAATAGCACTCTGAGTTAGTGAAAAATAAAAGCATAATTAACAATATAATAGCCTCTAGCTATATGCAGTTGTTGAGCACTGGAAGTGTGGCTGGCCTAACTTGAGATATGCTTAAAGAACAAAACACACACTAGATCTCAAAGATTTCTATGAAAGAAAGAATGTAGAATATCACATTAATAATGTATATGTTGATTACCTATTGAATGATAATATATAAGGGTAAATATATTACTAAAATGAATTTTACATGCTTCCTTTTACTCCTTGATGCAACCACTAGAAAATTTAAAATTTTACATGCAGTTTTCTATTCATAGCTCCTATTATTTTCCATAAAATTCTGTTCTAGAGAGAAGGTCAACAAATGATGGCCTGTGGGCAAAATCCAATCCACTGTCTCTTTCTGTAGATAAACCTTAGTTGGAACACAGCCATATCCATTCATTTACATATTGTGTATAAGGCTATGTTAGCATATTGCATATGGCAGAGTTGAGTAGTTGAGACATATGGCCTGCAAAGCCTAAAATATTTACTATCAGGCTTTTTCTAGCAAACATGTGTGGACCATTGGTCTACACTCTAAGCTAAAGGTAACTTATTTTTTTTACAAATAGTCTAAAGTACGTGATTATATTTAAATATGGCTCAAAAAATACAAAATATACAGAGAAGATAACTTGGGGTAAGACTGTGTTAAGTCCCCTTCAAAAATTACTTTTACTTCCTAATATTGAAATTGAAAACTAACATTGATCAGTCATAAAACATTGGACTGGTCAGTAAATATTCAATAACTTCCACTTCAATGTTCTTAAAGAGTCATGATGAATAAACCCTTACACCTTGAGTTTTACAGTTGAAAAGTATTCTCTCTGCCATATTCCCTTGGAATATTTACTATAGCTGTGATATCTGCCCCATCCAAATCTCATGTTGAAATTTCATTTCCAATGTTAGATATGGGGCCTAATGGGAGGTGCTTGGGTCATATGTAATTTTAAATTTTCTAGCAGCTGCATTAATCCCTCATGACTAGATTAATGCTCTCCCTGGGGGCGGGGTGAGTGAGTTCTTATTCTATTAGTTCCTACTAGAGCTGGTTGTTAAAACGTGCCTGGAAGATTCCCCCTCTCTCTCTCTTGCTTCTTTCTTTCCATGTGATCTCTGCACAGGCCAGTGTCCCTTCATCTTCTACCATGAGTGGAAGCAGCCTGTGGCCCTCACCAGAAGCAGATGCTGGTGCCAGGATTCTTGTACAGCCTGCAGGACCATGAGCCACATAAACCTCTTCTTTATAAATTACCCAGCCAAGGTATTCCTTTTTACCGACACTAAATGGACTAAGACAGTATTTAACAAAATGTGCTTTACAGAATGCTAGTCTTAATCCATTGTTCATAGGTGTTGCCCAGAAGAATGTTATACAAACAAAGAAGTTTGTTTTTCCAGTCTATTTAATAATTTTAATGGGTTTGCTACCAAATTTCTCAGAACATTTAATATATTAATGTGCACTATATTACAAATATCAAGGAAGATAAACTTGTATAGAATGTTCCAAAATTCCAAAATTATTTCACTACCATTTTTTAAAATTTGCAGTGACTCTCATGAGATATGAGTATCTAGTATACAGTGGTCGTACCCATGATGGTTATTTTTATGTATCCACTTGGTGAGCCACAAATATTTGGTTAAACATAATTCTGAATATTTCTATGAGAGTGTTTTTTTGGATGAGAATAACATTTAAATCAGTGGGCTTAGAGTAAAACAAATTGCCCCATTTGATCATTTGATGGCCTTGGTAGAACAAAGACAGACCTCCCCTGAGCAAGAAGAAATTCTTCCAGAAAATGGCCTCAAATTTGAACTGCAATATTAGCTCTTCTCTGGGTCTCCCACTGACAGCCTATCCTGCAGATTTGGGGCTTGCTAGAATCCATAATCATGTAAGCCAATGCCTTAAGATAGATCTCTTCATATATGTATTTATGCATATATATATATATATACATACACACACACACACACACGCACATACACAAACACACATATCCTACTGGTTCTGTTTCTCTAGAGTACCCTGACTAATATAGGACCTATAACTCTAGAATTTCCTTTTGGCTGTAAAATTGCTATCTGAAGTATTTGTTGACCCAACCTATAAGTAACTCTGCTTAGAACTCAGCAGAGAAGAAAAATGTTCTCTTACATGAAGAAGACAAATCTAGCTTCTCCAGCTTCATAACAGAATGTCAATCTTATTTCGATTGCTACCCAGCACCTATGAGGATGAAAAGAATATTAATATATTTAAAAATAACATATGTAAAAGACTTGCTATCTATTCAGAACTCTATGTCTAAATAGTATATATAGGTCATTAAATATGAAATGTCAAATTTCGAATCAAAAGTGTACTTTATTATATCTCAAAGAAATACAATTAATCAATGTATTTGCCTGAACTATCAACACATTTTGCCATCTTAATGGCAACTTGTTTATGTCAGCAGTGAAGATGCCTGGAGAGTGAAAATGAAATCATGAAAGGCGTTTTCCACAGCTTGTTGAGAATTGAATATTTTTCTTTGCAAGAAGTGATCCAAAGCCTGGAAGAAGTGGTAGTCAGCTGGTGCAGGTCTGGTGAATACAGTGGATGACAAAGAGTTTCCAAGCCCAGCTGCTGTAGTTGCAGCAGGGTTGTTTGTGTGACATGTGGTTAAGCGTTGCCTAGCAAAAGAATTGGCGTGTCTCTATTGACCAATCTTGACTGCTTAATCCTCATTATTTCATCCAATTAGTTGCAGTAGATATCCACTGTAATAGATTGACCAGGTTTCATGAAGCTGTAGTGGATAATACCAGTGCTGGACCACCAATCAGACACCATTAGCTTTTTTGGATGAATATTCAGTTTTGGACTGCATTTCTGCACTCCATCTTTATCCAGCCATTGTTTTGAATGCTTGCAATTGTCAAAAGGAATCCATTTTCCATCACAGGTAACCATTTGATATAGAAATGGTTTGTCTTTATGTAGTAACAAAAGAAAGACAGTCTTGGAGACAATTTCTCTTTTGATGATTGTTTTAATTCAAGCAGCACCCACCCATCCAGCTCCTTTATCTTGCTGATTTGTTTCAAATAGTCCAATATTCTTGGAATAGTAATATCAAGCCTTGCTGCTAATTTATGCATAGGTCAAGATGGATTCATTTCCACTACAGTTTTCAGCTCATCATTATCCACCTTGGTCTCAGGTCACCCACATGGATCATTTTCAAGATGAAAATCACCAGAAGGAACTTCTGAAACCATGTAGGTATTGTGCATTCATTAGCCACATCTTTCCCAAACACTTTGTTGATATTTCGAACTGTCTGTGCTGCATTGATTCCACGATGGAACTCATATTAAAAAATAACATGAATGTTTAACTTATCCATGGTTTCACAAAAATTGCTTTAAAAAGAATTTAAGAGATAACCACAAGCCAAAACATGTGTTTGAAAGACTGATGATGTACTTTCACAATACACATAAAACAAGAAGTGTCAAAGTGAAATGTCAGAGATATCAACTGTCAAACTTAGTACTTAAGGAAATCAGATATTTCATATTTAATAGACTATATCAAGAATAGTGAAGAGTTTGAGATTTTACCTTGTGTTCAAGCTAACAAGTGACTCTGTCACAGTTTTGTGAATGGTGGCAATAGACATGAGACTCCATCCAGGGTCAGAAACAAAGGGCTTTATTACTCAAACAATAGTAGTAGCAAGAGTATCCACATTTTCTTCGACTGGAACCCAGAACTTAGGGAAATAAACTTTTATAATGGTGTAAGTATGCCTTCCAAACTCATACTATCATTATCTTCTCATACTTTTGCTATATACACTTCCGTGAACAAATTGCCAGAACAAAGACGTTTGGTGTCTCTGATCACAAAATGTGCTGAGATGGTAGCTGCCCATGGATAATCCATCAACAATAAGCAACTAATTACATATATACATACACATATACATAAAGTAGATTTAATTACATCATTTTCTTAGCTCAGAAAAACAGAAAAGTACATAGCCAACCCCACTTCTGTAGATTGGTCACCTTTCTGAAATACAGTTACTAATTTATATTATAATGGTATAAATTTATTTTTACTGAAGTTTGATCCCAGGACTATTCATATAGAGATCATTTCTGCTTGCTCTATAAAGCCCCTTTGAAGATAGTGTTAATTCTGTATACCCAGAACCTATTTATTTAATTAAGTAGGTCTTGAGACCTACTTGTTAAGATTTTTTCTTTGACAATGTATCAAGGAAAATCTTCTCCCTTGGATAACTGTTACGCTTTCTTTAACATGATAAGAAGTATTAAAACTATTTTATATACTATTTTATATATTTTTTTCTTTTTGGTTTAAATGCAAGCTTTAAACTCAATTCTAATAACAACATAATAATGTTCACTAATTATTAATTCTGCCAGAACTATAATAAATTAACTAACAAGAAACACAGACTGGGCATCTCACCTTTGTATACAAGCAGAAAGTTCTGCCACCTAGAAAGTTCCTTGCTGGTTTTGGTTAGAGTATATCAATAAAGGAAAACATAAATAAATAAATAAATAAAATACAAGTTTAAAACATTTAAGAAAATGTCAAAGCATCTGTATTTGAGGGGTTGCAATCTTTGATGACATGCCTCCTTTTTTTCTCGACACATTCATTGAATCACGCATAATGTACACAACTCTGTAGATCATTCCCAGACATTCTGTACTCTTTTCTTTTAAAAATATCATTCTACTTACCTAATGGCATAAATTTAAAATCTTCTTATGACCAAGATAATACTGGTAAGGCATATTTATTTATTTATTCAGTAATTAAAAATGTATTGAGAACCAGGTCCTGTCTTTTGGGTATGAATCACATTTTGGGCGTATTTTTAAGATGACTTATATCAAAAATATTTTTGTTCAACATTTTAAATTATTAAGAAGGACCTAACCTTACAAATGAAAATAAATTGTAGATGGATACAAGGGAGCATAAAATATGAAAGTATAAGTGCCTTAGAAGAAAACATGATAAAAAATAATGTTAGAGGCCAGGAATGGCCTTCCTGGCCCAAACCAAAGCAGGAAAGACCATGTACAGAATAATTATCAATTATAGGCTAGTTTTTAATTTCTGGACTACGATGCATGTATTTTTATGAACACTTGCATTACTCTTAAAGAAATCGCCCATTCTACAATATGTCTATGGCAACTATCACAGGTTTGTTTTTTCACCAATGGTTGCTCATAAAGAATTTTGGATAAAAAAAATGTTTATTAGAGAGCAATACCTATGTAAGCAAGATGAGGAAGCAAGATTAAAGACAGAATGTGAAATTGCAAAGACCCACCAAAGCCTCAGACAACCAGTGGGGAATTCAGGAGCATACCTCGCTCAGTCACTGCATGAAGATTGCCCAGGGTAGGGTATAGTTTCAGTCAAGGCAGCTCTCTGCAGCTGAGGTGGACCCTGAGGAGTCAACAGGTGGGAAGTGTCAAAGGGCTATGTTCTGTGCATCTAGACAGCATGCCCTTTCTTGAAGAAGAGCATGTGACTTCTACTTTGTGACCTTTATGATCCACCTCTGGTCCTGCTCAGATCCACTTCCCTATATATGTTCAGAAAGCAGCTTCTCCAGAAATTCAATGCGCCTCTTTTTCTGTGGGGAAAATTAAAGCAGAGTAGGTCTCAGAATAAACTATTACCCACAGGGCTGCAGTTGGTCTTCAGGCCATGACTGATATAAGGTTCTCTCTCCTCCACAATCTATTCTGGATTCTACTTCCCTACATCTACCACCTTCTCTGGGTTCAGTGGCTGACTTGATGCCATGTTCCCAGTGGCCTAAGCCCCTGGCTACCATGAACTACTCAGGACAAAGTTTCTATATTGCCCATTTACAGTAACAATTGTGCAAAGGAGCAGTAAGAAACACACATATGGATTACCTGGGCTCAATATGTATTTTTTCCTGCTCTCAGTGTGGAATAACAGCTCTAACTTTTCTTGATATCCAGGGTCTATTATCCCTACAAGATGAAGTCATCCTTTTCTGTTCTCTTGCTCCCTGGAAATAAGGAGTCCAAAGTGCCAAGTGGCAGGCATAGATTATACTTCAACAGGACTATTTTAGTTCAGTTGGTGAAAAAGTACTCCAATTGGGGCCAGGATGTCTATCCCTACAAAGCCAAGAATTATAGCCCTGATGCGTAGTAAAGGATTAAACTTCTCTAAGTAAGAATTTGGCTCTTTGCCACTGGCTATTTGGATTGAACCTCTAAACCCTTGGAGTGTTCTGATTGAGAAGGGTGACTTTGTTTACCTGGGTCCTTGGTTGATCCAGATAGTCTATGCTAAAAATCTGATTATGGAGAGGACCTTGGGACATGCCAGAAAATCTATGTTAAAAATGTGATGTATGATGGGAGCCTTGGGTTACACACTATCAACTTAACTTCTTGATGGGCTGGAGACTAAGTTAGCCACATAAGCAGTCAGCCATGTCTATGTGACCAACTCCCAGTAAAAACTCTGCATACTAGGGCTCAGGTGAGCACTGATGGTTGGCTGGCAATACTTCATGCATGCTATCACACATCATTACTGGAAGAAATAAGTGCTGTCCTCAAGACTTCATCAGGAGAGGGTAACTGGACACTTGAACCCAGAACTCTTCTGTACACTGCCCTCTGTGCTTTCCCCCACTGCTGATCTTAATCAGTATCCTTCTGCTATAATAAATCATAACCATGAGTAAAACCACTTTGCTAAATTTTGTAAGTCTTCCTAGTGAATTATTGAACATGAGGGTGATCTTGAGGACCCATAAAACTTGCAGCTGGGGAACACAAAACACCCTGGTGGGTGGATAGGAATCATGGCACTGGGCTTCTCCCACATCAAACCCTTGATTCATAAATCTATGTCTTCTTTCAAGTGGTAAACAGTGCCATATTTCTTGATCCAATCCATATGGCACCCTATTCACATAGAGCATTGCTTCCAAACTGGCATTTCAGCTGTATTTCCAGATGTCCATTAGAACCATATATTAGGCCAGTATTTACAGTATGTGATAACACCTGAGAATCCTGAATTAATGGACTCATCATTATTCCTCTTCTATAGTAAAGTATATCCCCTTGTCTGACAGAGTATCATGTGGGATCCCATGACAATGGATTCCAAATCCTTGACTAGTGAGTGATGCTAGCTGAGGTCCTAAGGGCAGAAGAGACAGACTCATAACTGCAATGTGTTTCTACTTCAGTGAGAATGAACCACTGTCTCTTGCAGGAAGGGTGAAGGACAATGGGTTCAACTTGTAGTCCAGTGGTCAGTTGATCTCCTCAAAATAGTGCCATACCAGAGGCTCAACACTGTTAGGAGTTGAACATTCAGAGACTGAAATAGCTAGAGAAGCCTTTGTAAGTTCTTATCACAGAACAGATTCCATGTTGTTCAGCCTCCGTCTCTTCCACTGTGGCCATTCCTTTCATGTTCGCATTGGATAATATCTGGGGAAGTGGATGTAAGAGGCTGGCTAACAACAACCAGACAGTCATATTTTCTACTTGGTTGTTTTAATATCTTTCCCATGGTTGATGCTCTCTGGTGGTACAAAGATTTGCACACTTTGTGTGTCTTATCCAGATCAGGATGTTATAAAAAAATACCATAAACTGGGTAGCTTACAAACAACAAAAATTTATCTCTCACAGTATTGGAAGGTAAGAGTCTGAGATCAGTGTGCCAGCATGATCAAGTTCTGGTGCTGGCCCTCTTTCAACTTGCAGATGGCTGACTTCTCATTCTGTTCTCACATGGCAGGAAGAGACAAAGCTACCTCTCCAGTCTCTTTGTATAAGGGTAGCAATCCCATTCATGCGAACTCCACCTAATTACCTCCCAAAGACCCTATCCTAATCCATTTTGTGTTGCTACAACAGTATACCACAGACTGGATAATTTATTTTAAAAAAAGAAAAAGGAAATTTATTTCTCATGGTTCTAGAGGCTGGGAAGTCTAATATCAATGTGAGGCATCTAGCAAGGGCCTTCTTGCTGTGTCATCCCAGACAGAGGAGGAAGGGCAAGAGAGCACAAAAGAGTGAAGAAGGAATAAAAACTCATCTTTTTATCAGGAATTCACCCCCCTGATAAATAACACACTCCTGTGATAAATAGCCCACCCCCTAGATAACAATATTAATTCATTCATAACAGCAGAATCCTCATGACCTAATCACCTCTTAAAGATTTCACATCTCGACACTGTGGCATTGGGGATTATTTCCAAAACATGAAATTTGAAGGACACTTTCAAACCATAGCAGACCCCAAGTCAAAATACCATCCCATTAGGGATTATATTTCAACATGTGAATTTGAGGGTGGGGGGTGGACACAAACATTTAGTCTATAACATTTTATCCACTGCCATATGTTCATCCACATGTCTGAATCCCAGACTTCCTTACCCACAATCATCTAATCTTTGTCTATATAGGGAAGCTTTTTTCCATTAATGCTCTCTCCAACACCAGAGGGTCTTCCAGATTGTGTGGCCCAAGCTGCAGGGCTACTTGCATAGTAATCTGCATCTGCTGCAGCTCTACACTGCTGTGGACCCCACACAGAATCACATGTTATATGAGCTAAATCACTTTCCTTAGATGTGTAGTATGCTGTCTCCAGAACTCAAAGCGGGCCCTCAGGTGTTTTGCTTTCTTCTTCACAGTAGGATGTACAAAATACAAAGGTCAGTATTTTATGTTGGATGAGCTGTCCTAGCATGACTCTAAACACTGAGCCCCTAAAATTTTATTAATGTGATAGGCCCTGGACATTCTTTTTCCCAAGGAATCTGGGAGTCAAAATCTTTGAGTGCATCCATGCAGATGTCCTCAAGTATCAAAGTACCAGGTTGTTTGTTTGTTTGTTTTAAACAAATCCTGACATTACATATCTGGTTTTATTTGCACATTTAGTTCCCTTGGAAGTTCAACCACATTGATTAATAAGGCTTGGATTTGATACATGGCTTCTGTACCCCTCTGCTAGAGGAAATGAGGGGTGGTTTTGTATGCAACTAAAAAGGCCTTTTGTTTTGCACCTGACTTTCAGTTCCAGTTCACTTCCTCAGCTCTTCATTATCTTTATGTAGAATAGCAATGGTGCTTAACAATAACCATCTAATATCTTTTCCTCATAGCTACTCTTTTCTTCATACATCTTAATGCCTAATATTTCATTTCCAGCTACACATTCCCTTCCAACTAAGTACTCTCTCAGTTCCCCACAGGTAAAAATTTTGCAGTTTGTACTACCTTATGCGGAGAATTGTCTGTGTCCCACCTACCACCAGCGATGGGCTCCCCTTTGCCCGCTGAGCTGTGAGTGATCTAAGTCCAAACCCCATTTTTTCTTGGACCACCCTCAGCCCCATATGTTGCAGATTGAGTGTTGAGTTCACAGGGACCAGATGTTGAAAGGAAGTCTGAGATGTGAGATGGTGATAAGAGATCAACAGCTGTGAAAGTTTCAGGGGAAGCAGGATTGGGCAGAGAAGAAGGTAAACTCCAATGCAATTCTGACAAAGCCTGGAAAACCTCAGACAGCAGCTCTAGGACAGGAATTTCTTTCTAAAGCTGCCTGGCTCAGCCATGGGCTGTCACTGTCCCAGGAAGGGTGTGAGCTTAGACAAGACAGCTCTCAGCAGCTGAGTTAGACTCTGAAGTTGCTGAGAGCTAGAAAGTATCGTGACCACACACCCTACAGTGGAGTAGCAAATCTTTCATTGAAGGAGGATCTAAGAGTGCATCTCCGTGCCTGCCACTTCAAGCACTCACATAGAAAACGCATGTGTGCTTGCACACACACATACACACACACACACGGAAAGCAAACCTCAATAACTGACAACTTAATCCATAATGAGCCAAGAGTGTCTCACTTGCCCCTGCAGTCTCTCTTTGAGCTCTAGTACATTGACTTTCAAAGTTTGAGGTTTAAATGACTGTCATTCACTACCTGTTCAACTAAGGAAGAATCAGCAAAGTGATTAGGGTTTTGGCTGAGACATGAATAAAGTTGTCCATGTGGATCGATGTCACCCTGCCACTATTAGCCAAGATGACAGTGATAGCTAACTGCCTCCAGGGCATCTGCACAAACGCTGCTGCCATCACCATAAGGCGAACTAGGCAGGACAAGGCCGGTCAGGACACTTCACATGTCCTCCTCCAGTGCCCCCTGATTTTTATTACAATAAGCAGATTTCTTCTAACAGAGCTTATTGATTGTCATAAATTTGCAAAAATGCTGATATTCTATATTTTGGCGCTTCTCTCAAAATGAAGAATCACATATATTGATGCCTCAAAGCCCCAGAAAACAATTTTAGGCACTAGCAAGAAACTGAGGATGAGTTAAAGTGTAATTTTACTCTCCACTGGATGCAGCTAAGAGGGCTAAGACTGATATCGCTAAAGATTGCGTGTCTCTTTCTTCCCTGCTCTACTAAAAGTAATTAAAATAGTGGCAATTTCTTAAACAGACTGTGTGCCAGGTACTTTCTGTATTTTATCTATTTTCATTTCAGAAGTTACCCCAGGAAGTATACTGAACATAGAGACTTAGAAAAGAGAAGGGTGTTTTTCCCAGGGTTATAGGAGAGGCACGCAGTATATAGAATCCTTGTGTGACTCCAAACAAACTGTCAGCCCCTCTGCCAGACAACTCACCAGATAAAACCTTTGCATTTGGAGCAAAAAGTGAAGCACATTAAGATTAAATGGCAGTTTCACATTCATTTTGAAATGTTAATCCCTACAATGATCCTTTACTTTGGGTGGGGAAGCATTTTATCCCTTTCTTAGAGATGAAGAATTCAAGGTTCATAGCATCAAAATGACTCACAGGAGAGAACGTGGTTAGTCATCTGAAGATATGGAAATTGAATCCAAATGTGTATATGTGGTTTTTTTCTTTTTCTTCTTTTCAAAAAAGCAGTTGCGAACGATGGATAGGAAAATATTATATGTAAGCTTTTAATAAAAACAGTAAGTCCAAATTGCATATTGCCAAATTATACAATCTTCCACAAATAATGGATTTTATTTGAGGAAATTAAAATACGGTTTATTGGAAAGGGCATTCAGCTGCTTCTACTGTTTCAACTATCTCTGCAAACCCCAGTAATCGATTGCAGAGCTGTTATCCTCTGCTAAGCGTTCAACTTCATAGTTCCCATATACTAACATGTGTTCCTCACAAATGCCTAGAGAAGTAGGTGTGATCATTCCCAAACCTAGACAGTTGGTTTGGAATCACATAGGGGTTCTATATAGTGCATGCCTCTCCTGTAAAATTTAAAATTGTAGGATTGTAACAGATGGTCCCTCCAAGTATCCATCCAATTGATAGTCTCTGAATTTATTTATTTATTTATTTATTTATTTAAGCACACTTTCTCTTCTGTTTGGGCTCCCATGAAATCCCCAGCAATTTAATTCCAATGCACACCAACTGGGGCTTTCCTCAGAAATTAATCTCAATTCCATAAAATTCCATGTTCCATGCATGGAATCCCTACCCCTAGAGTTGGCTATAACGAGCCCAATGGCAGTCAGAATTATCCTAATTGTCCAGGAATAAATGGTGGAGTTATGGAAGGGATAAAATTCTTGGGTGAGGGAGGAGGTGGGGTGTTGTTAACTCTCACACATTTGGTTGCTGTCTCCTAAGCTCCATCGGCCACCTCTGCCCATTCTTATATCTCCTGTGAGCCCAATAACTTTTTATCTACTTTTTTATTTATTTTAAGCTCAATTTTCTGCTAATTGGGCTGCCAGAAGCCCTGTAAGGGAGTTGAAACGCCAAAGAAAAGACAGAGAAAGAAAACTCATTAGAGATCATTGATCACTGTGTGAATATTTCCTTTCTGCTTTTGATAAGACTCATAAAATTATTTAGAAATTATAGGGCTTAAAAAGTCATTACACTTTTCATTACTAATATACAGAGCCTTGAGTTCAGTGAACTTTGTGGAATTGGATTTTGAGCCATTTTAATCTCTCATCATGAGAAGGAATCATATGTATATTTTAGAAATAAACTTAAAAAATGGAAAAATCTTTCAAAAATACATTACATTTCAAAATTCTAAAGCAATCTCCAAAGATAATTCTTGGCATATTGAAAAGGGCTTGGGCTTTCAAGTCAGAGTTTAGGTTGAGTCCTGGTTCTAACACTCAGTGATGAACAACCTTGGGTAAATTACTCAATCTCTCTGAGCCTCTCCAGTGACATGGAATAATTATATTTGTTCTCCAAGGTTTCCATGAGGACTAAATGGGATAATATTTATAAAGTGTCTCACACAGAATATGACTCAATGAGGCCCCTAGTAATTGTTGGTTTCCTTCATTAAAGAGACAAGCAAAATCTAATTTCTGCCTCCTCATTTCCTAGTGAATAAGCACTGAAGGGGGATATTTATGTTGGAAAGAATAACACTCTTGGCTGACCTTGAGTAAACTAGGAGCTGTGTTTTCTACCCATTTAGAATTGCCCTTGCCAGGAATTACTGGACAGATCCATTTGACATAAGAACTTTCATATCTGAGCCACTGCCCAGAAATTATGCACTACTTCTGGGAAGTTTTGAAAACACTTTGAACTTAGTTACTAAAGTTGCTTTACATTTCATATTGCTGAGCTCCTCTACACACCCATGATTTGGCTGAAGCTGATGCTGGCTGTGCCAGAATATTTTCAACCTGATCAAGGCATACAGCCCTGAAAATTTCATGAGATTCTGTTTTTGTGAGTTTTCCAGATTTATACCAAGCTTTACAGATCCCAAAAGGATGAATAATTCTGAAAAAAAATAAATAAATAAGAGACGGAGTCTACCAATGCTGAGATACAACAGTTGACATGTTTAAATCAGGTTGAATTAGGAGCCAGTTTGGACTGTGACTTCTTATTTCACCTTTAGTGGAGAAAACCTTATATTGTTTTATAGGATGTCCTTTCAAATTTAATAAGAGTAACAAGTTTCTAGAAACTGGAACAGAATAGTACCCAGCAACACTAATAAAGATTTAGAATCAAGTCCTAGACTGAGCCAAACTAGGTATGTGCTCTCCTGGATTAAATATAAATTGGCTTGCTTTTATGCCTTTTCACTGGAATACTACCCAAGGCATAGAGACTCAGTAGTTTCTCAGCAATACCAGATATCTGCTGAATGAAACACTCTTCCTTACTTCCCTCTTCTATTGTTTTAATGCAGTTGTATACAACATATTCAATCACCAATAATAATGCAGTTCACTGCCACTCTTCATGAGACGCTTCTGGAAAGATTTATTTTTTTTATACTCAACTATATTTATTATGTTAACAACCAATCCATTTCCTCCCTTTTCATCGACATATAAATATCAGTCGAGTTTCTACACAACATAAGCATCCAACTTGCCACGTTGACCTGACTGAATTCAAAGCAAAAGGAAAGAAACATGGAGATTTAGTTAACCTAGAGCAAGTGAATTGTAGGAAAAATTTCAGTTTCCATTGGACTTCTAAAAATATTGAAAACAAATCTACTTGATTTCCTTTGCCAATTTAGAATGATGATTCTCATCATAAATTAATTGATTCATCTATTCATTCATTCAGCAAATATTTTTTTAGAATGTATCATGTACTAAGGCCAGAGAGAGACACTATGATATATCCATTATTTATTGTCATTGTCAATATAATAATAGATTCAGATACAATTATTGAAGGATGAATCTTAATATAAATATTCAAAGAAATTGATTTGATTTTCATGAAAGTAAAGTGTTCTTGTTTGACTCAGTAAATATATCTAAAAATTTATATACGATATTAATTTCTGTCACTGATTTCTCCAAATCTTGTATCCTCATCCTATATTAGAAAGAAAAAAAAAGTTTATTCAACAGTATTTTTTTTCTTTTTCATCAGAGTTTTTTCAAACAAAAATTTGAAACTAATTTGCATTTCCTGATGATGAATTAGTGATGTTGAGCAATTTCCCATATGTTTGTTGGCTGTTTGTGTATCTTCTTTTGAAAAACTTCTGTTCATGTCTTTTGCCCACTTTTTATAGGGTTGTTTATTTATTTTTGCTGATTTCTTTGAATTCTTTGTAGATTTTGAATATTAGCAATTTATCAGATGTATAGTTTGCAAATATTTTCTTCCATTCTGTAGGTTGTCTATTCTGTTGAATATTTCCTTTGCTGTGCAGAAGCTTTTTAATTTAATAAAGTCCCATTTATTTCTTTTTGTTGTTGCTGTAATTGCCTTTGGAGTCTTAGTCACAAATTTTTTGCTTAGTCTGATGCCTAGAAAATATTTCCTACATTTTCTTCCAGAATTCTTATGGTTTCGTCCCTTATATTCAGGTCTTTTGTCCATTTTGAATTAATTTTTTTGATTGATAAGAGATATAGATCCTGTTTCATTCTTCTGCATGTGGCTATCCAATTTTCCCAGCACCATTTATTGAATAGGATATTCTTTCCCCAGTGTATGTTATTGTCTGCTTCTTTGAAGATCAGTTGGTTGTAGGTAGGTGGTTTTATATTTGGTTCTCTGTTCTGTTCCATTGGTCTATGTCTCTATTTCTGTACTAATTCCATGCTGTTTTGGTTACTACAGACATGTAGTATAATTTGAAGTCAGGTAATGTGATGCCTCCAGATTTGTTCTTTTTGCTTAAGATTGCTTTGGCTATGCAGGCTCTGTTTTAGTTTCAAATAAAGCACATAAAATTTTACATCACACACTTAAGAAAATTCTCATTTATTTTTTATTAATTATGGGAGCTTATATAAAAGTCCCTTATTAAACTATATTGGTAAAACAAAAATAAATCAATAGAACATTGAGCAGAAAATACAAAAGAAATTTTGAAAGTATCTGAAAATGAATAAAGAAGATTGATATGGGTCAGGTTAGTCTCACATAAAATCATAAGTTGCAGATCCCAACATGATGTAAGAGACCCTTTTCTGCTGCACTTGTGTTTGTCATGATCCACTTTACTTGATCCACCTGAGCCACTTAACTCAATTCTCATGGTCAGTATGTTGTCCACTAAAATTCTTCTTATTAAATTAAACAACAAAGGGGACAGAAAATGGGGGATTTGTCACTAGAAGGTTAAAATGCAAAGAAGTTGTTTTTCTAGCAAATGTCAGTCAGATGGTGAGGGCTTTGTCCATTGGCCTTGAAGGTCTGGGATACAAGACATTAGTTTCTGCACTAAGCAGTCAGAACGATCTAGGGAGGAGGACCAAAATTTGGAGCTAGTAGACCAGGATTTGGGTCTCAATTGCATCAGTTATTACCATCATGAAATTGAACAAGTCATTTAATCTCTTTAAAGCCTAAAAACATTTATTTACAAAATGGAAATAAGAGCATCAGAAGCATTATCATGTGAAGAGTGACCAAGTTAAGGGTAATTTAAAGAAAAAATGGATTCCCTTGCAAGTGCCCGAGGAAGGGCAGAATGAGTGAAGAGATGATAGACGTTTATTAATCAAAGTAATACCAGGGGTTGAAACAAGTAAATCCTGAAAGATCAAAGGCTTAACACAATATAATTGCAGGTACAGCCCAAAGAAATCTACACATTGAAAGGAAGGGAGATTCCACTCTAAGTGGTATCACTGGCCCCCAGACCCATGGAGTCTTGTGATGGATTCTCTGTATTTGGCTGGCTGGAGAGTGAAAAGACAGAATCTTATTGAGAAAAAAATCTCACTGAGAATTTGAGGTCAGGCCTGGAAGTGGTATATAACCATTTTGTCTGCTTTCTACTTTCTAGACCTAATCCTGCATACCCACCAAGATTAAAATTTTCTTCAAAATGTAATTTTTCCTGGTACCTATCAGAAAATGGGGGGGAAATGGTGAATGCCTAGCATCCTATGAACCACAAAAGCCTCCTGAAAAGAGGAGACATACCAACAGTATCTAGAAACATTTCTGAGGACAAATGAGCCATATAGAGTTTAATGTCTAAATCATAGACCACAAAAAGTTATTCTCATTTTATGGTCTCTGGATGCCTAGGTATTGATTATGATAGCCACAGGAGTCGCCAAGTTATTATCTAAGGAAAGCATGTGCTTACTAATTAAAAAGAAAAAAAAATAAAACAGCACAGGACATCTAAATGTCAAATATATAATTAAACAAGGCAATTTAATAGCATTTGAAAATTACTGCTCTTATTGTATGCTCAGTTATTTTAGTCTTTTATTAATGCAAAATTAGAGGGCTACTTATATTTTTCTTATATGCATTCGTTTGGTTGACAAAAATTCTCAAGTATAGAATCCCTTGAGGAAAATATGTACTAAAAGGACTTGTAAAGTGGTGGTGAATAATCATCCTAGATAAAAGCATGACACTGAATATGTATTGTGAATAATCAAATTTGAATTGAGCAAGAGATCTTCTGTGGGTGGCCCTTCACCATTTCCACCAGTCACGGTTTTCAAAGATTGATTAAAATTTTTGGGTGGAACTTCAGCATTGATGAAAACAATCAAAAGAATTAACAGAAGCATCCATATTCTTAATTTCCATGACCTAAACACTGACCATTGACCCTTTCTCCAAAGTTACCCAAGTAAATGAACTCAACTGATAGACTCTCAAAATAAGGCTCTGCAACTGCTACCCAGTTCTGTTCAGTATTTCTATATGAATATGATGAAAATTCAACATCCTCATTTTGTATTTTTTAAAAAAGTTCATGCAATAAAAGTGCCTTCTGTTTAAAAGAAAAAAATGATTTTCAATGTTTTAGCCCAAACTCTGTCCATACTGCATTACATGTATAAGTCTCAGGAACTTGTTCATCACTCATTGGCCAACATAATGTCTAAATTCTAGTCTTAGACAAGTTACGAGTCTTATCACTGTTTCAGAAATACGAGTAAGGAAAGAAAAATAACTCAAGGAAAAATAAAAGACAAAGAAAGAAGGCTCAAGGAAAGCCATATATATATATATATTCTATATCACAATACACACTCATTTTATTTTTCCTCCTTAAAGTTCCACTCTTTAGTAAAAGTTGACCAATTGTGTCCATGTTATTTTTCCTTGTTAGTATTTCTTTTACTTTGCAAATGGAAGTGGGCCAGGTGCTCCCTGTAAGGCAGAAAATCAGTGGCTCTATAACCACTGGGTGTGCTTTTTATTTATTTTTCTGTTATTTTTTGCCTGAAAATTAGTTTGCCAAATTAGTTGCCAAAAATTAACAAGGAGATTGTACATACATAAAAAAAAATTGCATTGTTGGCTTCTTTTGAGAAAAAGAATGACCGAATAACTCTGAGTTGTTCTGGAGACAAGTCCCAGGTACAAATTCTTACAGAGGGTATGTAATCTGCAGTTCACCAGGGGCTTTACCAGCCCTGGTTATTTACCCACATTGGCATCCAACATCACCAAGATCATCCCCCACATGGTCCGATCTACTGATGTGCCACTTTCTTGGTCCCTGCAGGCTTCTGAGTTTGTGACCCTTGTCTAAGACACTTCAATTTCTATCTTTGTGGTTTTATGCAAATAAATTTTACTGTTAGTTTTCCCATATAATTTATTCTATTTTACAGCATTGTTTCTTTGACTACACAACAACATGTGTGAAGGGCCTTGTGCATATTCTGGTTCATAAGAGATTTACCCATAAGTCAATCCTGTCCCCTTTCCAAAATTTCCATATATCAATCAGTAAACATTACAAGGGAATTAAGTCCCGGTAATTTTCAAAGTGCTTAGCAACATTTTAGCTATGAGTCTATTCTAATTGACTAGATTGTCTATCAGATTTACATAAGTTCAAAAATTAATTATTATAATAATAATAGCCAACATGTATCAAGTATATGTACAATGCTGGAAACTTTAAGTATATAAATGTTTTAACAAATTATGTATTTGTTTTTATGTGTTTCAGAAAAAAATATATAATAACATCTATTCTATGATTTCCCTGATATTTTTGCTTTGATAATAACAGAGCAGGGTTTAGTAGGGAGATGAAAATGGGGCATTGAGTCCATTCAAATTCGACCTAAAGAATAAAACAACACACAAATAAACATTTGACAGATCTGAATTTGAATATAACAAAAGTATTATGATTATCATCCAATAGATAATCATTCAGAAATATCAGTTTAGGAGGTTGATACCTATATCATCACATTTAGAACTCCAAATCTTAGCCTCAACAGGTGCTCACACAAAGAGGTGGCGCATATCCAATACTCACATGCTAATGGCCAAGCTGTCATTGTTTCAGCTTCTCCCTTGTAAGCGTGTTTCTCTCGTTGCCTTTCTTTGGTCAGTGCTACTTTACAGTGAGAATGTTACCTGCACAGCACACCTGTTTCTGCCAGGAGACAGGTGGCTTAAAAAGGCAAACCGGCCTGGTTCCTATGACATTTTGTTAAACAATAAATCCTGCAAAACAAAATCCTTTATGGCTCATGAAGCTTCTCTAATGAGGCAGATGTCCTCTGTACAGTTCCTTGGGGCCTAAAATGCAAATATTGATGTGCTGATAATCACTGGACCTCAGTTTTAGTAATTTTTTCTATCTTCATTATCTCCTAGTATCTCTAAGGAGATATAAAAATCTATTCTAAGCTAAAGAATCTGATGCATTGAATGCAACTGATATGAAAGGTTTAATGGCCTCACTATCAATAAATGGAATTAAATCTCTTTTAAGTGGTAATGATTCTTCAGAAGGGGCAACAGATAATAAGACCATGGCAATAGAACATTCAGTGATGATTCCTTTACACGACAACTTATTATCATTGCTAATTGGTTATTGCTACCTATTCTTTTAGGCATATTAGATATGTATCCTTATAAATATTACAATTTTAGCCCACTAGCTTCAAGAGAAAATCTTTATTGGCAGTATGATGCATTATTAAACTATGCCATAGGGCACCATCTTTCAGCTTAAACAATACTAAAGAACGTATCATGCCAAATGGTCTAAACTTGGATAAAAAAGTATCCAAGTTCCTACTCCATGACGTTAAATCCAGAAAACAAGTTTTGACATTGAGAATACCAATTATTTTTTTTCCTGCCAATCTTAGTACTGAGTATTTTTTTTCTTTACCCTTTTGCTTTTGTTTTCTTTCAATTTTCTGGTGGTTTCTTGAATTATATCTCAGTAAAGCTATGACTTTCTCTTCATTATATTTTTAATAATAATTACATATAACTTCTTTGAATATTTTTTAAAATGGTAAGAAAGAATCAGTGGAAATAGCAATTGAAAGTTAGACTCTGGCAATGGTGTGTACATTTGCTGCCATCTATAGGCTGGCAATAAAGTTCATGGCCAAAATGAATCTTGACCAGGCTCACCCGCATTATTAATATAGAGAACAGGTGCTTCCTCACAAGTAAGAATCCTGGGATTTTCAGGAATGTGTGTTGTCGATATTACTTTAATTTTTCTCTACATGATAGTTAAGATTTTTATGTGGTATGGAGACTTCGGTAGAAGTTACAAGTTTTAAGTAATATTGAGATATGGAATTCTTTTAATAAACCTTCCTTTTTTTCTGCTATTAATACTTGACTATCAATAAATTTTTTTAAAAAATCAAGATCGTAAATAAAGTATTAGGACATGTTTCTGTTTGTAACTTGAGATAAATGTGGAATTCATACATAATTTAGTCTTTGCCATTTCATATTATCTAGCCAGTGATAAAATTCTCTTCTCTCTTCTCTCTTTATGTACCAACTTTTTTTTTTGCTAAAACCATCAGTCATATTTAGTACCTACAGTATCTATAACCAGTAATTAAGAGATGAATTTTTAAAACACTGTTTTTAAATAGTGTACATGTATTTATTTACAGATTTTTCTTCTTGCCATAAATAACCAAGCCTCTGCAAATTTAGGTTTTCACAAGAGATCTGACTTATACAGGTTTTTGCACAACATTCATCTTTCATCACTCTTCTGCCTCTGGACTTAAGAGCAAGTGTGGTACAGAGCTCCCCAGAGGCAATGCCTGCAGAAAAGAAAACCAACTTGGTCGTAGCACAGACAGCATTTCTTCAGATATTTAAAATGCAATGTACTTGGACAGGGTAGTGCTACAGGTCTTGCTAGAGGCTTGCTGAGGGGCTCAGCAGCAGTTGCCACCACAGGTGGCTTCCAAAAACATCCCAGAGGAAGAGGACAAATCAGTTGCTAATTATTCTATTTTACTCCTGCTGTTAACACAGGTCTCAAAGTCTCTTCCAGCCCTCTTTAACTCCCTTGGATTGGAAATGCATGTGTTCTAGACTTATCTGCATAGCTAGATTGTCAGCTACCACTTAAGGATAGTGGCTTTGTGGCTCTTATAATCAGACCTACAATGTTTTGAGCTTATTAGAAATAATAAGTAGTTATTGAACAGTTGAAAAGACTGAGAAGCTAAAATCTGCCACTGTGCATTAAAATGTAAAACCTGCACATTTAGTCATGGTAAAGAACTAGAAATGGATTCTCCCTATCCATCTCCCCCAGCCTATGCAAAAGTAAAAAATGTGCAAACCCTTGCCAACTAAGGGGCTATATCTGCCCAACCTTTCCCATTTGTCATACTGCATCTTCTTAAAGTTGTTTTCCCCCAGTAATTAGAACTTGCCTTGCACCTGTATAATGATAGTAGCAACGGCTGACATTAAGTATTTATTGCATTCCTCAGATTTTACTGGTTGTGGAAACACTAGAAGGTATGCTTTGCTCTGTCCAACTCAGTCTGCACATAGCTGTTGCATGAGCATTGCGGATCCCACATTCAAGTTGTGCCCCGGACTTCTGTGCCTAATCTCAATCTACATGACTCTGACAAGAAAAGAACCCTGTAGGAGTCAGAGGACACAGGTATCATTCCGGTCCTTCCACTTACAAAGTATGGCTTTAGTAATTCACTTACTTCATTAAGCCTCAGTTTCCCTGTATATATAAAGGAGCTAATACTTTAAAAAATGTTCTGTAAAAATGTGGTAATGTATGTGAAAGCAATGTATAAACCATAAATTCCTATGTAAATACATATGGATCAATAATTATTATTGCTACCAGATCAATACAGGAAATCAGTTGGGTTATGGGTGTCTGAGCCACTTTACCCTCACAGTGTTATTACACTCACCCTTCCCTGGAAGGGATTAAGCACCCCCTTTGTAAGAATCTTCCTTGACTGATTTAGCCTAAGTCAATACTTCCTGCTTCTTTAGACCTCGCTTAGAGTCTGTACTGTCTTTAAGATTCTCTAATTTGCTTCAAATATTCTAGTTTTCCCTGACCTGCTCATTGAGGTCAAGGAGTTTATTCTAAGGAAACACGTCTACTATGTATGTCATGTCTGCATATACCATACTCAATGGAGGACTTGGAACAAAATAGAGATAAACTTATTAGCACAGCCTTACAAGGAATCTAATATCTGCACCAAATCCCTCTTAGTGCATCACTTAAAAATTCTTGCTCCACCTTTTACTCCATGGCTGCAAGGACTAATTCCTTGGAGGCTTCCAATGGACTCTCTTCTAGCAGGTACAACCTTTGCCTGAGGCCCATGAAGTAGCTCTTCCTTCCTGCCATGGGATTTCTTCTCTTTTACCTTGGCAGCTAACGTGTGTGTGGCGGGGGTTGGGGGGGGGGATAAGGACAATGCCTGTGGGGCCATTTTTAATCAATGTGGTAAGAGAAAGTACATAAGTGTCTCACTCTTTCATCCCTGGGGGACTGTTCTGAACTGTATTTCTTAAGGCTTCTCAGAAGGTCCAAGTAGCATCAGACCATAGCAGTCCATGGGTGTGGCCTCATAGATGGACAATACCTTCCTTTCTCCTTTATTCCTTGTCTGTTTTACTCTACTGTCCTGTATTTCTATCCCCTGGGATTATATGGCCAAGTAAACTACAGAAATATAAGCTTTGTTTTGGAAATCCTGGTTAAGAGAGACCGTCTTTAAGAATTTGGCATCAGAATGGCTTAGACCTTAGTGAAGTAAATTGACCCTTCGTTTCCTCTGTCCCATGCCTTTAAGTGCTAATGCTGAATCTGTATCATATTATAGAGTAAATACACGGTCATCAGGGAAACGAAGACCAGGTTAAAAAACATATAAACAGATTAGGCATTCTCTTCAGTCTGAGCTTGTGCTAAATCATACAGGCATGGGCCTAAAAATGGATAGAGTTTCAACAATCTATCAGCAGTACTCCCACTAGGTGACACTTGACCCACTGAGACAAGACGGAATGATGGCATCTCACTCCACTGTGGGAATGTAATCTCTTGCCTGTATCCTTTAGAGAAACTGGGAAATAATCTGTTAAAAATAACAGATACAATGTTTATTTTCATATATTTGTGCAACTTCACTTTGACTGCTTTGTGTCCCACAAAATGAAGACAATCGGTGCCCACCATGGGTACAACATCATGAGAATTGCAGCAGAGTGAATCAGAACTGCTAGTTCCAGTGGCCCATTTGTATGTCCCATCCATGCTACATCCTGGAGAAAGGTGCTAACTACAACAATAACGACCAGAATTTATCATGTGTCAAGAACTTAAATTTTACATAATTAGGAAAGTATCTAAGCTAGCTATCATTCATTCTCCACCCCTCCACCACCACCACCACCACCAATGAAAAACTAAGGCACTGCCCCAGAATCCGTAAGTATCTCACCAAAGTCATCAAGATGGTGGTTCAGGATTTGAACGCAGGTATTTCTGATTTTAATGGCACTAAATTGGACCGTATAGCAGCCGTCCTGTAGGTAGGGAGAAAAGAGATTCCTTCTTTCCTTATTACTCTTCATACTGATCCCTAGACACTTGAGAAGGGAATGAAGATGAGAAATCCTAAAAGGCACCCCACAAAAACCAGTCAGTCCCCCAAACAATCGGGTACCATATTTCTGCCAACCCACCTTAAGTTTCTCAAATCCTGGAAGTCAAGAATTGGTTAAGGCATCCTTGTCATTGAGTGGTCAGTGGAGAACAGGGGTAGAGGGGAGGTGGGGTAATCTGATTAACCCTCTAATCTAATCACTGTTCTTTCTCCTGTATGGTGATATTCTGTTTGCTGGAAGGCTTCCCCATCACCTCTGGGATGGATTTCTGCTAAGACTGGATCCAGAAGGTTAGCAGGCCCGGCAGTTCCTTTGCTCTCACCTGACCTGGACTCCACATGGAGCTCAGCTATTCTCTGAGCCCCCTTGCAGGCCCACAGGCTAGGGTCTCCCCCCAACAGTGTGTTGTATTGTCACTCAGAAAGGAAGAGGGGACTGAGCTTGAGGGATAAATGTGCATTTAGACAAAATGTAGGTAACTCAGTAGCCAAAAGACAAGTAAATCTCTGCCTCCACTCTCACCCCACCTTTGCTCTCACCATAAAGAAAAACCTGATGTTTTATACAAGTTACTTTACAACTTTAAATAATGGACATAAGACTCTTTACCAATATTTATTTAAAATGAAGCTTCCCAAGCTATACTGAGAGATTTTTATTCACAGTATCTAGAATGAAATCATAGTGATTAGCATGTCAAAAATGGGATTTTGAGCTGGGTGCGGAGGTGTGTGCCTGTAATCTCAGCTACTCCAGAGGCTGAGGTGGGAGGATTGCTTGAGCCCAGGAATTCCAGTCCAGCCTGGGCAACATCCTGAGACCCTGCCTCTTTAAAAATACATGGGATTTTAATACAGATGATTTGAAAACTAGCTATGAGAAATACTGATTTAAGAACATGTTCATTGAATACCCTAAGCCTTAGTATGCATGTACAAAGCAAGTTCCAGAAACAGTTACTGTGGCACAAATTAGAGGAGGCTGTAATAGCAGTAGGCAATTACATCTTCCGTCCTTGTCACATATCCACTGCAGTGCTATTTACCCAGAAATTTAAGAATGATCTCCTCAAGAAAATATAAGTTAGAAAATTCTGTAACATACATAATAGCAATAGAGGCCAAAAACAAGAGAAATTATTATATGATGACTTAAATCATAAATGTCTTTTGTAGGAGCTGAGAGGAGATTAAGATCCATGAGTTCTGGGATATTCTTTCGATGTATTCGTGGAAGTGCCCTGAGGACGGTGGACCACGTGTAAAATTCCAGGTGAATGTACAAGGGGCTGCCCAGTAGTATAGCAACATGTGGAAGTGATATTTGTGGAAATTTTCTCATATTATGCCACATAGTTTTTTCTTCAACCCTTTTCTGATCTCTTCAAGATCGTGTTCAGTGTCAGGAAGGATCTAGATAAGGTGATCTGATCAACAGGACAGATGCTAGTCACAAAGTAACGGATGCAAAAAGCCTGAAAAGTGGGCTGGGTTTCCTAAAATGAATGTAAATTCCTGATCTTGAGACCAGGAAATTTTATTGGAAATTATGTGCACTTTCTACGTTATTCCTTTTTATAAGTTACGGTTTTGTCCCTTGAACAATGAATAGTGTATGAAAAGTAAAATTAACTGTGTGTGGATGCTAATTGGTGAGACTTGCTTTGGGACCAAAACCTTAATTAATGTAATTAATTTGTTACCCCAAAACTAAAAACACTAGATCCAAATCTGCCTGAGCATTAGAAGCCCACATCCTAAAAATTACAGAGAAGAAGTGTCATTCTTTGCTTTTGTTCATCTACCATGTGCAATAAAACCCGTTTCTCTCTTTCTAATAAATAAATATATGCAATTATGACTAATATTTCCTAATGTATTTAATATATTCTTGGACCAATTAACTAGTGAGGTTTCTCATATAAATGAGATTATAACAGTTGTTATTTTAAAGAATGCACCAAAATTTCAGTGGCTTAACCCAACAGAGGTTTATTTGTCTCTTATATAATACACATGGGCAGGTGTTCTTAGTCAGTGGGGGCTGTCTCTCCAGGTGATGCTTTGAGTATGTAAGTTCATTCCATTCTGTACCTTCTTCTCTGTCCCTGAGGCCTCAATGTTCTTTGCATCCTCCTTGGGGAGGGACAAGGAGGATAGACATAGAAATGATATTCAGCATGCCCTTTCTTATACCACAGATAACATACCAGTGCTTGGTCCCACCTCAATGCAAGGCAGCCTGGGAAATGTTCCTAATAGTGTGGCCACTTTTCAGCAAAAACTATGGAAACAGGAGCACAAATGTTAGTGTACAACTAACTGTCTCTGTCACAAATCTTAAATTAATCCTTCAGCCAGGATCGTGAATTTTGATCTCAGTGATTCATATCCCTGAAGAGTAAAAAACAACCAAGAAGAAAATATGAAAAATGCAAATTCTAATCATTTTAGGACTGAAAAGCTATTTTCATCTTGTGCAATAATTTGAATTTACACAGAGGGTCTTGTCCTTTTGGATGACAAGCAATTTTTTTCCTTCCAAACATGAGTTGTCTTGAATGATAAATAGATACTAGGGGTTAATGGTTGCATAAGAGCAGAGTACCTGGAAAAATTTGTTGCCATGGCAATTCACATTATTAATAACTTTTATGTGTTTCTTTTCTAAATAGGTGAAATTTAAGAAAAGCATATAATAACCTCTAAAATAATAGAAAACTAGGAGATTTTCATTAAGATCATAAAGTTATATTTTCACCACTTGAGAATGATTAAAAATAAAGAAAATAAAATTTCCCTGTAGTCAAGCTTAGATGCACACTATCTTTTTTTTAATAAAATACACTGCTTTTAACCTTAAGCAATGTGCCCCAACATGTATGTGGAATACATGTCCATGTTTAGGTCCCTCTCTGTGTATCAAATATATTAAGTACACATATTTTATGTGTCCTTTTGAATAAGGAAGAAAGAAGTAAGATAAAATAACAATGATGATAGTGTTTGGAAAAATGGAAGTTAGTACAATTTAACACAGGAGATTGGGGGAAGTGATATTAACTTCAGGTTAATTAACTTAATAAAATATTAAGAACCTACACATGGTTCTTATGTACTAAACTGCACTATTACTATCCCGATTTGTGACTCTAGAATGCTAGGGGAATTACAATTCCTACTACTTACCACACAAAAAAAGTTAGATTCCTAACAGTATATTAATGCTCCAAGACCATAAATTTCGTTTCATTTCCTCCTCCGTATTTGACCTCCATTTTCCTTCCCCACAGGATATTAAAATCTGTACTTTTTTCTTTTTTAATTCAAAGGTGTAGGAAGAGAGAATATACTCCTCACTACCAACGCTCTCATTTCCAATTCTGCTTTTTTTACTGCATGGAACTGTTAGAGAAAACGTATGTGACACGATAGCCTTCTCTAAACTTCGTGGAATATTTGCCCCTCACGATGCTAGTGGTAGAATATGAAAAATTTCTTTTTCTGTCAAGTGTTTAGGAAATAGTAGTTTAAGGAAAGTTAAACAGTTTTGTTGCTTCTCTTTCGTTTGTTTGTTTGTTTGTTTTTCTTAGCAGCAAGACTAGCAATTGCCAATAGTATTTCTGACCTTCCAGAAGAAGAAATGAAATACAGAGGTGTTTCCCAAACTTATTTATAGTGGAACCCTTCTCCAAAGACATCTTGCAATATTAATGCTCAGCTGACTTTCTCTAGGAAATGCCAAATCAAACTCTCACTCAGGCTCCCAGGGCCCTCTTTAAATGGATATAACTCCTAGCAGCTCAGTACGTCTTTTCTCTTTTATTGCCGAACATGAGCTCTACTTTTAACATTACTGTTCTGTAGCCCACTCCCATACATCCATGGCTCTAATATTAATTTCACTGACCTCTTTCATAAGAATGAATCATTTGACTAAAACACTAAAGCACACTTTGCCCCATACAGAAAGCAAGCTTTGCTAGGGTAGGACAGCAGAAAACAAGACCCTCTCTTCCCACTCAGCCTTGGGTTTCAACACCGTTCCCCAGTAGGGCAAGAAATTGTCTTTCCAGCAGCAGTTGTATAGCAGTAAGCCTACGGGCTCTCTAATATTCAGTCCATCAAACAAAGGGAAAGAAAGCACATTACATAACAAACACATAGTGGTCCCTCCTAGAAAGCTTTTAACAGTTTGTTTTTAAATCATGTCAGACTTATAGGAGAGTTTCAAAAATAATAGTATAGATAATTCCTGTTTATCCTTCCTTCTGTTCCCTTATGTAAACATCTTATATAGCCATAACACTTTTATTGAACCTGGGAAATTAAATTGGGACAATACTATTAACTAAGGTACAGAACTCATTTGGATTTCACTGGCTTTCCCACTATTATCCTCTTTCTGTTCCAGGATCCAATTCTAGACCCAACTCTGTAGTTCACTGTCACATTCCCAGCAAGAGGTCCACAGTATTTCCTCTTCTTTCATGACCTTGACACTTTGGCGAGTACTGGTCAGTTATTTTATAGCATGCCCCTTGATTCGAGTTTGTCTGATGTTTTCTCATGATTTGATTGAGGTTATGCAATATTGGAATGGAGACTGTGGAGGGGTGTGCTCTTCTCAGTGACTTACAACAAGTAGTTAACAATATTGATATGTCTTATCAGTGAGGTTAACCTTGATTACTTGATTAAAATGATGTTTCCTGGGATTCTCCACTGAAAACTTTCTCATTTCCTTTGTAATTACTAAATGTTTTGGAGGAGGTACTTTGATCCTATGCAAATATCCCTGTTTCTGCTTAAACTTTTGTCCATTAATTTCAGCATGCATTGGTGATTCTTGTCTATGGAAATTATGACTGTCGCATTCTAATGGTGGTTTTCTAACTCCTTAAATCCTTTCAAAGTTATTAATTGAAATTCTCCTTTGAGGAAGAGTTGTTGCTTCTCCCTAATTTATTTATTTACTTAATTTATATCAATATGAATTCATGGATATTTAATTCTTTGGGTTATAATCCAATACTATAGTTATTTATTTTGTTGCTCAAGTTGTTCCAAGCAGAAGCTTTTAATAAGCACTAACTAAAAGCAATTATGTCATCCTTTATAAAGTGGTTTAGTGTTTTGCATTTGTAATGGATCAAGTGCAGTGAGGTGGTGTTAGGGATGGAAATAATTTGTCCTGGAAGCTGTTCTTCTGCCTTGGTTGAATTGTGTGCATACTAGAGAGAGAACGATATGCATATTGGCATTGTGTTCTCCTGTGCTTTCTCCTACCTCTGCTGATCTATGGAGCCAGATGAGCTGAACCCTGGCAAAAGTCATTCTCAACAGTTGCTGCTCTATATGCATAATGAGAACTTGGCCTAGACCTTTGTCATTGTTGAACGCTGGCCATCTAGTAGACTCATGAAAGGTACCGTTTTCTGGATGTAGAATGTGACCTTCTATCTGCAATTGTGTATTCTATCTAGCAAATTAAATGGACATGGTTATGAGGACAAAAAGTCTTTACTTGCTCATTCCAAATGCCTTCTCCCATCCATCAAAGAGAAGTAGAGTCCCATTTAAACCAGAATGACTTTCCTAGGCCAAGAAGTGATGGCATACCCCCAAAACATGCATTTCTATTTAATGTTGGAGCTGAGAATCACTAATGCAAGCACAAATTTAGCTAACCCGACTGAAGCAGCTTTTTCAGAAGGGATAGTTTTGAGTATTGGTTTAAGTCCAGGGAGCAAATATCAGTTTATTTCCTTTTTTTCTTTTTATTGTTTATAGTTTTTTATATATATTCCTCCCTTTAGATAGATGAAATATGAAAAGGCAACTTCTCAGGAATTCTGAGTAATTTTATCAAATGAGAAGTTTGACCGGTGGTGCCTGGTTCTACCGGAGCAGGAACAGCCACGTATGCTAGGCTCTATCCTCAGGACTTGACATATGTTAACTCATATAATCCCCAGCAAGTCTGCGATATGGGTACTATACTTTTATTGCACACACTTAGAGATCAGGAAACAGAGATCTAAAAGCTAAGTAAATTGCCCACGGTCACATAGCTGTGAGTGGTGGGCACTGCTTTGAACTCATGGATCTGACACCTTAACCCATTTACCAGATAATAAATCTCAGCTGTGCCAAATACGTGGGAAGGGCACACTGGGGAGAGAGTACAGAAATGAATAATACAAGATGTTGGTCTTTACGAATGAAGACTAATGATTTAAAAAAAAAATCATGCCAACTGTGGGTACTGAATAAATGCGTTGAGAGGTACATTGACCAGGCTGGGAGGAAGCACCTTGCCCTGCCTCAGGATACAGGTGAGGCTTCATGGAGAAGGTAAAGATGTCCTCTGAGTACTTAAAGATACACAGAGAATTATTCAGCACGTGTCGCAGATATGAGCAACCCTCAGTCAAAGCACAGAGCATTGTGGAATATTAAGGAACAGTGGGAGGTTGGAAGTGGCTGGAGTTGAAAGTCATGGTGAAAGAAGGGGAAGAAAGTGGGAAGGTAGAATAAGAAAAAATAATGCTAGAGACACAGGCAGGTTTCAGCAGACCTTGAAAGGCCAGGTACCGGAATTTGGATGTTTTTCCTTTGGTGAATAAGAGGCATGCTAGTGTAAGAAGGGTGACCCAATAGACACAGGCCTGGACGGGGTATATGTACATGTATGCTTTAACCCCAGCCTGGCTGTAAACAGCTCCGTGGAGCAGTTCTTTCTGGATGCTGGTTAATAGCTACCTATCTGCAAAGTAAAGACCTATGCTCATGTTATTTCCAGGATCGCTTCCAGCTCTAAAACTGTATCTATTTCCATAATTATCCCACTTGTGGCCTTTGTATAGGAAGCGGTCTGAAACACACAGGGAAATAAAAAGCACTACTAGATCCCGATCTAAGAGGCCAGCAACTTTCAGAGCTAATTGGTAGCATCCATCACAGAGCACCCACATTTACTGCTCCAGAGCTTGGGGTTCTGCTACTGTGTGCTGCACAGACTCAAAGAGTCTGAGATTTATCCTCGGTACTGCCTGAGATTTATCCCTTGCATTTCTGCAAATCGTTCTCCTAATGCAGGTAGGAATCAAGTTTCATAACTGCCAGCCACTCTGTCAGAGTGCTATTGGGCCCAAGGTGCCTTAGTTCTTGGAGTGGGATGTTTTATTTAGCCCTCAAGGTTCTCATGGGGGGAGTGAGGCTCTGTGTTTGGATGCTAAACACAGTTTTTAAAACTGAAGAGGAAAAATAAGCTGTCGAACTCTTTGTGTATGTATATACTTTAAGTAGCTACAGTATATTGATGCATTTCTTCTCTGAAATAACCTTATGCAGCATATAGAATGGCCAAATGTTTCTTTTTCATTCGGCAAATATTTAATGAGCAATTTTAGAGAAAACTTACAATTAAACACACACACACACAAACACATGTAGAGGTTAGGGGTCAGATATAAAGCTTCCTTTTTCCAGGGAAAATAGTTTAACTGAAATGTATCCCATACCTGTAGCTGCCGTGCTGAAAGCCTTTTGCCTCCAAGGTCGTGTATGAGTAGGCATCTGTAAAATCAAAATACCTGTGAGACTTTCTCTGCTCCCTTTGCTTTCTGTTCTTTTAGTGGAAAAATCTGCCAGAAAGTGAGAAAATATTAGAAGATGCCAAGAAAAATTTCTTCCTGTTCAATTCCCGTGAATTTGAGAGCAATCATTTAAGAAGGCCTCCCTCCTTGGGACACCAGATTCGCAGAGCAGAGGTCCAAGGTGATCTTATATACGTAGTCAGTTCAGAACATCCAGGCCCCAACATCCTGGCTGGCTTGGGTTAACTATTCCGATCACCTCTTTAGGGGCAGCACAAGGGCTCTGATATCACATCTCCAATTTCACTCATAAAGCACGTTAGAATCATTTTCTGGTTATTCTACTGTTTTCATAACTTTAGTCTTTTTTTTTTTTTATCATTTATTTCCTAGTTTTCCCCTTAGTCCTGTGTGAGACTTCCTGCCCTGTAAGTGATGGAGACCTGTATCCATAAAATTCTTCAGCCAATCACCATATGCTTTATTTATTGCTTTACATTCTATTCTGGCATCCTTTCCACTTGCACCTAATTCGTGCAGCCTGCTCTCATTTATGGAGCCCTCTTTCAGGGTGCTAGGTGCTTCATAAATTCATTACCAAGGTTCCTAATTATTTTGTTGTGTGGCTGGAAGGCTAATTCGAGAGCTCTGGCTTACTTTCTGCTGGCATTGGGCAAAGAAAAGCAAACTGTTTTGCTTCATCCTAGTCTTGCTGTTCTCCAGTAAATTCTGATAAAGGGAAGGTATCATAATAACAAAATAAAAAATCATCCTTACACAAATGGCACAAATATATTGCCTGAACTACGTTCTTACTTATATATTCATTTTGTTTCCTGAACAGCGTGGGACACCTAGTGAACATCTATGCCTATTTCAAGTCCAAACTCATGATCTTCACCTTTGTGGATGCCCCCAGGACACCATGCCCCTGTCCTCTGAGCGCTCCGCACTCTGTGTGCCTCGACGATTGTGCTTTACACCGTGTGGTCAAGCACTTGTTTGCCTCCTTCCCAGGCTGTTCGGACTTCCTCAAGTGCAGGGATTATACTTTGTGCCAATTTGTGTCCAAAGCATAAAGCATGTTATTTGGCCATCTAGAAAATTCTCAAATGAGAATGAGGGACTAGATGGATCTATGATGAATAGGGAACAATTTGAATTTTTCCAGGCCTGAAGAAGAAATTTAACTACATTCAGTTTGATTACATATGCCCGGTGTTTCCCTATTCTTTTGAAAGGGTACAATGATGAACTCCAAAAAAAGGTAAGTATTTTTTTTTTTTTTATTTCTCTCCCAGTCTAGCAAAGGGCACTGAAATGAGTTCCTATTCAACTGTCATACTGCGCTGCCCTCAGAACACTGGTTCATAGGCAATTTGATCATCCTTCATTCCATTTCACTTCTTTCGTAGTATCTTTCTGCTCATCTAAATCTACGCTCTGCTTCTGGGCAATTTTAGAAATGAAGGAAAAATTTAATCGCTTAAATTTAAGTTGGAAGTCTATTCTTAAGAACCTGTTTTCAATAGACATGGGCGTTTGCGTGCGGTCCAAGAGCATGCAGCTATTTCTAACAACTAGAGATGGGAATAAACAAGAGAGGAGCAGCAGCACAAGGTTGCACAGGGAGAAAGGGCTGTGACCATGAATGAATCGTGTCCCCTTCCCTTCAAACTCTCGCCCAGGCCTGACCAGAGTCTCCAACAGACACATCTTCACGTCAGTGCGTAAGAGCCCCTCAGAGCTTCTTGGCAAGGCAGGAAGATTTCAAAGCTCTTCCCTCAGAATGACAACTACATTTCTAACAAATGCCGAGGTCATTCTGACACAGGTGATACAGGAATTCTCCATTCATAGTTGCAGCAACTCTGTTCTTAAATATACCAAGAGTAAAATCATCAGTTGTATTTGGCCTCAATATCTCCACTTCAATCCTTCAATCCCTTTCCTCAGGGCCAGACCTCTTCAGAACTTGTTGCCCTTTTATTCTTCCTTCACCTTCACCTTTCAAAGCCCGTTTTCTTCCTATTGTCTATTCCCATCCCCTTAACCTATGTCCTATTCTGGTCCCAGAATCTGGAAGAAACAGCATAACTCTTCATGTCGTTACAAAAGTATGATTTCTAACTTTTCCAAAATCCTATGCTTTTTGGACATTTTAAAAGTTTGTTTTCTTCCCTATTTTTCCACAGGGAGACTCTTCCAGATATTCCTAAATTTTTTCATTTCCCCCTGGTTCCTCTCACAGAAATTGAACCTGCTGGGTCCAAGAACATGGATAAAGTTCAAGATTGAATATTTTCATTTTCCCTCTCCTTTCTCTCCAACATCAAATAAATTTATCTGGGAAACATTGACTACTCTCTCATCCTTTTCAATATTCATTTACATATGAGCTCTGAAAAGTCTTTTAAAAAGTTGCCTTTCTCCTTTAAAAGCTGACTCCTTGATCTAGAAGTTAGATAGCATCACCCTTAGAAACTCGCTCTACAAATTTTACCTCTTTCTTCTGCACTTGAACTTCTCCATATCTGCTTTATCTTTCCTCTCACCCTTATAAATATGCTCATCGCACCCTTAAAAAGAAAGAAAACACTTTTTGGCTGACTCATCAAGCTGTTCCTCCTTTGATTTCCCTTACTTCAATACCAATTTTTTAAAAGTGATTTATGCTTGCTCTCTCCACGTCTTCTCTCATTCACTCCTTAATCCTCTGCCTGATTCTCTCGGCCACTATAATGAAACTCCTTTTATTGAAGTCACCAGTGATAACTGAAGTGTTAAATGTCACCCTCATTGAAAAACTTACGCTATTTGAACATAGTAGAATAAAACTTATGCAGCTTGAAATGTTCACCTTTCTTTGGTTCCTATGATAAGACTCACTCTCTCCCCTCCTATTCATGCTGCAGAGATTGCTAGAACTACCCAGTGTCTAAGTGTACCTCTCCTCCCTGGGCACACAGGGAGGCCACAGTTGTCAGCCTCCCTGCAATTCCATGTGGCTACAGGACTGAGTCCTGGCACGAGAATGTGTGTGTAAGTTATGGGAGCCACTTCATAGACCTAGTGTACAAAATCCTCCTCTATACAGTTCTTACTCTTTTCTAGTGAGTGTTGACATGGAGAGGTCTCTGATGATCTCAGGGAGAGTGATGCCCTAAGAAGAAAAGAAGCATCTCTGAGTGACTGTGTCAAGCAGAACCTCCTTGTTGGCCTGAATTGGACTCTGACATGAGCAGCTCTTCCTCCAAATGCCCCTAGAGGACCATTGCTGCGTCTCGTGCTACACTGGTGCTTTGTGATCAAGGTTTTTGGAACACCATAAACTTCATGTCTGAGAGACTCAGTCAATGGATTAGGATTCTTAGAAAAGTCTAGAATTTAAACTTTTTAAAAAAAGATAAATTTGTTTGACTCTCATTTTCTAAATTTGCTTGAAGATGAAATACAGCTGTCATATAATACATCCACTAATACCTAGCCTATACTGCGGAAAATAATGATCTAAAGTGAAAACGAGCTGCTCACCATCCCCTGAATGTAAAATGTTTTGTTCTTACCAGTGCACCTTAATAGTGCTGCTTCCTTTCCCAGAAACACCCTTGCCCTCCTCTCTACCTGGTCAATGCAGTGCATATGCATCTGCAGTCAAGCCCGGGGATCCTGGTTCTGCTACTTTCTAACTTTGTAACTCTGAAAGAATTATTTAAACTCTGTATTTCCTTCCTCACTTCTGAACATTGGAATAGTAACATCTGCCTGTCTGGGTTACAGTGAAGTTTACTAAGATAATGTTCTTCAAAGTGGCAAGCACATAGTCAACAATAAATACTCTTCCATTTCCTTTTATTTCTAGGCAGGCAGTGCAGTGAGGATTAAATGAGATTGGCAAAACACACAGAGCCCCTCCTAATATGCTAATCACTTTTGAAAAATATTTCCTTGTTAGTGGATTATCCTTCTATAGCCAAAATGGCTCGAATGCCCCTGCTATAATCTCAGACTAAACAAACATAAAACAAATCATGAAACTTGGAGTAAAACCCTTCAGTGAGTCTGCATTTTTATCCTAATAATGGAAATCAGGCAGCATGGCTTACAGGGCCTTTTGTGATGTGACAGGATGGTTATAGATGTGCTGAAATACTGATTCATCCTAGTCTCATAGCCTGGGATTACAGGATATCCAGGCTGGTGACTTCAGCTACAAATAGCCTTTTTTATTTGCTCCCGGATGGCACATAAGTGTTGTCATTTTCTGTGGGTTCCATCAACCATTCTGTGGGTTCTCAAATTCACTGTGAAATGCCTTCCTCCAGGTCTTTGAGCTTTTTGCTACTGCCTGAAAATAGCTTTTGCTTTACTAAGCAAAAGTGGTTGCCCAACTTCTAGTCCGCCATCAAGTCTCATTGTTGCCACTGTTTCTTCTGGAGGGCCTTCTCTGGTGGCCCCTGTGCACTGTCACAAGATAGCATTGGGTGCCTTTCTTTTCAGCTGCCTAGTGCCCTATGCTCGACTCTGCCCTGGTTATCACTGCAGGGCTCTGTAACTGCTCAGTTACTAACCAGCCTCTCCCCTAGACTCTAAGAAACTTGAGTCAGGGCTGAGCTGTTTGATGTTGTATTTCTAGCACTTAACCCGGTAACTGCCTTGTGACCGACACTCAAACCACATTTGTTAAATGAATAAATAGAAAATGCATTCATAGTTTCAAGAAGAAAAAATATTTCTAACTCAAACTAATCCAGAAACACCGCACTCCAGGGAAAATCAAGTGAAACAAATTCCAGGGCAGAAACAACAGCAAGACTTCCTGTTTTCCATCAAGACAAGGCAGTTAAAAGGGAGAAGGTTGTTTTCCCTATTTTAGCATCTAGAGGAAGGACCATTTACATGGATGTTCCTTCTGTGTATTTAATATAATAACCTACTTGAGAGTCCTTCTAAATCATAGGTCACAATGTTTTCTGTGCAGAGTTAGATAGTAGATATTTTAGGCTTTGCTGGCCAATTCCTCTCTATTACAACTCCTCAACCTTGACATTGTAGCATAAAAAATTCATAGACAATACATAAAGTAATGAGCATGTCTGTGTTCCAGCAAAACTTTATTTAAAAATACTGGTGATGTATCACATCTGCTGACCCTTATGCTGGATCAAAGATTTTCAGCATATGAATAAAAGGGGCTGCTTGCATTTGGCAGAGGAAAATTTCCCCTGCTTCAGAATAAAACTCTAGCAGATCCCATGACTTTGTCTCATTACTCTTAGATTCTATTGACACTTTAAGTCATAGAGTCTCAAAGCAGTAATTAGACTGTTCCATCAAGGGTGGGAATTAAAGCTTGGACTTGACATAGCTTTAAATATTTCCTTCCCCAGCTCAGAACAGAGTCAATCTGAAACAGGGGCCACAGGTGACATCTCCATCCTTCTTTCCCTGCTCATCTCTTGCCTTCCTTGTGAGTTGCTGTTTTTCTCCTCTAAGTATGCATCCACATTAAGGGGGTAGGAGGGAGCTAAGGGCTCCCAGCTTACCCATCCATGCTTCTGCCTCTCTGGGCCCTGCAGATGAGCAGTGCTGGGGCATCGTCCACAGGGTGCTGTCATCAAGCCCAAAATGATTTTTATAGTCACTGTTGTCAGGGGGCCTGAAAAACTAATTGATATTACTCTCCATTGTCACACTAGAGCATGCTGCAAGCAATAAATGTCATTTGCATAATTCTTCCTTACAGACATACAAGGCCAAACTGTTCACTGCACATCCAGTAACTCCAAGAGGAGGCAAACTGGATGAACTCTGTGCTGGTTCCACAACTGGGATCTTAGGCCTGGAGTTTCTGCCTCAGTTTGGCCTGAGGCATAGTATTAAGCTATTTTGGTAAGAAAATGATTGTGAGAAAGAAACTGCCCCACATGCCTGGACCCTTCAGAGAGATAAAGGATATAAAAAGGATTTGGCAGTTAGGAAAAAGACATTCTTTGGAGAGAACTATTCATATTTTGTGAGCTACTTCTCTTTGTTGCAAGTGGGAGATTTGCTGCTTTCCAACCCCAAGGCTTATGTGTGTGTGCATGTGTGTACAGGTATGTGGCGGCAGGGAAGGGAAATTTAAAAAGGAACACTAGGAAAGCTCCAAAAATATTTTTTCCTGCCTTGAGGAGACACAGAAGTCATAGGGCAGGTCTTACAAGACAGCTACACCACACTGTGGACCAGGTCTGACTCCCACTTAGAAACTCAAGGACACCCGGATTCACAGGTTGGGAAGCCCATCCAGGGTGGCGCTTGGTCCTGGGACTCCTGCCCTCTGGGAGTCTGTCAAGGGAGAAATGTCAAAGTGGTTCTTGATCACTTAAAGTTGGATGAGGGCTCCACTTTTGAGAAACCTGAAATGGAATCTTCTTGGATCTTATCCATAGACTGCTTGAGGAGTGTGTTAGCCAGGGTTCTCCAGAAAGACAGAACCAATAGGATATATACACATATCCTATTTCATAGATATATGATCTATCAGTGATATATATTTTTTCATACGTACATATGAAAAGTCCGAAAACCTCAAAACCAGGGAAGCCCCAGAACAGTGCAATCCCGAGTCTGAGGTCAAAAGTCTGAGAGCCCCTGGGAGGCCAGTGGCACAAGTTCCAGGGTACAAAGACCAAAGAACCCAGAGTCTGATGTCCAAGGGCAGAAGAGGAGGTCTCTGGAAGAGAGAAAGAGAGAAAAAGAAAGGGAGAAAGAGAGCGAGCGTGCACGCAATAAAAAGAAAGCAAGCAAGTTGAGCATCCCCCTTCTTCCGCCTGCTTTGCTTCAGCTGTGCCTGCAGCTGATTGGATGATGGCTGCCCACAGCTGAGCTGATTGGGTGGTAGCTGCCCACACCTGAGGGAATTGGATGGTAGCCGCCCACAGCTGAACTGATTGGATGTTGACCTCCCACACAGAGGACGGGTCTTCCTCTCTCATTCCACTGACTCACATGTCACCCTCCTCTGGAAACACCAGCACAGACGCATCCAGAAACAATGCTTCACTAGCCATCCAGGCACCCCTCAATCCAGTCCGTTAACACTTCCAAATAGCCATCACAATGAGGCAAAGGAGATGCAGCCGGAAGCAGGAAGGATGCATGCCACAGCATCTCGGGACTGAAAAAGGAGCTCTGCAGCTGAAAAGCCTTGCTGGGAACTGCCAAGGATCCCACATCCCTGCTCATCTGCAGGGCCCAGCGAGGAAGAAGCATGGCCAGGTAAGCTGGGCGCCTTTACCTCTCTCCTGCCCCCTCAATGCAGACACACTTAAGGGAGAAAAACAGTAACTCAGGAGGAAGGCAAGAGATGAGCAAGGAAAGCAGGATGGCACCTGTGGCCCCTGATTCAGGCTGACTCTGTTCTGAACTGGGGAAGGAAATATCTAAAGCTATGTCTAGTCCAAACTTTAATTCTCACTCTGGACGGGGCAGTCTAACTACTGTTTTGAGACTCTATGACTTAAAGTGTCAACAGAATCTAAGAGTAATGAGACAAAGTCATGGGATCTACTGGAGTATTGTTTTGGAGCAAGGGAACATTGTCTCCACTGAACACCTGAGTAAAATTTCAGAGAAACTGGGAAACAGATAAAAAAAAAAAAAAAGTGTGCTTTGATCACAATCTGTATATTATTACTGTACTATTACACATCTCTTTGAAGAAAGAGACAATTGTCAAATAGACTGATTTCTATACCACTGTGCTAATCAACATGTTTTGAGTATCTGATATTCGTAAGCACTAGGTCAAGTGTCAGGGAGAACACAAAGAATGGTGTTTTAGCCTTAATCTCAACCAGTATTAATGATATGGCAGAGGTGATTAAATATTTAAGTAAAAATGTCATAAGAAATGTTTTTTCCCTCCAGTCTCTAAACTCTTTGAGGGTCAGGAACATGTGTTTCTCCAAATCCAATTAGGACACTGAGTAAGAGTACATAATAAGCAGTCAAGGAACATTCAAAAAATGAATGAATAAGTGTTATGTCATACAAAGGACTTTAAGATTGTTTAAAATACAAGGCAATAGAATTCCTGGAATTACAGGGCTGTTCCCTAAAAACAGATGTTCGGTTTCAATGACATGTGATTTTTATTTCTAACTTGTAGATAATGGACCAAAGGAACCGTGGGATTTTGCATGATAAAAGCTCATATTAACAGCCATTTACACAAAATTCGCCTTTTAACAAAGACTTTAAAAAAAAAAGTCCTAAAATATTATCTTTCTTGTTTGGGTTTGTAAAGAAAAAGGAGTGATTATGAAATGCTTTTCATTAGGGAATTACCATTTATCTTATCACAATATTTACTCTCTTTTCATGATTTTGATATTTCCTTATTGCTGAAGAAAGAGCTTAGAAACTCAACAGCATGAAAATAACTGTTGATTTTTATATTCAGATGACTGTATATTTCTTTTATAGATAGTTCTGATGGTTTTCCTAGTTTGATGTTAGAACAAATGTTAATGTCGTGCTGGAGTTGATTGTTGGGTGCTGCTGTTCACTAGACGAGGCCTGGAAATTCAGCCCTATACATCTTATTACTTCTTTGCAAGCACATCACTACAACTCCTGAAATTTAACTCAATTTGCCGTCTCCAAAGAAGCCTGGGGAAAATAACTTATCATGAAAAAAAGAAAAAAATGGATTCAGTAAAGAGCAAAAGAAAAACAATCCTCCCCCAAACACCTCTATGCAAGACAGAGTGAAGAATGTGAGCTCTGGCCTGACTGCTATTCCAAGGGAAGGGGGAAAGGTCTGAAGATAAACACACCCATTTAGATGCAGCTGGAAAAATGAAGTCAGGTTGAGAAGGCCTGACTCCAAAGAAAATAGGTTTTTAAAACTTCTCTGGGGAATGTCTCTCGTCTGCACTCAACACTGAGTTATGTATCTCATACCTCTGCCTCTCTTTCAATTAACAGATACTGGGCACAGGGCAGCTGGAAATAAATGCCCCTTTCTGCCTCCCAAGAACCAAGGTGGCATGGACTTCAGACCCTGGCTGACCAAGGCCATAGCCATCAGTTACTTTCCCAGTAAAATAATGGATTTATCCAGTGAAGTATGGCTTTCTCATTAAGCAGGAATGCAATCTCAACTGGCCAATGTTTCTCCATTGATGACAGATTTAGAGGTGTGTTAATGTACAATGGTGATTCTGTGGTGTAATTATACTTTAAAAAAATATATTTTTTTTTTTTTTAATTTTTTTTTTAT
>VBSM01001979.1:13473618-13515920 GCA_008086735.1 Cheirogaleus medius | reverse complement strand
CAACGGAAATGAACAGAAACTTCTCCAAAGAAGACAGAATAACAGCAAAAAAAATATATTTTTGTTTATGAAAGATTCACATGCATAATGATACAACCAATTATCAGATACTTTTTAATGTTCTAAGCATGGTTTTAAGTTCTTTTCATTAGCTTGTTTAATTCTCACAACAACTATGAAATGGAGACTATTATTTATTCACATTTTTTTGGATGAGGGAACGGAGAGACAGGAGATTTAATATATGGCCAAGGTCATAAAGCTAGTAAGTGATAAAACTGGCATTTGAACCCAACCCAGGTATTCTGGCTTCAGAATCCATCCTTTTACTCTCTACATTTAATATAATTAGTCATGTAACCGCTCAGCTCTTATGCTTCATGACAACGAGGTTTAAAGAACTAATGGTCAACAATATAACTGACATGTCCCACTTTATTGGTCTGAGGTATGAATTAAATCACATATTTCTTAATTGCCAACTAACATAACTCAATGCCTCTATCAGGCCATTGCAAGTTATCCTTTTTTTTATTTTGCTCCAAGTCAATTTTACTCCCCAAGGATGCATGCTCATTCAAATTGGTATTGATCAGAGTTCCCTTGTGAGCAGAAATAGTAGTTCTATCTGGACACTCAGTGCTTCTAGAATCCCCACCAGGAGCTGGTTACTTCAGAACAGGAGTCTGAGCTTGCCCCACTACCTCTGTGGAAAACCCTGTGCATCAAAACCAAAGAACTGTGGCCAGTGACAAGGAGTTCACTATGGTGGAACCAAGCAAGAATCAAGTAGGACCCACTGGGGATAAAAGTGGAAAGTCCTCTCATTGCCATTGGCATCACTGATAAAGCAGGCAGGAGCAGGCCAGTGTTGCTGTGCTCATACCTCTGCTACAGTGACTGCGCCTCTCACAAAATGAAGCAGTAACAAGGAAAAGACTCTGTCCCTTGGTTACACCACACTGGCTTTTTCCCATGTTTCTATTGTCTTTATGATGGTACTTTATTCAAAATTTATATGTACTGAGAGTAATGACAAAGTGTGTCCATAATACCAAATGGCTGGGTTAAGAGAATCACCGGGTCTGGATATACAGCTTAGGTCAACAATTCAAGGTACTCAATCATTTGCTATCAAGTTTTCTTATGAGAAAGAGCCATGGCGATCAGTGTCTTTTATTGCTCATCAAATTTACTTAGGACTGTTTCAATCTTGAGATAGGTTCTATTAATCATACAGCTCAAGAAGGAAAGGAATGGTCCTCTAGAGAGCCTTTTATTCTCAAGAGGCTGCCCGACTCGCATACAGTCAGGCCTGTCTTTCCCAGTATCCTTGGGTTTCCATATATCAAGGCATCAGAGGGAAGGGGTTGCATTTGTCAAAGTATACGCATTCTCCATTTTGATACCAATGTTCTCTAAGACCACAGATAATTACTTTAGGGGACACTGGAATAGAATAGGTCATGAGTTTTTGCTTCTTAGCTAGTAAGTATCAGCTGTTGCTAATGGGGTAAAATGCTTTAGGAAACACTATTAGATGAAGAAAGAAACACATGACTACACTACTGAGCTGGGTTTAGATGTAACAGTTGGCAAACCTTTCTAATTAATGCCTTGGCTTTACTTGATTTCCCTAATGACTATAAAAAAATTCCATACTATACATTGTGCTATACAAATAACCTCAAGCCACCCTCTACCCTCCTTATTCTTCTCAAGCTATCTTTTTATTTTTTTCAAATCAATACTTAGAATCTCAGACTAGAGAAGAACTGGGGAAATTACCTACCATTTCATCAGTGTGGACTCTGAGACCCAGATGAGTTGTGCAGCCAGTGTGCTGTGCCCAGATGTCAGTGGCTGAGCAGGGGGATACTCCAGGTCTCCGGAATCAGTGTGTAGGGCTTTCCTATGCATGAACCACTGCTTTTTAGGTTGCATTGATTAATTTTTTTTGATGATGTGACTCAACATGGAAAACAATGAGTTACCTAGTTGTTAGCAACCTTTATTCCCTTTCACTAGCTGGGCTGTGGTTTGAAAAATGTGCTGCCAAGTGGTCAGGATGGTCAGCTCAATGGCTTATGGAAAATAGCACATGTGGGGATAGTAACCAAAATGCTTCATGGTACATTTGATCTATTCATATTGCACATAAGTTTTACATGCAAGTTATGGAACATTGAATCTCTACTATTGTGAAGGCAAAAGACTTACCCTAGATCTCTTAGTAAAGCCAAGAGATGAGCCTTTTGGTGCTCATGGGATAACAGGGTAGTTCAAAATTTGGATGAGGTGACTTGGTTTCAAATCCCAGTTCTACCTCTTGAACAATTTACCTATGAGAGCCTCAAGTGACACAATTGGAATAATAGATCATAACAGGTCACTGGTTTATTATGAGGATTAGAAGATATGCAACACAGTGAAAGCACATTTCTATTATCATAATCTCCATTTCAAACCCCTGGGGTTTCTGGTCCAACACGTAGAGGTTGGAAGTTGTCACTTTCATCCTCTAAACAAGAAAAAAAAAATCTGAATAACCTAAGGAAGAATTCTTGTCTTAAATACCTCAGAGAACTGAGGTTATAGGGCAAACTGCTACCCTGAAAACCAAAGAAACAAACAGGAAGATACAGAAAATCACAGCTTACTAGGAAGGGATGCCTATAGTGCAGCCACTACCCATAGGAATATTTTAAACTATGACTGATGAATTGCTAGATGCTCTGTATGGGCTAGGATGCGACAAAAATTCTGAGGGAAACAGTCCTAGGGCTGACACCACACTTGTGAGGTTTACCTCCAGGAACCCTCCTATCAAATTCTCACTGTGAAGAAAATCCTGTTTTGTTTCCCTCGGGGGAGAAGAAAAATAATAACTCTGAAATACATCCAAAGGTCTCTGTTCTCCTTAAGGCCTGCCTTCAAGGGAATTATTTTATCAAAGCCTAACCAACCTATGGGGAAGGAAATACAGAACTCTAGCCTCCTCTGGCCTTCTACATGGGGGAAGGGAATTACCCAACTCAGGCTGCCTGAAAAACTGAAACCTCCTCACAGATGGTAGAGTGCTGCTCCCCCCTTAACACCTTCCCACCGCATCAGTAGGGCCTCTATATAATCACAGAAGACCACAGCTAAAGAACTGCAAACCTCACATTGTGTTTAAGGAGTCTTTAGGAAAACCCCAAAACACAAAGGGAGACAAAAGCAAGGACACGGGAGGCAATTTTAGCCTCTGACATCACAGGTAGAGCCATGAACACAGCCTAACTCCCAGTGAGATAGACATAAAACCTCACACTAAAGATATGTCTACCTAATCTCCATTTCAGGCTTAAGTTTAGAGTGTGCCCTTTCCTGCTACCCGTCTGTAACAGGTTGAATGGTGTCTCTTCAGAATTCATTTCCACTCAGCACCTCAAAAACTGACCCTATCTGAAAATAGGGTCTTCACAGACGCTATTAGTTAAGACGAGGTCACACTGAATTAAGGTGGGCCCTAAATCAAATGACCGATATCTTTATACCAAGAAGAGAGAGAGATTCAGATCCAGAGACACAGAGACATACAGGGAAGAAAGAAGGCCATATAAAAAGGGCCGCAGAAATTGGAGCAATGGGTCTATAAGCCAAGAAATGCAAAAAATTGCTGGGAGCCACCAGAAGCTAGGAAGGGGCAAGGAAGGATATTATTCCTAGAATCTTCAGAAAGAACATGATCCTGCTGACAACGTGATTTTGGACTTCCACCTCTAGAACCATGAGAGAATAAATTTCTGTTTTTTTAAGCCACTCAATTTTTGGTACTTTGTTACTACATCTCCAGCTTCCAGCAGTGGAAATGTGGACCCAAGAGATGCCTGGAAGGATTTAAGAATCCTCATTCATATGCATTTATTTGTTTATTCCAATAAATACTTACTGAGCAACATAAGGAATATATTTTTTTATGTTTATAATGTTTTATTTATAACATTCTCAATTTGGAGGATGAGCTGGGGTTAAAGCAAATTATAAGCTTTGGAGAATTTTTCACAGAGTATTCATAGGATTATCTATTTCCCATTTGAAGTGAGCAGAGGTAGGGAGACAAAGGAAGAGCAAATGTCTTAGGGACTAGCTTTCAGTTCTCCTCTCGATCATGATTTGGTTAGAAGCATTCAATAAACCAAAGAAAAAAATAGTGCCAGCTAGGGTGACCTAGTATGAAGAATGTTTTATTATATGTTAAAAATCCTAATCCCTAAGTAATGTAAAGCTGTGCTCCCCAACCCCCAGGCTGTGGCCTGTTAGGAACTGGGCTGCACAGCAGAAGGTGAGTAGTGGGCAAGAGAGGGAAACTTCATCCTGTATTTACAGCTCTTCCCCATCAGTCTCCATGTCCGCCCCAGTCCGTGGAAAAATTGTCTTCCATGAAACCAGTCCCTGGTGCCAAAAAGCCTGGGGATTGCAGAAAAAATATTGAGCCAAAAAATAGATAGCTGTTCTTCCACTGAGTTTTAGGAGGAATTATTCTAATTAAAAATAAAATCTAACTTTCTCATAATCTCAGAAGAGATACCCTGCTGAATGTATATCAGAGGTGGAAGACATGAACACTAGGTCATATCAAGTGGGCTAGTATGTTACCCACCTGGCTTGCAAAAATGATGCATCGGCACCCAGTTAGACTTTGATAACTTCCTCCATAACAGCAAGGCCATCTACCAGAAATGATGGCTCACTGTGGCTAAGCCATGGTCTGAGAGATGTCATTAACAGTGTGTTTGTTACCAGACACACTCATTCCAAGGGAGGACTTAACTGGGAGCCTATCATTTCTTCCCAGAGGTATGAGTAGCTATAGTTGACTAATACTGATTTCATCTTTACTTAGACTATGGCATCGACTTTTTCTTTTGTGTTTACTTTTAATGGCATTTGATTTAGTCAAATAAATCAAGAAATTTGGGGACATTTTGGAAAAGTCAGTAAATTTTTAAGTCAGTCCAGATATCATTCTTTAAGCAGATGTCTACAGGGTACCAGGCATAGTCATAGGCACAAGGGAGGAATTCAGAAATAGAAAAAAAATGCATTTTAATTGAATGAGTTTCCATAAAAAGATACTTTGCTCTATTTATACTGCAGTACCCACCTAATGCAGACTGCATGGGCAAGGCACCACAAAGACATGGGTAGAATGTCCCTATGAGGATTCACAGCCTGGAGAACACAAGGTTTTTCTCCATGGCCTCCATGAGTCTCTTTTCTCCACTAGTGTTTGAGGGGGTCCACATTTGGGTTACCAGGTCACTTTGTGCCCTCCATGGTTTATAATGAGTGGGCAGTATAGTGTCTTTGGAGTTAGGCATACCTAGACTTTACTCCTGGCTGATCCTGGTGCTCTAACCCAGATGTTAAAAATTGGATTCTATATTTTACTACCTGAGTTTAAATTCTGGCTATATTATTGCCTGTTTTGAAACTTGGACAAGTTGCTGCCCTTGTCAGTCATTCATTTCTCATTAGAAAATAAAAATAATAATAGTGACTTTCTCAGAGTTTTTGGTAAAACTAAATGCATCCACATATAAAAGAAGCCTAAGACAGTGCTTGGCCCATAGTAAGCACTCAATAAATGTAAACTTATGATGATGATGATGATGATGAAGATGATGAAGATGATAATGATGGCTTCTTACAAGCTAAGTCATTAAAACAAATTATTAAACTCTTTCAGATTATCTCCTTTAGCTGTAAAATTGGAGAAAACACCATTTGCTCCAAAAGAATATCTTTAGGATACCATGAAACATAATATGTTAAGCTTTCTAAAATACAAAAAGCTATTCAAATGAAAAATTGCTATTTTATAACGTTTCTTTCTTCCCTCTTGAGTTGTAAACCTCTTTGACAATCTGGAGCAGGTAACCCGTTTTTAAGGTGGGCATCTGCTACTTATTTACAACAGAATGCTGCAAAGCAGGCCCATGATTGCCAGGTCTGCTGATTTTTCAAGAGAAAATGGGGATACTTATTTTTGTACAACCCTCTCCCATCCCCAACTCTCAGTTTTAAATCTTGATGACCAAGTCACACTGAGGGACAAACAAAACAAGATTTGGTACACTAAGCCATGAGTTTCTAATTCCAGCTCTATTTTATACAAGTTTGCGCTAGTCATATGATCAAGTATACAGCAAGCACTTAACCTATGTATCGTGTATGAAGAAGAAACAAATGGAAGGTTGATATAATCTTACTAGTCCCTGAGCCAACTATGCATATGGCATGTGACTTTGTATTCCTGGGGGATATTACATGTAATCCCTAGTGGATGGTAGTCATTAAATAAATATTGATTGAAAGTATCATAAAATTCTCTCTATACACTCTAATATCAGAAATATCCAAAGTAAAGACTACCAATCAAGAACACCTCAGTAGCCTAGGAACAAACAAAATATTCTAAAGGCTTTTCTGACATCTCTTTCTTACTTCTTTCATTCATTTACTCAAAAAGCATTCACTAGCTGTCTACTATGTGTCTATCTACTCAGCTGAAAGTTTCTTCACTAAGTTGCATTCAGCATGTATAAGGGACAGCAAAGAAGCCAACATGGTTGAGGAGGAAGAGATTCAACTGTACTGGGCCTTATGGACAGTTGAAAAAACTTTCTCGTTTTCTCTAGTTTATTAGTATATGGGAAGCCATTGGGAAGTTCTGATAAGAGGAGTGACCTGATTTCAGAGAAGCAAATTAGCTTCATTGTTGAGAATAGACCCTTGAGGCAAGAGTGAAAGTTGAGCACACAGGTAAGATGGTTTTGTAGAAATGCACAGAGGTGATGATGGAGGCATGGACCAAGGAGGCAGCAGTGGAGGTGGTGAGATGTTGATGGGTTTTGAATTTACTCTTAAAATATAGCCATCAAAATTTTATGCTAAATTGAATGTGGGGAGTGAGAGAAGGAAGAAAGCAAATGAAGGAAGCCCTGAAGATTTTTGATCTGAGCAGTTGGAGAACTAGAGTTCCCACTTACTGAGATGGAAAAGGTTGCAAAGGAACAAGTTTAAAGGATGAAATCAGTTTCAACATGTTAAATTCGATATGCCTATTAGTTATCCCAGTGGTGATGTTGAGTAGGCAGCTGGATATATGAGTCTGGAGTTCAAGGAAAAGGTCTGGGCTGGAGATATTAATTTGAAAGTTGTCCTCATATAGATGGCATTTAAAGCCATGAAGCTGGATGACATCATCGGGCAGTGAGTATAGATGTAAAGAGAAGTGGTCCAAACACCAGCCCTGTCTCCCCTCCCCCACCAAGTTGTTTCATGTTAATTCTTATGCTACAATGTAATAGCGATAAGTAAGCATTTTACACTTTGCAGTCTTTTGTGAGTCCAAAGAGAATATTTTAATGTTTTAAGATGTAAGCAATTTGGTGACACAGCGTTCCTTAGTCTAAAGCAAATGTTACAAGACTAAGGCATATGGAGAAAAGATGAAAGTAAGTTTGCTTATTTTAGAATAAATTTATTTTCCTGTCTCCCTTGACACACAAATGGAGAACTGTGAGTAATATTTTTCCTAACCATTCTTAATCTCTGAAACTATAAGCCATTAGCATTGTACTGGAATATAAAGTGGATGCTTTCTGAGTTATAGTGGTCTTTTAAAAACTAAGAAGAAAATTGTGGCAGTTTTCCATGTCTTTAATTTTCCTGTCACAAAAGCATGTTAGATCTGGATCTTAAATATGATAGCTTTCAAAAAGAAAAATTAAATCTCACAGTCAGTAAGTTAAAAGCTAGGTCCTTGTTTCATGTCAGTTTTAATCGAGTTATTAACACAATAACAAGGTTGTCTGAATGAACTTTATTTTACCTAGTTTTAATCTCTTTGGATGACTATAGAGAAAATAATTAAAGTTCTTATGGAAATTAGCAATTTTCTATAATATACAAAGGGCTAGAGTCTTGCCTCCTAGTCTTTAAGTCAGCATTCTCAACATTCTGTTTGGCCCTTTTCTAATTTTTATTTGTAATAAGAATGAATGATTTTAATTAATACTCACAAAGCAGTAAAAATTAGAAATGTAAAATCAAAATTACAAAACCAACCAAACTACAGAAACTTTCCCTAGCACATTAAAAATTAAAAGCATTCCTGGATTCTGAAATTTAGCATGGAAGATTTTATGTGATTTGATCAAACCTAACTGAGCAGTATCTCATTATTATATAATACCCAGAGCATGGAGTGAGAAAGTGAGAAATCTATGGCTCTCTCCACTCCCTCTCAATTACTTCTGTGGAATAAATGTGACTCCCAATTCACTTGACAAACTCCCTAGACAGAAAATGGTAGTGATCAGAAATGTTCCTTAAATCATGTATGGGGTAAAAATATACTACAGGAAGGTAATGAGAGAGGAGATGAAGATGGAGGTTTTATAAGCACTGCAATGTGGATCATTTGAAATATGGTGACTAAGTCTACTTTAAAGTTAGAAATACATTAACTCCTAGCCCTAGGAACTCACAGGAACCAGAGTGTTTACACTAGGTGTACACACCATCCCTCATTTCCTTCTTGAACCAGCTGCTGAAGGAGGGGCAAAGGTTGACATGTCAACAAAGCCATCTTTTCATTTCTTGAGCCTTCGGTGAGGGGAGGGCGAGGGGAGGGCTTGGGATTTGAGCTTGTCAGTCCAAACACACCTCCCTAAAACAGAATAAAAATAGTGACTTTGTTTATATTTCATTAACAGTCATACTTCCCCTTTATTCACACTTAATCAAGGTCTTTTATAGATTCAGGGATGGAGATGGAGGAGGACTTAAGAGTTTCCTTTCTCCCATGTGATGTACTCAGAATCCTCAGTTAGCATGGCCTGTTGATTTATGTGAACTATTTTAAGTCACCTCTGGTGTGTTGGGGGCCCCTGGGCCAATACTCTGATTTGCAGCTTTAATGCCATTTCTGTATGCACTGGGAGCTAATTTTTTTTTAGCACTTTCTTTTCAAAGATTAGGCAGAGTAATATATATATATATATATATATATATCACTGAGAATGCAATTTGAATCCCCTTCTGTGACATAAGAGAGTTTTTTTGTTGTTGTTATCATTTACTAATGTAATTCTGGAGTAAAAATAATAATAATAATCCCTTTCTTAGGGCAGCTGTCTTGGTTAGGTATGCTACAAAAGGATACTGTAGACCAAATGGTGGTTTAAACAACAAATATTTATTTCTCCAAGTTTTAGAGGGTGGAAGTTCCTGATATCTGGTAAGTGCCCTCTTCCTGGTTGGCAAAAAACTATCTTGTTATTGTATCCTCACATGTTGTATTAGTCAGGCTTCTCCAAATACACAGATATGAGAGAGAATTTATTAAGTGAATTGGCTCATGCCATTGGCAAGCTGAAACACCTTGGCATGCTGGTGGCTTAGCCCAGTACAAGTTCAAAAGCCTCAAAACCAAGAAAGATAATGGTGTAATTCTCAGTTCAAGGCCAAAGGCTTGAGAACCCAAGGGTCCACTGGTATAAGTCCTGGAGTCCAAGCATCAGAGAGCCTGGAGTTCTGATATTTAAGGGTAGGAGTAAAGGAGTATCCCAGCTCCAGGAGGGAGAGAGAAAATTGTCTTTCCTTTACGTTTTTTGTTCTATCTGGACCCCACCCAAATAGATGGTGCCTGCTGACATCGAGAGCAAGTCTTTCCCATCCAATCCACCAAATCACACACCAATCTCCTCTGAAAACACCCTCAGAGACACACCCAGAAATAATGTTTCACCAGTTCTCTTGGTATTCCTTAATTTCAGTCAAGTTGACACATAAAATTAACATCACATATGGCCTAGAGAAAAATCACCTCGCTCATGTCTCTTCTCATAAGGGAACTGTAATCCCAGTAAATCCCATTCACAAGGGCTTAAAACCTAATTACCTCCCAAAGGCCCCACCTCCTAATACTGTCATGGTGGAGGGCTAGGATTTCAATATATGAATTGTAAGATGACTCAAACATTCAGTTCATAACAGCAACCCATCTGTGTATTGCCAGAAGCGTTCTTGGAATAGTCAGGCTGAAATAGCTTCATTTTCTTACAGTGGTGACAAGAGCACAGGCTTTCAGACAAATATCCTTTATGCAAAAATCATCAACAAAATACTAGCAAACTGAATTCAACAGTACATCAAAAGGATAATTCAACATGACCAAGCGGATTTCATCCCAGGGATGAAAGGATGGTTCAATACATGTAAATCAATAAATATGATTCACCACATAAAAAGAATTAACAACAAATACCACATGATCATCTCAATCAATACAGAAAAAGCATTCGATAAAATTTAGCACCCCTTTGTGATAAAAATCCTCAATAAACAAGGCATAGAAGGAATATTCTCAAAAAACTAAAAACTATATGTCACAAACCCACTGCCAGTGCCATAATGAATGGGGAAAAGTTGAAAGCATTTTCTCACAAACTGGAATAAGACAAAGATGTCCACTGTCACTACTTCTATTCAACATAGTGCTGGAAGTCCTAGCTGGAGCAATCAGGCAAAAGAAAGAAATAAAGGGCATCTGAATAAGGAAAGCAGAGGTCAAACTATGCTTATTTGTTGATGATATGATCTTGTATCTAGAAAATCCTAAAGATTCCACCAAAAGACTCCTAGAATTGATAAATAAATTCAGTAAAGTCTCAGGTTACAAAATTAATGTATACAAATCAATAGCATTTCTCTATACTAATAACAGTTAAGCTGACAGTCAAATCAAGAAGTCAATACCATTTACAATAGCTGCAAAGAAAACTAAAATATCTAGGAATATACTTAACCAAAGAGGTGAAAAATATCTACAAGGAGAACTATAAGATATTGATGAAAGAAATCATAGATAAAACAAACAACTGGGAAAATATCCCATGTTCATGTATTGAAAGAATCAACATTGTTAAAATGTCCATACTGCCCAAAGTGATTTAGAGATTTACAGATTCAATAAAATTCCAATCAAATTACCAATATCATTTTTCATAGATCTAGAAAAAAGAATCCTAAACTTCATATAAAACCCTAAAAAGAGCCTGAATAGCCAAAGCAATTCTAAGCAAAAAGAACAAATCTGGAGGCAGCACATCAGCACATTATTTGACTTCAAATTATACTACAGGGTGATAGTAACCAAAACAGCATGGAATTGTTATAAAGGTAGACACCTAGACCAATGGAACAGAATAGATAATTCATAAATGAAACAATGTAGCTACAACCAACTAATTTTCAACAAAGCAGACAAAAGCATGCACTGGGTAAAGGACGCCCTATTCAATAAATGGTGCTGGGAAAACTGTATAGCTGCATGCAGAAGAATGAAACTGGATCCCTATCTCTCATGAGATACAAAAATTAACTTAAGAAGTATTAAAGACTTAAATGTAAGGCATGAAATCATAAAAATTCTAGGAACAAAATTCTCCTCTTCATTGGCCTAGGCAAAGAATTTATGAGTAAGACCTCAAAAGCAACTACAGCAACAAAAAAAAAAAATAAATGAGACTTAATTAAACTAAAAAGTTTCTGCACAGCAAAGGAAATAATCAACAGAGTAAATAGAAAACCTATGGAATGAGATAAAATATTTGCAAACTATATGTCCAACAAAGGGCTAATACCCAGAATCTAAAAGGAACTCAAACAAATCAGCAATAAAAAAAAATAACCCCATTAAAAAGTGGACAAATGACATGAACAGATTTTTCTCATAAGACAATAGACCAATGGCCAACAAATATATGAAAAATTCTCAACATCACTAATTATCAGGGAAATGCAAATTAAAACCACAATGTGATACCACCTTACCCCATCAGAATTGCCATTATTAGAAAGCCAAAAAACAATATATGTTGGTGCAGATGTGGTGAAAATGGAATGCTTTTATACTCTTGATAAGAATGTAAACTAGTACAAACACTATAGAAAACAGTATGGAGGTTCCTCAAAGAACTAAAAATAGGCCTACCATTAGATCCAGTAATCCCACTTCTGGGTATCTACCCAAAAGAAAAGAAGTGATTACATCAAAAACATACCTGCACCCAAATATTTATCACAGCACAATTCATAATTGCAATGATGTGCAACCAATCTAAATGTCCACCAACTGATGAATGGATAAAGTAAACGTGGTATATATACCATGGAGTACTTCTCAGTCATAAAAAAAAGAATGAAATAATGTCTTTTACACCAACTTGGATGGAACTGGGGAACATTATCCTAAGTGAAGTATCTCAGGAATGGAATAACAAATACCACATGTTTTCACTTATAAGTGGGAGTTAAATGAGGGATATATATGGTCATAAAGAGGTGTAATAGACATTGGAAACTAAGAAGGGGGAGGATGGGGGATGAGGATTAAAAATCTAACTATTGAGTACAGTGTACACTATTTTGGTGACAGGTGCACTGGAAGCTCTGACTTCAACATGATATAATTCAACCATGTAACAAAAAACATTTGTACTCCCTATATTTTTTGAAATAAAAAAAATACACACACACAAAGAGATGGGACAAATCTGGCTTCAAATTCCATCCTGCTACATCCTGACTCAGCCTGTTATTTCACCTCCCTGGGCCTTAGTGTCTTCACTATAAAATAGAGAAAAGTAAATTTTTAGAGAGAGTTATGGTGAGGGCTCAAATTTATGACACCTGTAAAGTAAGCTAGCACAAGTGTTGGCACGTAATAGATGCTCAGTACGTTTTAGTCGTCTCTCTTCCAGAATTCTGGTCTAATTCCTTAAAATCATTCTTCACCAATATATCATATACATCATGCCCAGGAACAAATACTTATTGAAAAATATGCTGGGCCAAAAATAAAGCTAGTTATGCTAGGAACTATGCTAAGCACTTTACATGGATGAACTCCTTTTTTGCTAAAAAAAAAAAAATTCCTCTAGAGAAGATACAAGCACCCCACTTTCAGACCAGGAAACTGAGGCTAAGCATATTAAATAACTTGCCAAATTCATAAAGCTAGCTAGTAGGTACGTCTTTGAGGATCTTATAATGGAACATAGAATAACTGCAGATCTGCCTGGAAGAGAGTGACAACCAGGTACAGCATTGGAGGTTATGCATTTGCAACATGTGCAGTCCTGGTCCTCAGAGTTCTGAAGCACGACCCCAACTCCACTATGCTTAACATCTTTTCATACTGGTTGTGTTAAAGAAGATTCAGTTGAACTATGAATTTATAATAATTAAGAGTATCCAGTGGTTCCTAGCCCCAGTTTCAAGACAGATGTGTGTTATGATAAATGGTGATGTATGACTAAATTAATTTATTTCTAGTAATAATTAAAATTCTGTTATTTAACATTCATTCACTATAAAAAAAAATATAATAAATTTTAGCAGCTTCTCACTGAGTTGTGTTCCCATATGTATTCTTAAGCAGGATAAGAATGGGGGAGATAACAGCTTGTCTGCTTCCTCTGGACCCTCCAACCTCATGTGCAATGTTCATAACTCCTTTTAAACATGGACTACATCAGCCCTCATCTTGCTACTGAATAAAAAAAAAAAAAAATTGGAGAACTACTAATCCTTAATGTAAATGGAAAGTTGGGGTATTCTCGGTTCTATGGATATCCTCTTATGTCTATTGAATTGGTAATACCTCTTGGGAAGAAATCTAAGATTAAATTGAAAATAAGGTTAGGTAAAATTTCTTCTAAAACCTCTGTGATAGTGAATTTTATGTGTCAATTTAACTGGGCCACAGGATGCCCAGAGAGCTGCTTAAACGTTATTTCTGGATGTGTCTGTGAGAGTGTTTCTAGAAGAGATTAGCATGTGACTAATGGATTGAGTAAAGCAGATCCCCTCAGCCCCCAATGCAGTGGGACATCATCTAATTCATTGAGGAGCAACAGCCCAAATAAAACAAAGAGGCCAAAGAAAGATGAATTCTCTCTCTCTATGCCTGACTGCTTGAGCTGAGATATGACTGATGTCTTCTCCTGTCCTTGGACTAAGACTTACACTGTGGGTACACCTAGTTCTCGGGCCATCAGATTTAATTTAGAATTTACACCATCAGCTTTCCTAGGTTTCCAGCTTGCAGATGGCAGATCTTGGGACTTCTTAGCCTTTTAGTTTCTCTAGGTTGCTCTGGATAAATACATTATAATATGACCAAGTGAGAAAGTCATTGAAAAAAGGGAAGAAAGTTCTTCTCTTCTATTCAAATTATTTTATCAATATCCATTTCCCCCCAAATTTCCTGATGTTCTTTGTAAGACTCAATGAAATATGTATATATATTTATATTTATATTCTTGGATATATATATATCCAAAAATGACCAATTAGAATGAAATTCCCACTGTGAATGCCTTTGGAAGATTTCGAGGAGAGACGGTATGCACTATGTACCTAGTGGGTTGTGCTGCTTTTCTTCTCCAAGGACATGCCCTGAGAAGTTCCTAGAAATAAACCTCCCAGGCCATCACCAAATAAATGGCTTTCCCTTTGCATGGCACCAGCTATCTTGTTCCTCTCCTGGACCTTGAGTGTTTGCCAGGCTTGCTGCAGGCAGGAAACATGAAGTAACAGGGTATTAGAATCAGCATGAGGCAGATTTCATGAATGCCAGGTTGTCTTTATGTATGTTTATTTATTTTTTATATCATCATCATCTAATTTTTTATAATCACATTTTTAAAGCTAGCATATTAGTAAACATTTGTAAGCATTCAGAACTAGAATAAGGTTAAACCTGCAAGTCACCAAATGAATAAAATACTGAGTTGCTTTTAAAAAATTAGCTGCATTTTCTAAGCATCCTTCTCTGTAGAGGTCAAGTGACCAAAATTTAGAATCTCAGAGAACAGATATATAATCACAGTGAGGATTTTAATGAGGAAAATTATCAGCTGGAAAAATGACATAGGGAAATCTTAACAAGATCAGACTTGCCTTGACATTCTGCAACCTCTCCTAAATAAAATTACTATGCCATGTCCAATTCATCTCTCATCTTTCACAGATTTAAATACTTGAGACAGGATCACATTGTTTTCCTCTTGCCAAATCAGCTTTTGGATTGACCTGTTCCAATCTGCATTCAGACGTGATCATCTGATTTTAAATGAAATGATGGCCTCGGGTCCCTAGTCCTATCCTGATGCCTGATCCAACCCCTGCATTTCACTCATGCTTTATGATATTTCTACATATTCTGTGCTTCAGATGTGAAAGCATTGTCACTTTGAAATTTTCCGAGATAATTTCACCATGGGAGACAAAACATCCCAGTTTTATCTCAGTGGGTGCAGAGAAAAATTAAAATTTCAGTTGGGGTAGACCCAAGTTCTGGCCACAGACTAAGAGTGAGAATTAAAACCTGCATTTGTGGGTGGAAAGGCAAATCTCCAGAGCAGCAAGTGCCCAGATTTCCCAGATGGCAAGCTTCCAGAGAAGATCGCATTCACTCGTTACTAATGCTAGGTTCAGTGCCCATACTACACGCTCTTGGAGGCTGCTGGGTATTTAGGAAGCTTATCATATTTTTAAAATAAATAAATAAAATAAAAACAGCTAAGCACAGTGTATCATTGGAAGCAACTATTATTTCTAGGTCAACTCAATGAACATTTTTTTGTGTCAGAAATTCCAACTTTAGTCAAACATTGCTTTCTTTCTCTTTTTTTCTGTTAAAGCTGTATATCTAGGAGACCTTCCTTTGTGTCTATACTATAGCATCTATTGAGAGTCCTAGAAGACATCTTAAAAACTAATCAAAGAAAAAAATAAGCTGATGGATATCCTAATTACCCTGATTTGACTTTATCATTACACATCGTATATAGGTATCAAAATATCACATGTACTCCAAAAATATGTACAACTATTATACATCAATAAAAATAAAAAATATATTTATGAAATTAGAATTATTAAGTATTCAACATTGTAAATCTTAATTCTATATTCATTTTCCTCCACTTCCTTCCATGCTTTTCTCTTCTTCCTCTTCCTCTTATTCAATTCATTTCTCATCTCCCTATTGCTGTAACATCACTGGGAGAGGCAATCAGTCAAAAGAGAAGCAGATGAAACCTCAACCAAATCATGTCACATCTGCTAACATGACATTTTTCTCTTTCCCTTCCCCCTTCCTCCTTTTTCTTTATAGAAAGAGGTTAAACTAAGAAGTAGGGGAAGCTACATAAAGCAGTATCTATGGGTTTCAATACTTTTATTATTCGCCAACTATACAGTACAAAAGGAAATCAAAGAAAAAAAGCAAAGAAACAAAATGTTAAAATAAGCTTAAGAATCAGACAAATGGTTATTTAAATACTGTCTTGCCACTTGCTGGGTAAATCACATAACCTTACTGAGCCTCTGTTACCTAATTTACAAAATTCAAAAATTCACATGTTCCTTGAGATATTTTCATGGGAATTAAAGAAGATGATATATGTAAAACCTCTGACTCATAGTACAAAACAAAGTATACTCTTATAATTACTTCAAACATGAAAAGTTGCTGGTATGCTGCAATGAATTCTTATCATCCATTAATGTAGGAATAACTGCTTCCCAAATAAAGATAGATAGATAGATAGATAGATAGATAGATAGATAGATAGACAGATAGATAGAACTTGTCAGCATGGTCTTAAAGTACCTAAATTTAACATATGCCAGATTTCTAATTCTTGACTTTAGTATAAACTCTCTGAATTAAATCTGTATCTCTGGTTTATGAGGCAGAACTAGACCATGACACATTTAAATTCTAGTATTGTCCTGTCTATAGCTCTAAGTGAAAATGTAGATTGGTTTAGTGATAATAAGGACATGTGCAATTGGCTATATTTTAGTCACTAAAAAGCCTAATTGTTTTCTATAGCATCGTGTTGCCTTTATCACATTACTCCAATGTGTAGCATAAGTTACACCTGCTTCTATAAAAAGTAAATTAATATTCAAGAATTAAAATAAAAGCATATGTTCAAATTATTCCTTTATGGGCTATTCTAAAACTAAGCCAAATCCTAGGCACAAATACAATGAGTGAATTAATCATTTTCCAATAAAGACAAATATCCAGAATCTTGAAAATATTGGTGAAAATGTTGGACATTGTATAATACCAATGCTTGTCCAAATGGCCAAATGCAATCTTAAGGTATATTAGTTGCAAATTTGAACTCCTGTCATAAGGGAACACAGGGTTCTGCACCCCAGAAAGAAACAAGCAATGAAGATAATTGTGTGATAAGAATCCTTTAGTCATATTACACTCCCACTAGTAGGGCTGTGTTTCATTCCACTACTACAAAATATTTCAGTTAAGATAATTGTTGTATCTCCTCGGTTTCATTTAAAATCATCAGCAGGTCACTAACAGTTGCAAGAATAGAAATGGATCACCTCACATCACATTGACATAAATTTATTTTGCATTCAATATAAGTTGAATATTGAATTATCCTCTCAAAGTTCTGAATATTTAATACATGTCAAATGAAAGATAGATTATAAGAAAGTGTAGCATATGCTAATTCACTCATTCATTAATAAATATTAGTGTCTACTAGATGCTAGAAACTTTTCAAAATTTTGGGAATCCAGACATGGAGACAATTCAATCTCTGCCATCCAGAGTATTAAGAAACACATAATTATGTGTATACACAATTATAATACATGCACAATTCCATTTGTACATAAATTACTATGGCAAATACATAAGAATGTCAAGGTGATAAGTCCTATGATGTCAGTGTGAAGAATCATATTGTTATAGAAGAGGCAGTGTTTAATCACTTAGAGAGCACATGGACTGCTTCTTTGTAGCATATGCCAAGTGGGCAATGCATTATCATGCTCTTTTTAAGGAATATCATTTCGATTCTGCCACTACAGCTACTGCCATTCCTAGTAGTACTATTCCTACACCTTTAAGTATGTATTTAATTAATTTATTAGATTCAGATAGGAAATTAATTTTCCTCAGATCTGTGGACATTTTCCTTTATTGTCTTCTAGCCTGTAGAGTTCCTAAGAAAAATTCAACTGGAATACAATTCTTGATTATTTATATATGACACTTTCCTTTTTCTTTCTTTCTTCTTTCCCCAGAAGTAGGCAGCATCTCACAGGATATGACTCTGCATGTGCCTTGTGCTGGACAACAAGTGGTCCCTTTTAATCTCAAAACTCCAGTTTTTAATTACCATTTCTTGGATGATTTCCTCTTATTTTTCTCTCTTTTCAGTACTCTCATTATTTGGATATTGGACTTTCTCAACTAGTCTTCTCATTGTCTTTTATTTTCTTGATATTTTTTTTTGTTGAATCTCCTTGCCATACTGAGATATTCCTTCAATTTCATCTTCCAACTCTACTCTTTTTTTGAGTAATGAGTATTATAATTTTTTAATCTTAAAATTTATTATTTCTATTTTTATGTTTTATTTCTTTCTAATAGCTTTTATACATTCTCTGAATATTCCTTTCTTCAATATCATTTCTTATATCTCTGTGTATATTGCAACTAGTTTTAGTTTTGTTTTGTTTTGTTGTTTTTGTTGTTGTTTCCTCCAGCCTTCATAGTCTCTGTTTCTTCCGAGGTAATTTATTTTTTACAGTTGGTTAATTCTTTGTTTCTTTCTTTTTTTTTTTTTTAATATATTTGAGGCTATGCTAGCAAAGGCAAAGGACCAGCTGTTAAAACGCAAAATCTCCCAAATACTATCACTTAAAGACCACATAATACAGAAAATGAGTCCTGGAAGGAGAAACCTAGGTTAGTGGCACAGCTTTGTTCCAAAGAGTCACTCAGAGACCCAGCTTCCTTCCACTGTCTTGCTCTACTATCACCTGGAGTTTTTTACCTTGTCTGCACTGTAGAAGCTGAATCTTCTGCACCAAGGTAGTATGTGCTCCATATTGCAGAAATAGGAAATGAGAAAAATTCCAGGGTTACAATATCCTTTGAAGCAAATGAGGTAGGCATTACATGCGTCACTTTTACACACATTCCACTTACTACACAATTACCCCCAGCTGCTGAAGAGGTCATCTACAAATTTAAGTTTCATTTTTATGGAAGAAGGAAAGAGCAGAATTTGAAGATACTGAGGTGTCTTTATACAGACACATTCTTAGAAGTCTGGAGCTCTTTGGTTACCTACTCAACTTTGAGAGTTGGACAGTAAACAGTTGTTGGAAGCTCTGCACACATGGTGGTGATTCTCTGTTGCAGTCTTGGCTATAGGCTAAACAAAATATTGTGCTCTTCTTGATTTTTGTTTGTTTGTTTTGCTTTGATTGGGATCCTCAGGTTTTTTTTTTTTTAGGCTGGCCACATACTTAAGAATGTTTCTATTTTTCTGAATGGATATTATAAGTCTTACTGACTTTGATCTGGACTCCTGGTATGGAAGCCTATAAGTGACCGACTCTGCATGAAACTTATACTTAAATCCTTTTTATTGGTTGGGTGCAGTGGCTCATGCCTGTAATCCCAGCACTTTGGGAAGCTGAGGCAAGAGGGTTGCTTAAGGTCAAGAGTTCAAGACCAGCCTGGGCAACATAGTGAAATCCTGTCTCTGCAAAATATTTTAAAAATTAGCCAGATGTGGTGGCATGTGCCTGTGGTCCCAGCTACTCCAGAGGCTGAGGCAGGAAGATTTCTTGACTTGAGCCCAGGAGTTCAAGTTGCAGTGGATTATGATTGTGCCACTGTGTTCCAGCCTAGGCGACAGAGCAAGACCCTGTCTCAAAAAATAAAAAAATCCATTTTATTTAGTATTGTGTCCCACCCACAATTGTATCTAGTGAACTTTAGTACATAGGTCTGTACATGTTCTCTCCAGAGAAAATCCTGCTTTCTTTGAGAATGGGGAGGGAAACTAGCTTGGCTCTGCAGCATTGGGAAAGAGCTTGGGGTTCTAATGCCTTCATGATGAGACTTTCAAGTAGTTCTCCTATTTTCATCTTAACACCATCCCTAGTTCTAGTTTTGCAGGGAGGGTTGTTTTTTTCAACCAGCCAGTTCTTGGCTCTCCCACTTTTGTAGATCACTGGACACAGAGCTCAAATGATGGGCAGATGTTCAGATAGGTATGTTCCCTGGGGCCAGCTGGTACAGCCATCTGCTTCACAGTGCCCAGAATATTATTACTGTTGCTCCTCTCCCATCCTCTGACCTTGTGCATTGATTCCTTTAAAAGAATCCCTTTATTATTATTTTGGTGGGGCTTCAGTTCATAAGCTAAGCACATGTTTTCAACCTACCTCATTTAAATTGAAAGTGAGCAGTGGTATATGAATCCGTCTTGCCTCACCCTCCTTTAAAGTATTCTAGGACCCTAGGGACCTTTGTTGCCTTCACTGCAGAATGAAATTCATACTCCTTAGCCCTGCACAAAATGTTCTTTAAAACCAGGATCTAGTTCCCGTAGCCCACTTTCTCTATGTTTCCCCTCAATAAGGTTAACTTCTAGACACAATGACCATTCTGCTATTCCCTGAATCCAATTGTTAACTTTGCTCTTCTGTGAAATATCTCCTGACTCCCTTCTTATTTCCTGACCAAGAAAAAAAAATTGTTTGTCTGTTGTTTCTCCCTTAATATAGCAAAATTTGTCATACTGATTTCCTTGATGCCATGTTGTATTAAGATTAGCTACAAATCTATCTGCCATTGCCTCTTTCCCACCCTGCCTCTCATCCTTTGTGAGCTACAGGTTAAGTTCTTGGCCTTTTAATTTTTGTATCCATTTCACCTAGTGTAGTGACTAATACAGAGTGAGTATCTCCTGAATATTTGTGGAATTCACTGTAGTCTTCTGTAGGTATAGATTATGTAGAAAGGTGGGCAAATATTTGGATTTGAGCAGTATTGTTAGGTTTGTCTGTGTGAATGTTCCCTGGTACCCCAGTTCCCAGTGCCAAGAATGAGGACTGGTACCGAGTGTAACCAATGATGGAGTGATCACAAACACAGAGCAACTTAAAACAGTTTATCACATGAAAGAAAGAATGAAAGTAAAGAAAGCTGCACAACAAGAAAATACATTCCAAAGAGAGTGGAATGGGTCAGTTCCCAGGAATGGAGAAAAACACTGGAAGCTGAGCACACGCTGCCTTTTATAAGCCCACTAGTTTTTCCCGCCTTTCCCCTGGCAGGATGGGTTGTTGTTTCTCACTTGGGGGTGATGACATGTTGTGGTTATATAACAGAGCACATGACAGGTTACATAACAGGGTAGGTTTTATAACAGTTTCCCTTCCTGAGCATGCATCTTTTCTAGAATTTCCCTGAAGCTCCACCCATGTTATGCTAATTCAATGGTAATAAGCTCTAAGTTAAAGGTTACTAGGAACTTTCTACCATATATGCTCCCACCAGGGAATAGTTCCTAGCTGCAGTTTGATTCCTAGCTACAATTCAGTTCCCGCTCTCCACCCTTAGCCACCTCCTTGCCACCTGTTTACCCGCCACCAGACCTAACAGTATGTTTTGCTTTTACAAAATATTATACATGATATAATTAAACATATATTTACTGAGTGCCTACTATGTGCAATGCTATCTCCTTGTGATATTTTTACCTAAGCATAGTAGAAATGATGGCCAATATTCCAAGTACCATAAAAAATGGCTGCATGTCTTCTTCATATTGTTCAAAGAATGGGCAAACTTTCCACATTTCTCTTTCTTGTACACACACATACACACACACATGTACACTTACACCACATTAGTTCCATTAACCCCAGTAAGGCTGGCATTATGTACAAACACAATGAGCACTTAACTCAAAGCCAAACAGACAAGAATCAGCATCTTAATCCGTTGCCGACTAGCTAGCCACAACTAAGCTTCTGCATCCATAAAAAAGTGATAGTAGTACCAACTTTATCATTATTGAGGACTAAATAAGTTAAGTTTCAGTCTGATGCTCCCCCACTTTTCTGTAAATTCGATGATAATAAGAATTCAAGTCAATTTATTCACTTCTATATCCCCAGCTTCTAGTGAACTCTTAATAAATATCCATTGCATGGAGACATGAGTGAATGAATTCATTAACACATCATATGTGTTAATTCCAAAAATGGTGAAGAGGAGGAATAAATAATTATGCATTTATTCTCTCAGTTTTTTATAATTTTTCTTCTTTTCTAAACTCTTTTATTACTGTCTACCAGAATTTTCCCCTCTCTCCTTCCCTCCCTCATTCCTTTCTCTTTTCTTCTTTTCATCTTTCTCCCTCCCTCCCTCACTGCTACCTCCCTTCCTTCCTTCTTTCCTTTCTTCCTTCTATCCTGTATAAAAATTTGCCTCTAATTATTCCTAGTACACTCTACTGTAAATTTAATGTTATATAAAAGTTTGTTAAAATAATGAACATCATATCCACTATCCAAGTTGGAAAAACAGAAGAAATGCTAGAATATGAAAGTTATTTTTGCCATCTACATACTATATTAGCCTGACTTTAATAACTACTTCTAGGCCTTAGGTGTCATGTTCATGGTGCCATCTTGCGACATAAGTTTTATACTCCATTGGATATGTGCTGTCTGTGTATATTTTTAATCAATAAGAACTGTTTTCATTTTTTAAGATAGAACAGAAATACTATTGAAAAATACGATCACTAACTCATTTCCACCTCCTCTAGAGTCTTTCTTGTGTTACATTGCAATTACTAAGCATCAACTCTGAGCCAACACACTGCATTTGTCAACTCATTTATTCTATGCAACCATCCTGCAAGCTGGTTGTGATTCTACCTGTTCTGAACAAATGACAAAAACAAGATTCAGGGAGCTTAAAAGTTTCTTGTACAATGTCTCAGAACTAAGCGGTGGAATCAGTATGTAAATTCAGCATTTTCTACAAAGCTCACGTTCTCTCCACCACGCCAGGCTATCTCTCTTGACAGACTCTCTTGACAAAAAGCAATCTGGTTTCCTTGACTGAATTTCTCATCTACTCTTGCTTTGGCATAATTATGGTCTGAATTCCTCAAACACCTGGACAGAAACGTGTTGCCAAGTAACGTAAAAAAAAGTTCCGTCCCCCATAATTTTCATAATACAGCAATGTTGATGCAGTCAGCAGCTGCCGCTTTATATGGGACGTGCAGAATAAAGCCAACAGCGGGGAAGCTGGGCCAAATGTGGGCAGCTCTCTGAGATTTTGAAGTCCTTCATGAATTGATGATCAGAGATGTCTCTAAGTCCCAGCTCCTCACTTAACATACTGTGCCATGTTACATTGGCACATATAGAGAATTTTTAGAAGAATTTCCTTAAAACAAAAGCTCTGTGCTTTAAGGACTGGTGGTCCATCTTTTGATCTAAACCCTGCCTTTTTATTTCATTTCTGTAGATTCTGATTTCCTCATATCTCATATTGTTTTTTGTCTCCATTTCTACTGCCACTAAGATTAATTGCACCTCATATATGTGTATGTGCACATGTATGTGTGTGTATATATATATATATATGTAAGACAGCCTGTAACTCATTTTCCCACTTCTAGTCCAGTTGCTTTCTTAGTTTGCTGTTGCTTCTGTAACAAGTTACCACAAACTTTATGACTTAAAACAACACAAATTTATTATCTTATGATTCTGGAGGTCAGAAGTCAGAAATCAGTTTCACTGGGCAAAAATCAAGGTATCAGTAGGGCTGTGTTCCTCTTGAGGTGCTGGGAGAGAATCATCTTTCCTTGCCTTTTTCAGCTTCTAGAGCCTCTCATATTCCTTGCCCTGTGGAATAAGTGTCTTCAAAGCCAAAGACGTAGGGGTGAGACTTTCTCATGATGCCATTTGCTTTGTGCTCTTCTGCCTCATCTTCTACGTACAAGGACTCTAGTGATGATATTGCAGCAACCTGAGTAATTTCCCTAACTCAACATCCTTAACTTAATTACATCTGTGCAGTCCCTTATGCCATATAAGGAGGCATATTCACAGGTCCTGGGCAGTAGGACGTGGATAGCTTTGTTCCTTGCTTTGTCTCCAGTGATCCAACCCCTGCTGATCTAAAGACCCATGTCTCTATATGCCTTCCCAAAAGTGGATGAACCACAGCAAATGAAGTATTGCCATTCTGCCTCAGTTTCTCCATCCATAAAATAGGAAGATTAATAGTATTTTTTACAAAGTTGCTGTTAAGAATCTGTAACTCCATTCATTGTCCTGAAAAAACTTTCCAGTTCATATTGATGTGGGAAATCCTCTGATGTATATCTCCAAACTTTGCTGTATCATACGGTAGCCACTAGCCACATAGAACTATTTAAATGTCAATTAATTTAAATTAATAGAATTAAAAATTCAGCCTCTCCATCACTCAAGGCATATTTCATGTGCTGGCTAGTGGCTACCATATTGAACATGACAGCTATAAAACACTTCCATCACTATGGAAATTCAATTTGACTTTCCTTTAAGCCATTAGCAAATAATATTAGGTTGAACTATGTAGATCTGCTCTTTTTGTAAGTCCAGAATAATCAACCATAGGCAATACTGTATAGTTAAACCAAATGCCTCTTGGATACCAGTAGTCACTTCAAACTCAACTTCTTAAAGAGCAACTTTCTCATATTCTCCTTACCCTAAAAAAATGGTCAACTAAGAATTAATATAAATCCAAACCTGGCCTATGCCTTTATTCCATTTTATACACAGAAACACTATGAGGAATTTCCAAATTTACAAATTCATCTTTAAAATACCCCCAAAGTAATTTTTCTATCTAACAATAAACATGTCCTGAGGTTGAAACATGGCCTTTTACAAACTGGTTTGCATTTTGGATGTTTGCACCTGGAGTTCTCTGTTTTGTTTTGTTTTGTTTTTTAGTTTATTTATTTAATATGTGTATTTATCATTCCTAAAGAGTTCTTGGCAAACTAAGCTAAACTTGGCTTTTCTGGTTTAAAAATTATGGATGTGGTGGCAACTGTAGGGGAAAAATCCCAACTTTTAGCAATTTAATGGGACACCTAAGACTCTAAATTTTGCATTTTTGCATCTCTATAAAATTTCATTAAGCCTCATATTATATTTCCCCCAAATAACTTAAACATACTGCTAGAATTTGGATCCCTGTTGCTAGTTCCATATTTACTTATTGAGTATTCTGTCAAGCAGTGAACACAGCTGCAGGCCATGAGAAAAACACTAAATGAAAACACCACCAGTACAGGGATATTTGTTTTCTGATTTTGATTGCTAAATCCCCAGCATCTACTATAATGTCTGACACATAGTAGGTGCTCAATAAATACTTAGGAATGATTGAAATATGTAATATATCTATTATTAAGTAATGAAAAGGATCATCGCATACAATTGAAATGTTATATAAACACTTCCAAAATGCTTAACATAAAGTACAAGGACATGCATATTCATATTTGTGCATCTTAGAATGACAATTAAAGCTAGAGTCTTTGCTTTATATGATAGAGTCTTAGCTTTATATGGTATAATAACCTTATTTTACAGGTAAGAAAACAGATTCCAAGAACTAGCATGACTTTTTCATTTAGTAGCAGCAATTAAGTGCAAAAGTAGCAATAGTATAACCATATGTCAAAATGAATTATTGTAAAAGCTACCATTCATATAGCACTGACCAAGTGCTGGATGCTGTGCTAGTTGTTTTAAATACGTGAACAATTTTGAGGCTTACAACAACCCTATGAGGTGGGTACTTTCACTATACTCATTTCACATATGAGGAAACCGAAGAACAGTGAGATGAAATGATGCGCTCAAGGTTGCCTGTTTGCACCAAAGCCAGGACGCATGGTTCTAGAAATTGTATTTGTAACCACCAGCCACACTAACTACACAGACAATTAACTGCAGCATGTCACTTTTAGAGGAGAGGACTAACTTATCTCAGAAGTGCCTGACTTTTTTTGTTTAGGAAACCTTTGTGCCTGAATTTTTTTGTTTAGAAAACCTAGCCAAAGATTCTGTGAGCACATGCAAATGTGGCCTGAACATATGAGTGGAATATTGGGAGATAAATTGCTCTCCATAATCAAGTAACTGGAGTTGTGGAGTAGCCCCTCCTAACTCCAGAGGGCTGGGTTTGCAGCTTCTTTCATTTTGACTTTTGTTCTCATCCCTGATCTGGAGGATCACAGAACAGAACAGCAACACTCATTTTTTAAGTTCTGACTTTGAGTCACTCTCTTTGCCTCATGTAAGTAATTTAATTCTTACGGGCATGCCTGTGCACCTGTGAGAATGAAAAGGACTCAATTTTTTTTTAGTATAGTTTCATGTGACTGCAAACAAGGGTGGAACAGAGCAGATGACGGCCTCTCTGAATCTGAGGGATCCTTGAAGAAGGAAACTAGATTTCTTTTTAAAACACAGAAAATTCTCAACTTCAAAGGCCTAGAGTTAGCACACGATCAGACACTTTCCAGGCAAACCCCTGTAAGATTGTCAAAAAAAAAAAGCAGTCTTTCTTCTGGGCATGGCAAACATCTCTGCTTAAACTGTCCCCCGGAAAGTAGAGGAGCAGCTATTTCTATAAGGAAGGAAATTGCCAACTAATGCAAGGAATTACTGTTCATCCAAACAAAAAGATATTTTTCTGTTTCTATTTTCTCAAAATTTTCCTCATCACTTCCTTCTACAAAAGAGAGTAGTTACTCTTTTTTTCCTCACAGGCCAGGAATAAGCATGATGTAAGCATGATTTTCTATATAAAACTGAAATTCCATATTTAAGAGTAATTTTACCAAGCTTTCAAAAATGACACTTGAATGAAATCAAATCCAATTACAAAACCAATTGAAAACATTCTTTAACTACAGAAACAGCCCCCTTATGTTCTTTGATATTTATAGTTTGAATACATTTGTAGTTTTTTCTCCTCATATTTTATTGCCTTGACTTCCCCCTCTGTTTGGTTATTTAAAAAGTATGGACAATATCTCCTATATTTTATGCCAGACACTGAACTATTCAAAATGTTCTTATTAATTAAGTAGTTCCTAAAGATATGATGGATTTTTATACAGACTCATGACATTAGTGCCGTTGCCTTGAGACATTTCTTATAGGTGCTCACGGGTTCTTTTATCCTCATCTCTGAGCTTGAGACTGTGCCTTTCAAGGCAGAAGCTGCCATAAGTGTGTGCTCTAAATTAATTTTTACACTTTAATCAATTAGGCCAGAAATACTCAAGAAGCATTTTGAATATCTATAAAATAAAACATGCTGTATAAAATATAGCCACAGAATACAGCTGCAGGCAACCCTTGTAGCTACAACAAACAATAACAACATAAAAACAACTCTTCTTTTTTATGATTTACAAAATACTAAGGTTGTTTGGGACACTGTGCTCTAACATGTTTTAGTATTGGACATCATAAAGGATAAACATCTGCTTTGGATAGTTTATAGTATCAAGCACCTATTATCAAACAAGCACTGTATAATGAATAACGACAAAATCTCTGTGGTCTAGAACAATATGCCTTTATTGCCCCTATGTCTGAGAGGCCATCTGGATGGCTCTGCAGATCTTGGCTGGGCTCACTTATGTGAAGGGCATCAGCTGGCAGTTGGCAGATCAAGATTGGCCTTGGCTGGGACAACATGGGTAACTCCATCCACTTCACATGTTGTTCATGCTCCAAAAGGTTAGCTGAGGCACGCTCTCATGGCAGAGCCACAAGAGAAAACAGGCAAGCTCAATCACACAAGAGTTGTGCAAATCTCTGCCTATATCACATTGGCTGACATCCCTTTGGCCAATGCAAGTCATACTACTGAGCATAGGGCTGAAGGGAAAAGACCCACTGCCCTGCCCAAAGTGGGAAATAGCTGCAAAGTCCCCTGGCCTGGTCATGAGTTCAAGGAGGGCTAGTGAATTGAGGGTATCTTCACAATCTACCACATACAACGATTAGAGAGAAAAGAGAGTAAGATTCTAAACCTAATTACTAATGAAACTAGAGAATGTCTGGGAAAGGTAAAAACTACGTTTGAGTACTAGACTAATAAACTAGACCAGCAAGTGGTCAATATAATGTAACTATCAGTAGTAGTTTGTGGTTTGAATTCTATCTAAACACTAAGCTATAACTACTTATTGGAGTTGCTTGACGTGAAATAAGCATAGTATAAAAGGATGGAATAGAACAGTATCCAGGAATGCAAATATGGCAGAAAATTGCCCTCTGCCAAAAGTATTCTTATTTAAATTGGTTTAACTCTGACAGAATTTAATTGCAAACAAGCAAATGAAAAATACTCTCCGGTCTCCTTGCTGTTACTCATATACTTTAAGCAGGTTCCCACTTCAGGTCTTGGGTGCTTTCTATTAGCTCGGCTTCCAGTACACTTCATTTCCTCACATTCACAGATTCTCTCATTTCACTAAGACCTCTGTTTCAATAACATCTCCCCAGAAAGGCTTTCTCTGAGAACCCTACCTATAGGAGCCCTTCCCTGCCCCATATGATCCAACCCCTCACCCAGTTCAACTTTCCTCCACGCTCTTACCACCAGATGAACTTTTATGCCGTTTATTGTGGGTATCTCCTTACCGTCCCACCTCACCCCATGTAATGTAAGGTCTCTGAAAGCAGAGACCAATATCTAGAATAATTCTGGCATCTTGTAGGTGCTCCCCCCAAATTGTTTAAGTGCATTGACTGATTGACTAGCTGAATGAATGAATAATATTAACTAACTAGTCTTTGCACTACTATCTCTTATATAATCATGCTGTTGAAGAGATGATTTCATTTACTTTTTTCTTTGAAAAATATGCATCTTTATTTCTACTTGTCCTCGTTTACCCTTGACTCTTCAGATTAATTTGTAATTTCTTCTTCCCTTCCACTCACATATACCTTAAGTGTTCTCTCCTGGTGCTGGAAGTTAGTAGTATTAATAAATTGCCATTACTAAACTCCATATGGCTCCTCAGCATATAACTGAGTTGGTAGGGCAGCTCTAACAAAATGTGGCTACATTGGATTATGGATAATAGACATTTGATAAAAATAAATGCTTCCAAATAAGTTGTTGTAGTGGCCTATGCACCTAAGAATAGTGGCCATATTTTATGTAGCATGCTTTATTTTATAGATATTCAAAATTACAAAATGTGAGATAATGCTCTTTAATTCTAAATACACAAAGTGTATTTTTTTCACAAAATTTCATCTTCATGTAGAAAATACACTTTCTGTAAGTTTCAAGACAATTTACCCTTGAAGAGCTAGGTCTCCTTTACCAGCTGGGAGATGTACAATATTAGCATATTAAAAGTTCTGAGAAGTCCCTCAGTAAAGGAACCACTTTGTTGAACCCAGGGGTTTCCAAACTAATCTGACCACAAATCTTTGGATCGATTCACTTGCTTGCTTGCTTTATTTGTTACTTTCTTATTTGCATTTTACATAGCAATTTACATAGTCAACAGAATATATTTTAGGAAAGACTTTTCTAACTGTTTATACCATTGCTTGCTTATATCTGTAATGCCTTATTTGAATTTAGTATAATTTTCTCAAAAGAGTTCAAGCTTTCATCATGCATTTTTAAGAGACTCGTAGAATATTAGTCACTCAGTGGCCAACTTAAATACCATAGCAGCTTAGTAATACGGTCAGTCTTGGAGTCATTCTTAGAGACAGTATTCAAAGTTGATGGATAACAGTGATTAAGTAGGGGTGAGACTCAGAGTTTAAACAGTATGCTATATAGTCTGTCCTTGCAGGTCAACTCTCTACCCTTCTCTACCCTGTCTTCCTCTCCAGAATGAGGATCTGCATATGGATTTCATCAAAGGCCTCCTTGCCTTATGGTTTCTGGCTGGGTTCCCCAAGGGGAGACTGGACAAGAGATGGGGGGAAGGAGTTTGGACTGGGAGACAAAGTCCTGGTAGAGTGGAGAGTTGACAATGCTTTTGCCAACAGCCCTTTCAGATCTCTCTCTTTTTCTCTCCCCTTCTCTCCTTTTTCCTCTCCCTCTCTCTTTCTCTCTCTCTCTCTCATAAACCCATCCAGTAACCACTTCTTCCCTTTGCCCCTTCACTTAGGACCTGAAGTAACCCCAGACTTTTTAACTGCTTGTGATTTGCTATCTATCTTTTCTTGACTTGACCCAACCCCGACTGTACCTCATTCTTTATCAAACTCTCTGTGTTAGTCTGTTTTGCGCCACTATAAAGGAGTCCCTGAGGCTGCGTACTTTATAAAGAAAAGAGGTTTATTTGGCTCACAGTTCTGCAGACTGTACAGTAAGCGTGGCATCAGCATCTGCTTCTGGTGAGGGCTTCAGGGAGCTTCCAATCAAGGCAGAAGGTGAAGGGGGAACAGGCATGCCACAAGGTGAGAGAGGGAGCAAGGGAGAGAGGAGGTTGTGCCAGACTCCTTTAAACAACCAGCTGTCCTGTGAACTAGTAACATGAGAACTCTTTGTAATGGGGGATCCGCTTCCATGACCCAAATACCTCCCACCAGGCCCCCACCTCCAGCACTGGGGATAGAATTTCAACATGAGACTTGGAGGGCCCAAACATCCACCATATCACCCTCCTCAATCTTCTGAGTACATGGACCATCGCTTTCCTTCTGGGACCCTGACTAAAACAAGTGACTCACACAGGATCCCATAGCTAAATGGTAAAGGACCCGGAATTTGAGCCCAGGTCTTTCTGATCCAAGGTCTGCTCTTTTTCTCACTACTCAAAATTTTATTTCTGCTGTGGATATCGGTGTATTGGTAAGTTCTGAGTTTCTACTTCTTATTCAAACAATCATAACCACACGCACACACATACAAGTACTAACAACAATTAATTATTGAGTGCTTACTATATACCAAACATTGTTCTAAGTCTTTTATAAATGTTAATTTCTCTAAAACTCGGTGTAAGTCTATGAGGTAGATACTATTACTAATACTCTTTTCCAGATGCGGGAATGAGGCAGAGTTCAGTGGAGATACTGCTCAGTAGCATACAGCCAGTAGAGGGGATGTGAACTCAGAAAGTCTGGGCCGAGAGACTGGATTTCTAATTGCTACCATGAAATGTGCTGCTCTGAGCATAATGGGAATCCATAGAAATGTCAGGTTATTAGTATTCTTACTTCACACTATAATACCCACTTTCCTCTTCCTCCAAGGTCTGCTGTGTCAATGCCTCAAGTAATCAACAATTTTAGTCATTACCATGTACCTTTCACTATGAGGAGCATACAAATAACAGACTATGCAGTTTCCCTAATCCGTTAGAAAGTACAAGCCACTTGAGAAGAAATGATAAATGTACGGGAAAAGTAGGAGCACAGGAGAAAGTAGACCCATGTTATTTTTAAATTTCATAAAATATAATGAACAGAATTTAACCCTGATCCTGGGTAAAGATGTCAAAAAGCATTCATTACCAAATGACATTTAGGCACTTGAATATTTTTTGCCACCTGTCACCTTGCTGCTTCTCACCTGTATAAATGGCATTTATCTCTGTTGACATCCTGATTATAATGTTATCACTGCTTTTCACTTATTTCTACTAACTCATGACAGGTTTCTTTATTCACATGCCATTTATTTGACATTTATTTGCTTTCCTTAATTTGTGTTTAAATATGAATTCCTAAAATCTGCCTTGATTATGTGTTAATGCAAAGCTGATATCACTCATTACCTCTGAGATTATTCTCCAAAGAAGAAGTAGTTAATGATATTCACTCACACTTTTAATATTTTTATGGAAGTATGAACAATAGGTAATGTCCTGGACAGTGGTTTTCAAACTTGAGGTTTGGTGGTACCATAACCAGTGGCTAAACTTTTTTCCTCCAAATATACATGGATTATCATCATGCCATGACTTTTGGAATTCTGACATGTAAGAGAGGTGCTTATGTTTTGACAAACACATTCCATGTACATGGTAGTTAATTGTATATGTCAATTTACTGAGCCACAGGATGCCCAGATATCTGTTTAAGTATTATTTCTGGGTGTGTCTGTACAGGTGTTTCTGGAATAGATTAGCATTTGAATTGGAGAACTGAGTAAAGCAGACGGCCCTTCCCAATGTGGGTGAACATCATTTAATCCACTGAGAGCCTGAATAGCACAAAGAGATGGAAGAAGGCTGAATTTGCTATCTGCCTGACCATTGAGCTGAGATGCCAATCTTCTCTTGCACTCTGTTCACCTGGTTCTCAGGCCTTCAGACCCAAACAAGAATCTACACTGGATCTCAGGACTTAGAACTACAATTCTAGCCTTCCTGGGTCTCCAGCTTGCAGACAGCAGACCATGGGAATTCTCCCTCTTTAACCACATAAGCCAATATGTAATATTATATAATGTATAATAAATATCTCTGTCTCTCTCTATATATATATATAAATATATACATGTCATGTTATCCTATTTTTTTCAATTTCTCTGGAGAGCCCTGACCAATACATGTAATTTTGAATTGACTTTTCAAATCAAAATATGCAGGGTGGTTTTCATGACATGAGGGTAATATGGCTAGAAGAAAAGGAGAGGGAAGGAGAAATTAAGCAATTAAAGAAAGAATTTTAAAAGACTACATCAAAAATTAACAGAATGTATCTTATAGCTCCAGTTAAGTATGTATGTAAAATTATAGGTAAAAACATTTTTTTTAGTTTTAAAATACAAATTTTAAGTTCTAAAAGTTTTTCTGATTCATTGATTCATTCATATATTCACTCAATCACATGTCAGAAGTTCTTTCCTCAGATCTTACGACCCGTACTAATTAACGCTGAACAATGTGAACAATGCCCACGAATAAAACTAAAGAATTTATTGTGTTTTCAGATCACAATAAAGAGCATTAAAGTTTGTGTAGACACTGATTCTCTTACACTTAAATATTCTTTGAAATAAGTAGGACATCTCAATGACTGTGAAACAATTTCTCCACTAGACTTTAGTCTTTCAAATTGACTTTCCAATTAGTGTGATTATTTGTACTGCCCCAGACGCCTTCAAGTTCATGGGGGCAGTTAAGGTATCTTTCCCAAAAATATATGATCAATAATTCAGTAAGAGCATACATCATCTCTGATGAACTGAAGTACATTAAGACCCATGACTCTCATATAAGAGGCTAATTCAATTCCTCCAGTGTTGAATTATTATTAATTCAAAAGTGCTACCAGATAAGAACTATCTGTAAAAATAATTTATATCTATTCATTATCAGCCACTGTCTTGGTTATATTAATCATCCATATTTTATTTCGATAGGCAAATAGTTTTCCCCAAAAAACAGCCTCCAAAGGCTTTGTTAAATGTTAGGAAAAGTAAACTCACCTAGAAAGGGTAATAATTTCTTCCAAATTAGACTCTGTATTTTGGCTTTGCAATGATTTCTGTTTTTAAAAATAGATTTAACTTTGGCCTGAAAAAGAAGATTTAAACTAATTAATTTTGTATGTAGCGTGAACCTGCATTTCAGCTTCTAGTAAAAATATGTAAATTGTGAAATTTACCAATAAAAATTTTTGTGACATTTTGCCACTAAGCAGAGAAAAATTGTATCTTTCCAGATACATTTGGCATATGCAACATGTCTTTAAAGGAAAAAAAAATACACATGAGGAGCAACTAGTAGAATGTTTTGATATGTGCTAGCTGAAGCTTTCTTTATGGTGTAAGATTTTAGCATAATTGCAAAACTCCCACCTCTGCCACCACATAAGTATCATTACAGCATATGATAGAACCCTAAAATGCCACATTCTGATATTTAGTGCTTTACTTAAAAACCCACAGTATTTTATCATTGTGTTTTTTTCCAATAAATACTGGAAAATAGGCAAGTTCCATCTTGAAAAAGTTGAATTAGTTAGTGGATGGCCATATCTATGTGTACTCTAGTACATTTGGTTCTTCAAGTTATGCTCATTTTAATGAAATAACTCATTTTTATTCTAATTCATGGCTGGTATCTAGAAATACAAATGTTCCTCCCCACAAGAGAAAAAGATACTGAATGAGTTTCAGCTTGCAAACTGATGTATCAATAATTCACAATATACCATATACCACAATGATCAAAATGGCTTTTTATGTGATTTTTTTTCCCTCATCTATTTTTCCCATATCCCAATCGATTATTGTGAGGCAGTTATCCATGGGACTGCCACATTTCTGCATGACTTGTAATGCCAACCACCCTTTGTTCTGCACTATGTATCCATGAATGTTTGTTACTAAGGACAGAAAGAGTGTTTCCCTTGGAGCAAAGAGCAAGCATACTTCAGTCCAGTATAATAATGTCCCACTCCAGAACATAGAGAAACATGCTCTCTATTATAAAAGGTTATAGTTCCCTAAGCTCAATGTTCCTTTCCTGAGATGCCACCCACAGCATGTGAAGGTATCACCCATCTGGTCTTCTTCATATCACATCACATCACTCATTGGGAAATGCGGTTTGGAGAACACAAAAGTACTGATACTCTGACTACTACTATTGTGAGTAATAAACTGTCTTCTACAACAACCATGCAGCGGTAGGAGTCCAACTTGTTCACTTCCAAGGAGGATAAACTCGTAAGACACTTCGTAGTTCTCAATATTGATGCTGTTTTTCTTTTTTCAGACAATAAAAGAATATGGCTAAAACCAGTTATGTATATTCCTTTTTTTTATCTTTCTGGAGAATTTAGAGTCTGTACCATGCGACCTCACTGATACTGATGATGCATGTTCTTCTATCATCCTCTAATTCAAGGCTTTCAGACTTTAGGTATGACTTTGCCATAATCATAAAGTACTGTAATTATTATTTAGCTTGATTTTTAAAAACCAGTTTATGTTTTTTTTAACTGAAAGACTATTTATTTTAAAATAATGCATTTCAAAAAGCATCATCAATAAGTCTAAAAGCCAGTATCGATTAAACAAACAGCTGCATGAAAATTAATTAAATGACATCAAAGAAAAGAATGTTAAAGTACTACCTAAAGTCCTCTAGATTATCCAAAGGAAAATACTACTCTAGATCATTGGCTGGGGTCCCAGAGAGAAAGCCAATAACAGCGGGGGATCCAGGGCGGCCTAGAGTGTATTACCAGGCACACTGAAGCTGAGAGACTTCTGAGAAGAGAAACAAGGAGCATGTCTTACACTCCCAGGCAACTTCGCAAATAGAGAAAGAACCCCATCTGAGGTAGGGAAAGTAAAGTTGTTCCCTTTGTAAACACTGGTTTGGAGCTGGTAAGAACAGCCAATTTCACCAAGGCAGTCTCATGTAAAGCAAATCAGCTTCTCAGAGAGGAAGTAAGGGCCTTGTTCATTTCAGAGCCCCCAGGGCTGAGCACACAGGAAGTAGGAGCTGAGTCCAAGTTTAATGGATGAACGAGTCAAATGAAAGAACCAAATCACCAAAATTTGTGTAAGGCAAGCAGGAGGAAAAGCGACAGGGTTGTTCTTTTTTTTGATTAATGTGATTGTTAGAGTAGAAAAGAGGATGGCTGATGCTGGGGTGTAACACAAAGCAGAGAAGACAAGAGTAGCAGGAGTGATACAGTGGGGAGCCCTGGGGAGCTATTATTTCTCTCTCCACCTCTCCACGGCTCTCCGCAGCAACGTTCCAGGTACCATTTCACTGCTTCCTGGAAAGTCTTTTAACCCTTGAACTCTATACTATTCTGTACCTTTGAATTTTCTCCCGTTTCTTTGACTTCTTATGTCTCTTCTGGCTTGGCTCCTTTTCCTTCCACAGCCTAAATACAGATGAACTAAAGTTCCTCCATTTCCATTGCATATTCTTCTCTCTAAACTCATTCTCTTGGAGACCTCATCCACAGCCTTGACATCCACACCTTTACTGCAAAGAATGCTGCTTGCCTGAGCTTCCTGTGGACATGTGCATATATTTATTAGGCATCCCTACAGAAGCCTCTTGTTACCATCTCAAACTCAGCATATACACAGTCAAACGGTTCATCTCCAATCAACTTGTCCCTTACAATTAATTTCCTATTTCTACGAACGATAAGCCTATACTCAAGTCACCAGATTAACATCATTTTTGATAGATCCATCTCATTTTTTCTATCTTAGATGCTGACAAGTCTTAACCAAGTTAACTGTATTTTGTTTGTATCTATCTACTTTACTTTCACAACTGATATTCCTTTAGATCTGCGGTACCTAATACCCCAGACACATGTGACTACTGAGCACTGAAAATATGGCAAGTTAGGCTGAGGAACTGAATTTTTAATTTTATTTAATTTCAATTAATTTATATGTTAAACAAAAAATGAAAAGCATTTAATTAATAATTTTATATCGGGGGAGAGGGGGCAGGTATATACATACACAATGAGTGAGATGTGCACCGTCTGGGGGATGGCCACGCTTGAAGCTCGGACTTGTGGGAGGAGGAGGGGCAAGGGCATTATTTGAAACCTTAAAATTTGTACCCTCATAATATGCTGAAATAAAAATAATAATACTAAAAATTTTATATCGATTACTTATTAACATGACAATACTGTGGATTTGTTGTGTTACATACAATACGTTATCAATTTTACCTGTTTCTTTTACCTTTTTCATGTGCCAATATGAAAAATGTTCAATTATATGTGTGGTTAACATTGTGTTTCTATTAGGCAGCATTGGTTTGGACCATAGCAAGGATAAGCAAAATGGGATTAACTGATTTTGAAAACCTAATGTGTGCCATATTGCATACTAGACATTCTATAACTTGGATCACATAATCTTCAAATTATTTCTAACAAATAGGTAATTCTATCCCCCAATTTTACATGTGAAAAACTGAAAGGAGACATAGAATATTGCTCAATGTTACAAGATTAATAAGCATAAAGCAAGAATTCAAATTCAGGTCTGTTAACATGGATCCAGTGCATTTCCCCTTGACCTAACTGTGTGTTACTGCAAGAGCTTTAGGAAGTACAAAGGGTTGTACAGGATCCAAGGGAGACTGTCACTGCTAACTATGGTTCATGGAATCCCAGTTTTGTGCGATGTGGTTTGGCCGACCAGCCTGCAGCAGCTGCTTTGGCATCTATGTTCATGATATATCCCATGATAACTGTGTATTCTCGTGATATTCCCATGCCTGCATGATCTGACCCAGCTGTACAAACGCAGAGCTGTCTACCACCTGGGCTAGGGGAAGTGACTCAATACCAGATCTCAGATGCGTGCCTGGAGTTCTGGCTGAGGCAGCTCTGGCTGACTCCTTTTCAATGTGGTCAGGCACGGCTGCTTTCGGGCTTCATCCATCTTCCACCTTGGGATGTAAGTTTGGTTGTGGGGGTTGATAGGATTCTCCTGATACAGGGCCTGCTTCTTTTGTACCTTCAGCTAAAAATAAAGCCAGGTGAGATCCCTTTGTGACCCACCCAAAGAGGAATGCAATATGTTTGTTCTTGGGGAGACAGTCTTAAAATATCTCCAGGAATGTCATTTTCAGTCTGCAAGCCCAAGCCAGTCTGACACATTTGTGGAGTTTCACAGAAGGACTGCCTTTTGGAAACTGCTCCTCCCCAGATTCTCACAGGTTATGTTAAATTCTTCCATCAAAGATGCACGCTTCCTGCACTTCATCTGATAATTCAAATTAAAATTCAAGGAGCCCTGGTAATCATTTTCAGCTAATGGTTTAAGAAGATTGTTATGAAAGTCAAGTCTGGCAAAAATTGGATATTACATTGTGATAATATAATAAATAAATGACAAAAAGAAATATAATGACCAGCATTCATGTTTCTCATGACCACTTATAAAGTGATTTACACTATTCATTTCCATTGATCTGCACAACTACCCCACGTTATGCATACGATTATTATCCTAATTCTAAAGAGAGGAAAATGATGTCATTAAATAATTTGCCCAAAGTTTTCCTTTTCAAATGGCACAGCCAGAAACCAAGTCACGATCTTCTTATCCTAAGTCCCATAGCCTTTTCTAAGTTGTAATAAAATTAGTAGACATGTTCTTGTAGATCATCTGCAAGTATTGGCAAATATTTTGCATAACCCAATTCATTTGTTGTTTAGTGTTTTACCAGTTAATTATTTTGCTTTTGGTGTCTTTTCTTTTCCTAATTCAAGACAAAAATAAACTTCCTACATTTTCACTATAAATACACTGAACAAGCATTTAGCGAGTACCTTTTCTTTTCATGAAACCCATTCCTGTGCAACTATGCATCACATACCTGGAGACTGTATTTCAAAGTTCCAGGGCCTGAAACACAATCTCTATGCTAATGTCTCCAAATGGATCCACCCATCACTGACTGAAAAGTGCAAGTGCCTGCATAGAGAACAGAGCATATCTCTGTTTGTACAAGTGTTGTAAAAAATATTGCAAACTTAGCATGGATACGACTGAACTCTTAATTCATTGTGCGCACTCTGCAATAGTCCCTTTCCTAGTCTTCAGTCTCTGAAACGTCATTCACCTAGTCGCCCTTACCCAATTCACAGAAGCATCTTTGAATCTTCTTTATCTCTCACTGCTTGTATCCAAATTCATCAGCAATTCCTGCCAGCTTCACCTTCAAACTACATCCCTGATCGAAGTGATCTGCAGCGCCATTCCTGACATCACACCATAATCCCCTGCCTAGAATGCTGGAATAGCCTCTTAATTCTTCTAATTTTCATTTATATCTACCCATAGACCATGAAAATTGAGGTCCAATTTATCTTCATTAGATGCACTAATTTCAAGTATACAATTCGAAGATTTCCAATAAATGTATACATTCATACTAATTAAGACCTCAAATACTTTCATTGTACCCTTTATGACCCCAAAGCACTTCTTAGACACCACTGTTCTGTTTTCTATTACTGTTGATTCATTGGCTGTTTCATAAGCACATATAAAAGAAACCATACCACATACACTTTGATTCCGAAGTACAGACTTCTTTTGCCCAACACAATGTTTGTAAAATTCATCCATGTTTTTACATGATTTGGTAGTTTATTCCTTTTTTACTGTTGAGTAGAATTCCATTGTGTAAATAAACAGCAATTTATATGTCCATTCTCCTATTGATGACCAACAGGTTGTTTCCAGTTTTGTGCTATTTTGAATGAAATACAATGAAAATCTGGGTACAGGTCTAAATGTGGAAATATGTTTTTATTTCTCTTGAGTAAGTACCTAGGGCTGGAAATGCTGTATAATATATTAAGTGTTAATTTAACTCTATAAAAAATTGTCAAATGTTTTCTAAAATTGTTGCAACTCACCGTTAGTATATGAGTTCCTGTTATTCCACATTCTCTCCAACATTTGGTGTTGCTAATTTTCAATATTAGCCATTATAAAGGCTAAAGAGGTGGCTAAATATGGTGGTATCTCATTGTTGTTTTAATTTGCAATTCCTTGATGACAAAAAGATGTTGACCATCTCTTCATGTGTTTGTTGGCCATTCCATTTGTATATTTAATCTAATTTAATTTTAGAATTTTTTAATGGTCTTGTTCTGTCACCCAGGCTGGATTGCAGTGATGAGGTCACAGTTCACTCCTTGGCTTAAGCAATTTTCCCACCTTGGCTCCCCAAAGTGGTGGGATTACAGGTTTGAGCCACAACTCCCAGCCTGTGTATTTTCTTTTCAGAAGTCATGCATTCAAATCCTTTGTACTTTTTCATCGGGTTACTTACCTTTTCATTAATTTATGGGAGCTCTTTGTATATTCTATATTCAAGTCTTTCAGATACATTTATTGTAAATATCTTCTCCCAGTGTGTACTTGGCTTTTCATTTTCTTAAAATGTCTTTTGATGAGCAAAAGGTTTTGACTTATATTAAGTTCAATTTTCCAATTTGCCCTGTTTTTCCTTTTCCCTGTTAGTGCTTTCTTTCGTATTGTTTAAGAAGTTGTTGCCAATCTCAAGGTTATGAAGGTAATATTGTATGTTTCTTTCTAGAAGTTTATAATACTGGCTTTTATGTTTCAGTCAGTGATCTGGATTGTATTATTTTTATGTGTTTGAAGTAAGATGGAGTTTAAAGATCATTATTTTCCCCACATAAATATTTAGTTTCCTTGTCCTCTCCCTCTTCACTCCTCAGATACCCAGTCTTGGAAAAGAGTTTCTTTTCAACATTGAATTGATTTGGAGACTCAGTTGAAACTCAATTGACAAAAAGTAAGGAGGACTATGCATTCTCTATTCTCCCCCATTGATTTGTTTTTTCACATGCCAACATCGCACCATCTTGATAATAACAGGTTTATAGTTAGTCTTAAGATCAGGTGGTATGAGTCTGCCAACTTTGTTTTATTTTCAGACTGCTTCACCTATTATAGAACCTTTGCATTTTCATATAAAATTAAGAATTAGCTTTTCAATGCCTACTGGGGAAAAAAGCTGTTTAAATTTTGGTTGGAATTTTCTGAATCTATACCTTGATTTTGTTGAGAATGGACATCTTTTAATCCATGAAGGTTATTTAGGTTTCCATTTGTATAGTTATTTTGTTTCTTTCATTAATGTCTTGTGTTTTCTGTTTGTTTTTTTTGCAGAGGTTTTGCATATTATTGTTAAATTTATTCCTAAGGAGTTTATTATGCTTTTTGATGCAATTGAAATGAAATTTAAAAGATCTCTCAAATCTATGTTCCAAGATATTGGTCTATAGTTTTTCTTATAATGTCTTTATAAGGGTTTTTCATCTTCATTATGCTAGTCTCATGAAACATGTTGGAAAGTATGTCTTTGTCTCTTTTCTGAAAGAATTTGGAAGATTGTCATTGTTTGTTTCTTAAATGTTTGATAGAATTCAGCAGTGAAACTAACTGGCCCAACATTTTCTTTAGGAAGGGTTTTAAAGAATTTTTTCAATTTCAACTAAGTTTTCAAATTAGTTGGCATAAATTTGTTAATAATATTCTTTATTATAGCCTTAATATTGATACAATCACTAGTGATATCATGCCTTTTAGTATCCACTGATCTTTTTGGATTTGATGGTTGATAGCTTTTACCTAATTTGTAAACAATTGACCTTTATCACATTAAATTTTTTCCATTCCATTCTTTACTTCTTCTTCTTCCAGAACTCCAATTAGATGTAATTTAGACTGCCCAATATTTTTCTAAAGGTCATTGATTGAGGCTATGGTCAATTTCTCTGTTCTTCAGATTAGAAATTTTTTATTGACCTTGCCTCAAGTTCACTTTATATTAAGTCTGTACAGTGAAATTTTCAATGCAAATATTATAATTTTCAGTTTTAGAATTTTCATTTCTTTTTTTTCTCATATTTTCTATTTCTCCTGAGATTCCCTACCAGTTAATTCTATGATGATTTTTTTTCTTTAAGTCCTGAATATATTTATTCACCTGCCTTAAAATTATTTTCTGCTAATTCCAACTTTTGGTCATTTTAGTTTCTATTTTCATTGATATTTTTTTAAGACTCTGGGTACAAATTCTCTGTTTCTTTATTGGTCTAGCAATTTTTATTGTATACTAGACATTGTGGATGATATATAGTTGCAGACACTCTTGATTTTATGTTCCTTTGGAGTGTGTCTATTTTTATTCTAGCCGGCAGTTAGGTTACTAATTGATGACCTTGAATTTTGTTCTATGCTTTGTTATGGCAGATGTGTTTTAGTTTTACTATTAGTTGCAAGACAAATTCCATAGTTCTGGGACTTCATCTAGGACTTTATTCTGGGACTTCATCTATGCTCTTAAGTTATAGCCCTTATAGGGTTTTAGAGGAATTCAGAGGTTTACACAGGTCCTCTATTTAGGCTGGATTCCAGCTCTAAACTCAGTGTCCCATGCTGTTGGCAGCAGCTGAAGCCCCTGCTCAGCTCCTTCAGCCTCACTTACTGTAAGGCTCATTGGAGCCTCCCCACACATGTACAGGGTAAAGCCCAGGAAAGTCTGTGACTGAGGTAGAGAGGCAGATTTGGGGTCTCCCTTTCTATAGCTTTTATTCAGGATTACTCTCCCTTCAATTTCCAGCCCATCTAGTAGCTCCAAACTCTGTTTTCTTTTACTGCCAGCCAACAAAGCTGAAACTTTCCACTTAAGTTCTAGCCCACCTGAACTACACACACTGGAAAGTGCCAGCAGGGGAAAAAACATACACGTGCATGCAAACACTTTCTCTCTCTCTCTCTCTCTCTC
>VBSM01001979.1:13423974-13473608 GCA_008086735.1 Cheirogaleus medius | reverse complement strand
TCTCTCTCTCTCTTCCCTTTTTTCAGAGTCAGATTCCATTTTCTGGTTGCTTTGGTTTGCTCTCCTGTGCCTTCAATTTATTTGTTTTTCAACATTTTTTCCAGATTTATTATCAGAGGAAGAGTCCAGCTATTACTAGAACCAGAATTCCTCCATAATGCAATTTAAAATATATTCATTAATAAAACATATCATGCACCTGCCCTTCGTAAAACTTATCAGTTAACATTTTCTTTCACTTGAAATAAAATCTCAGCACATGGTCTACATCAGTGCTTCTCAACCTTAGCTGTGCTTTGAATTACCTGGGGAATCCACTAATTCTCTGCTTGCATTCTCAGAGATTTTTTTTCAAAGCTTCCCACAGGATTCTAACAGCAAGTTTAAAACCACCACCTTGGAGTCCACTTGTTCAAGGCTTCTTGGGCATGGCTCCAGGTCAAAAAAAAATTTAAATTTAAATTTAAAAAATGAATTAATTAATTTAATTAAACCACCACCTTACATAATTTGCCCCTGCCTAATTCTCCTGCACTTTCTCAATCATTTTCTTACTCACTACAGTCCAGTCATGCTTGCTTTGTTTCAATTTCTCAAACACAACATTTTTTTGTTCTTACTCTTCCTGCTTCCTGAAATTCTTTGCTGCCTTGTGCCTGTTACATTCATGTTTTGATTCAAATGTCACCTCCTGTGAGGGTTAATTTTAAGTGTCAATTTGTGACAATTTGTTGTGTCATCATGCCAGATATTTGATCAAATATTATTCCATATGTTTCAGTGAGGATGTTTTTGGATGAAATTAACATTTAAATTGGCGGACTTTGAGTAAAGCAGATCCCCCTCCATAATGTGGGTGAGCCTCATCCAATCAACTAAAAATCTGAACAGAAGACTGACCTCCTCTGAGCAAGAAGAAATCCCGTAGTGGATGGCTTTCAAACCTGAACTGCAACATTAGATCTTCTACGAGTCCGGCATTATGGCCTTTGGGCTTGACTCACATCAATTCTTTCCGAAGTCTCCAGCCTGACAGCTCACCCTGAATATTTTGGACTTGCCAGTCTCTATTATTGCACAAGCCTATAATCCAAACATGTTGCCTGCTGTGCCTACAACACTTAGTACTTGCATGCAAATACTTGTTCAGCAAAGTATAAAATGTATGAACTACTGAAAGAAAAAGTGACTGGCAATATCTACTATGTAAAAAGAACCAGAAAATTGCAGTGGGGGATTCTATTCCTAAAACAAATACCCACGTCATAGTAAACTGTCATCTTTTGTAGAATTCTCTTTTAGGATCCTTTTCCTGTCTTTACTCTTGGGTATATACATAAAGCAACCAAGGTACTGAGATAAGTGTCACTCTATATCACATATTTAATCCCTAAATTCTGATTTGGCAGTGAGTAATTACCACTATATTCGATTTGGATAGATGTCAATGTTTCTTCCAGATCTCTGAGAAAAGTTATATATTTTTTTAGTCATCAGTTCACAACATCTCCTCCTCTAAGGAAATTTGTGGAGGTTGCATTGAGGACTACTTCACAACGCCTGACCTGGGCTTTAGCATGAGTAGGACAGATCATATGTCAAAACTCAAAGAAATGAAGGTAAAACATTCTATCTTTCAATGCATGAAAGCATCAAATAAATTTCTGCAAGACCTTTCTCTAGTTTCATAATTAAAATGAGGACCAGTGAGTTCATATTCTCATCAACAACATCTTTAGACCGAAAGGAGGTTCTTTATTATGTTGATGTAAAAATTATTTCTCTGTAATGTTCATCCATTGCTGCTAGCTCCACTATCTGGAACAGCACAGATGGTATCTCTTCATGCACGTGATCATTTCTCAGTGATATGAAGCCAAAAAAAACCCTGTCTACTCTTGGTTTTGTTTTCTCCTCTCCAGCAATACCTTTGCCAAGATCCTTCAAGAGATCCAAATAGGACATAGGATCTGGACCCTTCACCTTCCTAGCTGCTCTCTTTCTAGATGCTTTCAATATAATGAGTGCTCCTTAACATGTGTCCTCTGACAAACTCCACAAAAGGTCTGACCGAAAATCAGAGCATGTATTTACTCCAATTGATCGTTGAAACCATAAACACCCTTATACTAAGAGAAAGGTAGGTTTTCTTTACATTAAACACAAAGTATCAGAAACCACATAATTTGCTTGTTTAACTTATTATCTCTGATGGTGCCTTGCAGTCTAACATTTTTTAAAAAAATAATCATTGAGAAAGCAAATATCCCAACACTGAAAGCAAATAACTTAAGTAAAACAGCTCTTTGGTTGCGCTGATGAGCAACTGGTACACTGATGTCTAATGATGCACAAAGTTGGGCATAAAAATAAAGCAACCAAGATTCTGAAACTGACTAGCATCGTTCATAAAAAAAACTGTAGCCAGTTATTAAAGGTCTTTTAATGTGTATTTATTTTACTATATTTTAACAGAGACTAATGGGAAAAAGCAATGTTTCCATCAGAGAGAAAATGCCTTTTAAGTGCAAAGCATTTTTCAGAACTCCTTCCAACACCAGCATAGATGACATCACCAGAAGAGGGACTGTTTAAATAAAGGGATCATTATCTGTCATTGGGATTTCTCTTCACTGAACAAGCAATTAGTCTGTCAAAGATGGACTGTCTTCTTAAAACAAATGTCTAAGATATTGCTTACAACACCTCTCAGTGTTCCTGATCAGAAAGATTCATTTTCATGTAGAAGTAAGGTTTTGGCTGTTTATTTCCATGAGAAAAAAATAACTAGTCTTTAGAAAGTGTTTCATATCTATTTGGTTTGTCTCTGGTCTCAGGTCTCATTTTTCATATTTGAAGCTAATTCTATACATGTTTATTTTCCCCCAATAACTACATGTTTTGGTGCAGGATTGCAATAGTTTCACTAACACCCATCTTTGTCCAAACATATGACAGGTAAGAAGCACTGAGAAACAGTGAGATAAATAGTACATAAGGGAAAATGACCTATTCTACAATGGAGGCTCTGACCATTCTTGCCATTAATTTTAAGATCATTTGTATCAAAGTGATTGCATTTGCCCCTAAACCTATAAAGAATGATTGAAAGAAGGTAAGTGTAAGAAGAGAGAAGCAGTTCTGCCTAGTCAGAAGCAAAGATTGTCTTCACTTAATTGAATCTAACTCTGAATGGAACTAATTAGATTTTTCTCAGATTACCAGTTCCTTGCATAAACAGCTAGAAAGCTACCTTAAGATAAATGTTCTTAATATCAACTCCATAACATGGTAAACTTGATCTGCTGCATTCATCCCCACTAAAAGCATCATGAATCACCTATGGATTTAAAAAAAAAGAAAGAAAGAAAGAAAAGAAAAACGAGGAGTTACAGGCTTATTATATCAGAACTATAATTTTAAATGAGTTTTGGAAAGCACTTTGGATTAATTTTTCACTGTAATGACGTATCTATTGAAAAATGGTGCTCTAACATTCTAAATAAATACAGTAGGTATTTATTTACCTGATTCTGCACAAAGTTCTATAAAATCATAAAGCGGTTTTCTCAAACTTTTGACTAGAAATAAATGTACAGCTTTCATTGGCAAATTCATAGGGTTTTTTCCTCCTTTGAAATGTTTAAAATAAAATTATATTTTTCTATGTAAATTTAAATTAATCTCTATTTTGTCTCCTCTGACTGTTTCTTCTATCCCAACCTGGTAAATACAAACTGGTAAACCTAATTTGGTATGCATCCTTCCACACACACACACACACACACACACACACCCCTAACTAAACATTGTATCCAGTATTGTTTGCTCTGAATTTAAAATTTTATGTAAAAGGCAACATATTATAGCTATTCTTCTGCAATTTACTTTTTTCATTTTGAAACTTCTAAATTCTTTATACTGATACATAGAGCTACAATGGATGTATTTTAAGTGCAGTATAAGATTCTAATTTGAAATTTGCCAAAATTTATCTATCGCCATATCATTGAACATTTTAATTTTTTTAAATTTCCCCTTCTGCAAATAATGCACCAACAATAATTCTGTACATATTGCCTGATGCACATGCATTATATTTTCTCTGGGTCAGTGGATACCAAAGTGTGATCTACAGATACCTGTAGAATCTTGAGGTCTTTTCAAGGGGTCTGCAAGATCAAAATCTTTCTAAAATCATACTAAGGCATTATTGGTCTTTTCATTTTAATGCTTTTAGGGGGGTACAGTGGGATTTTCCGAAATAAAGTGGGTTTTCTATGGCAGATTTACATGTCCTAGAAACCATGGTAAAAGCTATGAAAGCCAGAAACTCACTGCAGCCATCCTCTTCCTCTGCATGCAAGCTCCCTCCTTGATCTTCCTGCATTTGTCTGCTCTCTGGCGCCTTCAAGTTTTTTTTTTTTTTTTTTTTTTTTTTTTGTTTGTTTGTTTTAGTATTTTTCTGCTTATAACTATTATCTCAGGAAGAATTAGTCCAATAACAGTTCCTTAGTTATTAACCCTCATTGTGCTTGTATTTTTGTTTGCCCATCTCTGCTCCAAATTGTAAGCCTTTCAAGGAACACAATTCTGGCATTATTTATCTTTGTCTCCTGTAATGGTATGAAAACTGAACAAAGCAAAAAAGATTATAGAACTGTACCAATATGATGGACACCTAACACATCCTTTAAATTCTTCATGGTTAGGAAAGTTGTTAACACTCTTTTTTCACTAGTTTAAAATATTAATTCTATATCAATGTTATATACTTGACACCCTCTACTAACCATTGAAAAATATAAATGTTACATTATTTCCAATAGCTTTTAAAATTAAAATATTGGCAATTAAACACTCACTGGGATATTTTTCTATGTAGAGATATATATATATAACATAGAATCACAAAATATAGAAAATCTCTGGGGAAAAAAATTGCTGCAAAGCAGGAACAATAAAAACGCTTCATTAAACATTTAAACTTAGAAGACTTTGGAATAAGGAAACAATTTCAGAAGACAGAAATTGGCGCCCACTAGTCTCCCTGCATTATTAGGGCTATCAAAAGAAAAAATTACAACAAATTTAGTTTAAAGACCTTAATTGGCTTTTATTCATGATTCTAGAATTGGATAGCCCTCAGAACCAGAACAGGTTCTAAGAACTCCACAGCTGTAATGTGGTCAGATGGAGTTTATGGACAGAAAACGGAAGTGACGCATAGACTGCCTAATTGGTTACAGCTCGGTGTTTTGCCTAATTTGAATCAGTTGACCAATCAGTTTCAGCCTGTGGATTGGCTGAAATTCAGCTGTTGTGATTGACTAAGACTCACTCACTTGTTACACGTTACAAACTAAATTTAAGGTTTTCAGTTAGTCTAGGTACCAAGCACGGTTGCAATTTTCCACAGAAGGACTCAAGTATGGAGGCATCCTCAGGCTTAAACTTAATTTAATTTAACAAAGCCAAATCGACTCTTTCTAAGATCTGAAACATTCCTGAAGGCTCCATGATATTTATATTTAAATTAAGCATAGGCAAAATGTATTCCTCAGAATGTCTCCTTTTATATAAATTCTTAATGTATAAATGTGAGGATTTGAATCCCTGTACCACTTCTTCAAAGAATTTCCTTGAAAAAACCTCCAGATGTGGGCAGGAAGAGAATTGTTTGCAGCCAACAACAGAGAGTTGGATAACCCAGGCATTTGTCTTAAAGACACCATGAATAATAAATACTCTGTAAAGAAGTTACATGCTATAAAAAGAGAATTTCCTATACATTTTCTGAAACTTTAAAGTCTGCTATTTCTGCTTTAATTTAAATCATAATAATGATACCCTAAAACATGAGATTTAGCATTTTTACCATCTATTAACAAAGACTAAAAATAAGAGTGAATCAAAAAAATACCTTTTATTCCATAAATATTTGCTGATCACAAATTATGGTTTGGGAAAAATGATGGGCTGCTGAATTATTATACAACCACAATTCAAGTATAGCTGATGGTTACAAACACAGTAAAAAGGGCCTATTCTAGCCCAATATATTCACGGTCCTATAAAATCTCTCTTTCCAAACACACAAAACCCACTTTTCCCAATTCATTAGCTTCACCTGCTATTTGGTCATTGGCCCATCTTTCTTACCACTAACCTACTTTTGATTCATTTATCTACTTTTTTGTCAAAGCATGTGGAACACTTCCTTATTAATAATATGATTTCCTATTCCCAAATGTTTTCCCTTCACTCTTCAACTAATCCCTACTTGTTCACACATTTTCTTTATTCTGAGTGCTTTATTTTTCTAAATCCTGTCTTGTACTTCCCTCTGAGGCCTGAAAACAAGACTCTCCAGAAGGAATTAGATAGTGTTACAACTCCATCAGATTAACCTCTTTGTTCTTTTGCCAAGGCACTTAGTCTACATGACAAAAATTAAATTAATAAAAAGGGGCACTAAAGTTCAAATCTATCAGGATGAAATGATCCTACTTAAATGCAAAATAAACTGTGTAATCCTTCACATTCCTTTAAATGGTGGGAGAAATTTTGTTCTACCACATCTCATCCCACCCACTTCTTTGAGAGAGAAAAGATAAATCAAAATAATTTAATTGAAGCCAGAGCCATTTCTTAAGTAAAAGAGAGAAAAGTCATTAAAAATTATGTAGTAGGATAATTTATAGAAGTACTATTTCTGTTCTGTTCTCGTTGTTATAGGAACCTTAATGAAATGAAAACAACAATAATAACTTTTCTCTTTCCCTTCCCTGGATGGAAGGGTAGCCAGTTCTTTTGAGTTTATTCACATCAGCATCTCTTTTAAGCAATTAGGCTGCAACATATTTCTAAGGTCATGAATGAGTCTTCTGCTCATAGTGGAAGAGAGAAGGGACTCAATGTAGAGAAAGATTATTTCACAAAGATGGGAAAGGTAACACCTAGGGGAATGGGTCCCTTGAGTAGTGGAGATGTGTGTACTATCTGGGAAGTTGGCTTCAGAAGGCTTTTATTTTAGATTTTTAGTGCTGCGACTGGGAAGCCTGGATCAAAACTTTTGTGTCTAAAGTTGGCATAGAAAAAAAAAAGCAGCTAAATGATTTTAATAGATAATGATTATTATGGATAAGAAACAACATGCAAAGCAGCCACAAGGTATAGACGACCAGAGACTCTTTACAAAATATCTGGGCTTACCTAAGATGGCATCCAAACTAAATTAATTTTGTTCGTTTTTTAACATGATGTTTCCTTTACCTGTGCATTGAAGAGGAAATGCATATCACGCACACCTGGCTCTATAGTTTGATGCTACCAACTGCAAAGTGAAATAGGAAAGAACCAATGCACCCAACATAATAGTGGGACGGCATTATTTCTAATGATATAGCCAGAGTCTTGCTCTCGAGGCAACTATTGTTGCCACGATATAGGTTTAGACTATGGAAAGTGTGATTATTGGTTAATTATCCATTGCTTGTGTTCTCAATACAAGTTCTTCCAAAGCCTTGGATTCTCATTTAGAGATTCACCCTGACCCTTCCCCTCAGCTTAACTAAACTTTAGACAGGCTTCTTCCTGACTATAGACACCTGATCTCCCTTTTCTTAGAGCATTTACTTAAGAAAACTTTCCATTGTACATTCTTCCTCCGATCCTTTGAGATGTAAATCTTCTGATAGTCTCTTTCCAGTTTTACAATTCAGGCCAATCTTTCTTAAGGACCTAGGAGCCACCTTTTTAAAAGAAATATAATTATTTCAGTCACCAGGAAAGAAAGAGCCCCTATCTCCCAATCTCTGAAAGGGTGCAACATATTTCTAAGGGTGGGATCCTAACTTCTACAGGCGCCAATTAACCAATTAGCAACACAGATGGCCTAATTACATAGACCAGCCTTCCCGATAACCGCAAACATTCTTCAGTTCTTTTCCACTAGCTCCTCCCAGCATTTAAAAGCCTTCCTATCTTTTGTTTCAGAAGAGTTGAGTTTAATCTCTCTACCCTATTGTAACAGTCTTGAACCAAGTCTTCCTTGCCTAACATCATCTGCTACAATTTTTCTTTGCAAACTCCTCTCCACTTACAATTAACACTGCCAGGTTAAGCTACTTCAAAAGGGATTTAGAAATAGAGGGAAAGACTACAGGTCCTGATGGTTTTATTTCTGCCGTTTATCAAGCTATGGCTGAAGCAAGAAGTACGCCTGGATGTTTCATGGGTGAAAGCCAGTCTATTTTCTTTTCTATTCTATTCTTTTCTGTTTTTTTCTTTTTTTCTTTTTCCTGAATCCAGTTATGGTTGAAAGACTTTATGTTTGGTTTCATTTTGTTTTACTTTTTTTCTTTTACATCTGCAAACAAGGCCTCCAAATGGTTATAGTTGGTCAGGAAGTAAAGTAACCAGCAGAACCTCAGTTCTCACTTGTGGGAAGACTGAAAATGAAAACTTGCACTGAGAGAGTCCTCTGGGCCCCGTGTGTATGGGTCAGCCCCTGCCCCCCACCACCACCACTCCACAGAATCTCCTCTTGTCTCCCAGCAGGACAAGCCAGAAGAAACAGCAACTCCATCTGGCTGATGCCCAGGACACTTCTTGAACCTGGATGACACTGGAGGAATCCAGAGTGAGATCTTTTCCTGAGGAAAGGGGAGGTGTTTCCACACAGAGGAATATTAAGCCTTGAAGAATGGGGTGCTTGGAAGGTGGCCCCCATAATTATTAATAGAAGGCAGGAAGATCTTCCATAGCACCTTCAGATTGTAGGTGTCTTCTCATATAATAATCAAAAGCCCTGTTCTCCTTTTTCATAATGTCCTTATGTGATTACCTTAAATATCTGGTAAGGAAATGTGTATAACTTGCACAGCTTGCCCAATCTGACATATTCATTTCTAGAAGGCAGAAAGAAATGAAAGAAGTGGCTATTTTTTCTTCCCCCATCATTCTGGGATGGGTAAGGGGGGTTAGACCAGGAAGGGATCTAAGGCTCATCATCTTAGAGGAATAATAAGATTGTTTATAGCAAACAGCTTATAAGAATTTGGAGAATATTGAAATATTCATGACCTTATAGTAGGAGTGTCCTGGAGAGGCTACGGACTGGCATTGACAACCAAACCAAACATCCTGGTTCCTTTATGAGTTAGCAAGAGTGGAATGCAGAGAGGGGCCGTAGCTCATTTCTGAGTTATAAGTACAGGGCAGTTTGAAGGAGATCATAGCAAATAAACAAAGCATGGAATGATTTTAACCAAGTAATTTTAGCCAAAACAGATAATACAAATATATCAGGAGAAAAAGAAAATCTCAATGTTTATAATTTTCTTGATAGCATGGATAATTTTGTTTTATGATGTCCTCATCCAATTAACAGCTATCTTCAGAACACAAAGAAAATGGAGAATTCAGATACTCATCTGATTTTGCCTAAGATTTCCTAGTTTCCTAGTTAAATTGTAATTTATAAGGCAAGCAATAGCCTCATTCCCTGCACCCTATAAAAACAAACTTAGCATGCTCTAATTTAATTGCCCCTATTTCTGGTGATTCTCTCTAAGCTTTTAAATGCAGTGTAAGATTTTTTGTTGTTGAAATTAAGAAAAAAATTTAAAACCTGGTGTATGAGCGAATAAAAACCCTCCCCCTTCAAAAAAGCACCTCCTACAGCTCTTTTAAAGATAGCTTTAAATTAGCAAACAGCAAAACATGTCACTGAAGTTTAAACTACGATTTTAAAAAGCAGACCTAAGAAAGCTCATATTTAATTATGGCTCCACGTAATTAAGTGTGGCAATCTGGTGATAAAACCTTTAAGTAATGACTCATAAAGAGGTAAAAATGGAGCATGTGTTTAATCAGTTCACAGCCTTCCTCAGAAGCTGGCATCGCTCAGGTGCTAATGAGACACCTGTTGCTGGGGACACTGGAGAGAGCATGCAAATGAGACAGGGGACAGGGAAGAGGAGCATTCGTGGCTGCTGAAGGCAGGTGGCTTTGCCAAGAAGACTGTCAGAAGACTTAAGCTCTGATAAGATATTTAAATAAAAGCATACAACCAATTCAGTATTTTTTAAGTAGGGAAAAAATAAAGGAAATAAAAGAAAAACATTTCTTCTGTCATTTCAGTTACAAATGTAAAGCAATCTTTTATTTTTTAGGTTATAATACATTCAAATTCTTAATCATTAGTTTATGGAAAATTTCTCTTCTTCTGCATAGTTTTTCAAGCAATTGTGTTATGTGCATTCAAAACCATTATTTATACTGCGTATTCAGGTTTCACTTCTTTCTGCAACTTTAACAGGTTACCGTCTCTATTCTTCAAAAACGAAGTGAATTATTTGCATGTGGTAAGATAATAGAAAAAGAAACTTGTCTTCTGATCTTCATGCGTGGGTTGTGCTTTTTTTTCTTGCTAAGTTGTTTATCATCTCAGGTGTTAAGAGATATGACTATATACATTTCTTCCTTCCCAGCAAGGAGACATGGGGCATTTAATATCTTATTTCCTATGGAACTTTAATAATGTATTAGAATTTGACAAATCTAATGGCCCAGTGATGAGAAATGAAGACAAGACTCTTACTCCTGAAAGGTGAAGAGAATGTTTGCTAGCCCTTCCTTCCCTAGTGGGCTTTAGACTTGTCACAGAACAAACTCTTTCACTCTCAGAATTATTCTCCATGGCCTATTCAACCTTTGGCTATGAGCAGAAGCTACCACCAAGGAGCTATTTGGCACTGAGTTTAAATAAACACGTGCTATATTAAAACAGGCTTTCACAACATCTCAGAAGGACGCTTGCTATTTCTGGAAATGTGAATTACTCATAAGCTTCATGGAGCATCAGAAGTTTTGGAAGTTTAAAGTTAAAGTAAAATATGTAGATTTCTATTAATCATATACAGAGAAAAAACTAAAAAGCAAAAGAGCAATGAATAATCTTTTGAAGCAAGACAAATACAGTAAATTACTTGGAAAGAAGAATAATGATTGAAAGATTACACTGGCTAGATGAGAATCGGAGAAGTGACAATACTGGTAACAGTTCCACACTGAGCAATTTCCTTGCAAATTTGGATAGCACAGATCAGCATGTGTCATATCCCAGCATGAGGAACTCAAGAGACTTCAACAAAGAATGCTTGTTCTAAACACAGTGCTCTTGTAGCCAAAATAAATGTGACAGCTCTCAAATGCCACATCTCATACCCCCAACCTTCAAAAAGCCAAGAGATTATTCAGGCAAGAAAGTGAATTATATTCTCATAGATGGTCTAGGGTTAATAAATCCACCAGACAATTACTCAATCTCCCATTTGATTTTGACTTTTTTAAGTATGCATTGCTTTATGAAAATATCTTAAATGTCTACATTATAAAAAAGCAAATGAATGAACTTCTTGTGCCTGCATAAATCTCAATCGAGTCTTGACTTCAGAAAATACTAACTTTACACACTAAATAACTTACTTTCATACTCATATATAAGACATGGTTTAGGTTTAAATAAAATGTATATAAAATTCCATAAAAATTTACATTGACCATTTACATAAAGTTTTCAAGGAAACATTCATTGTGTTACATACTATCAGCTTGAATAGAAATCCTAAATGTTATGTATTATATTGTATGTACCTCATAGTTTTAGATTAATTTTATATTTTTGCATTCACTGTTATATATTTATGTTAATACGTTTTATCTGTCCTAGAAAATTTCAAGAATTGCTTTTAGCAACTAACTCATTTCTCCCAATGCCATTTAAATTTTTTTATTTCAAAATATTTAGGGGAGTACAAATGCTTTTGTTACATGGATAATTTTATAATGCTTTAGTCAGGGCTATAAGTGTGCCCATCACCTGAATATTGTTCATTGTATCTGTTAGGTAGATTTTTACCCCTCCCCGCCTCCCCACACCCCCCTTCTGGATTTCCAGCGATTTGTACTTCTTTCTGTACCCACAAATGCCCATCAACCAGTTCCAAATTATTAGGGAGTACACATGGTGTTTGTTTTCCCATTCTTGAGATACTTCACTTAGGATAATGGTCTCCTGCCAATGCCATTTTAAGAGAAGCAGCAATATATTAAATTGTGAGCATTAACAGGCTTTCTTTGAAGAAACGCCTGGGGAGGAGAGTGAAGAGAAGGTGTTGAGGGTAAAGAGAAGGAAAAAAAGGTGGATCATTGAGTGAATTTGTTTATAACCAAATTCTGCCTCTTTTCAAGAAGTTTGTTCTAGATTTCAATTCTGCAATTTTACAGGTTTGAGAACTCTGGAATTAAGAAGAGTAACATAATTACCAGTTTTTAAAAAATATAAATATGTTTGAAAGGGTCTGTCAAGCCTGAATTACCTAACCAGGGTATCTTTCAGCATGCAACCTTGCGTTGATTGTTAGAAGTTGGTCTACACTGGAGCGAAGCAGCCTCCACTCCCTGTGCCAGGGCCACTCACTTCAAGTACTGCCAGAGGGCTGCCAAGGCATCTATGGAAAGAGGGGGGTTTCTTGAAGATGGAATGCTCATTTTGGGGTTTGTTGGAAGCAGAAAGGGTAGTTTTTCAAGGGATTGCATTTGCTTTATTTCTCTTTTCATTCCCTCTCAGATTTTTGCATTGCAAATGACATTTTGTACTTTTTCAAAGGCCAATTGCATAATCTCTCACTTTCTTTTTTAAGTTGCAGATTCCTGCTCAAGCACTCTCTCTTGACAGGTAAAGCTTACATTTTAATGGTCTTTTTGGCTACACTTAAAGTAATGAAAATTTGTCCTTCCTCTTTATAAAGTATGCACTTTTACTTTGCTGTTCTATCTTCTTTATATTAGTTGTACACTATTGGGATCTGTACTGTTAGCACAGAATGGCTGGCATAAACTAAAGAGTTTTGGAATATAACATAAACATAAATTATTGAGTTCCTAAACATAACTTATCATTGTTTCTACTAGGAATGTTTGTGATATATTTTTCTCCTTTTCCTTCCCTTCTGATGTAGATTAATTGTTTTTATCCTACCCCTAATCACTCACTGTTTATATAGATACGGTAAAAGGTTGTATTTGTCTTTTTAAAACTAAGACATTAAAAAAAAAACATAATAACCCCATTTACCAAACATCATTATACTTAAAATGCTACAATAGATGTCTAGAAACCTGTTTCTAAAATTCTGAAGAAAATTTCAAATCTTGCCTCTAGTTTATTTCTATGAAACAAAAATAGTGTGTGTTGATGTCACTTATTTCATTTTTTTTTTTAGTGACTGATTTGTAAACTGAGTTTCTTCTAGCCATTAATTCTTGATTGGTTAATCTACTCTATTATGTTTGGGCTATGTGCTGAACTATTTGTAATTCTTAATTCTATTTCTATCGATACAGTAAATAATTACAAAAATAACATTTTATTGGAACCTCTAGTTATTATTTTGCATTCACCCATAGATAGCTGGCCCCTACTCAGAGTTTAGAATTACTCATGTATTCTTAGGGAAATAGAGCCATGAAGTGGGCACATTGTTATTTTTATTATTGGTGTCTCTTGAGTCCCTCTGTTTCCTTTGTCTTTACCTTATTAAAGACAAAAATGTAAATATTGTCATTGACCAAGGATGTGATTGAGAATATGCTTCCTGCACTTTATGTAATTCTTTTATAATTCAAAACACTTTTTATTCATGCTTACTCTTTGAATAGCTTTTGCCTTTTTTTATTGGTAGGCTGTAAATGAAAATTATTGTTTAGTATTGTAGCTCTGATATAATTAAGTTTCTCTTCTTCAAGAATCCTGTTTCACAAAATTAAGTGCTTAATCAACTAAAGTTTTGACTACTTTACGTTTAAGCAGAAAACTGAAGAATTGATTTAGAATTTCATTTGGCACATGAATGGGTTTCCTTTCTCTAATCAGTGAAAGACAATCATTCCTTGGCGATCATTACCCTGAGCCTGATGACCGACTATCATTCCTGGTCAATCTGCCACATAGTTAGATTTGTTTGTTCAGGCATTTAATTCACCTTATTAATGCAGTGCCTCCATGTTTAGACCAGAGTTAGTTAATGCTTTCTGATCATTTAAAACCTTGTCAGATGCTTGCAATCATAGTTATTCAACTGAAAAGACTATCTTCTTTTGTTTATTATTAACTATAACATCTTGTGTCACAATCTTTAAATCCTATAAATATTTAAGATACCTAATAAGTAAAGATGTACATGAGAATCTTCTCATCTATACACACATATATAATTATTACATAGATTTACTAGCATTCCAAAACTGTAAGAAAACTAATTCATTTTTGCCAATGAGTAAACTTGTATATATTATGAATTCTCTGATGACAGAACTGCTCACTGACCAAGACAGGACCGGGATCGTTTTTATGTCACTCTAAATAATGATGTTCAACAACAAAGCTTTGTCATCTTAATTCATGTGTGGGGTTGGAAGGGAAATGTGGAATCGTGTGTGTGTGTGTGTGTGTGTGTGTGTTTTGTGGATGTCTGCTTTGTATGTGACACAGAGAAAGATGGGAGGGTTAAGAAAATCAATACGGGATTTAAATGTTTATGAGGATTCTTGCCGAGGCATAATTAAGATTGTTTTCATACACTTCCAAAAGCAATTTTGGAAAGTGGAAGGAGATTGACCATTTGTTCTCAACGAGCGTGAGTATCACTATATCTAGAACCATTGATATATAGAACATGCATAATAAATTACTGTTTAATAAATGAATGAGAAGAGGGAGAGAAAGAAATTTCTGGTTGAGAAAAAAAAAAAAGAATGTGAGGAAGGGAGCGTGTGTTGGGGAATAGTGAATAACTGCTTGTCTGATACATGCAGCAAGAAGAAGAGTGTGGGGGGAGCTACAAGCCTGAGCACCTTCCATTTCCACGCTAAGATGTTGCCTCTCGGTTCTGTACTCACAGAGAGAACCACTGAGTATCACTGAGAGAGAAAGTGACTTCTCTTGGATTTTAGAAAAAGAGCAATATTTGTACAGTAAAAGAGACTTTGAAATGGTGAGAGACAAAATCCTTAACTATACGTGTAACTGTTTTCCTGCGTTATTGTATTCTCCTTCCCTCCGCATGTCTCTCTTTCTTCATTTTCTTTTATTTTTACCTTTTTTCTTCCAAATGAATAAAAAGAAAATGACTTGCATTTGTACTCTTTGGGTTCCCTGATCCAAGCAGTTGAATCTTTGTATAAAGCTATATCTTAAGAAAAACTGAAAGAGTTAAGGAATTTGGATCAAATTCATCCCTTCCAGCACATTTCTCTTAAATCTCCTTCTCTCCTTCCCAGCACTCTCATTCTCTGCCTTCTACCAGGCCCTCTTGTTCTTCATCACATCTTCCCCAACTTGCCCCTCCACTCTTGGATAAAAAAACAGTGTATCTGCGTTTGTCTTCCCTTCTCCCAGCTCTCTCCTCCTTAGGACAATTTAACCTACATCTTGCTAAGCCCTTCACCTCCCGCCTGCCAACTCTGTTCCTTCTTATGCCCGCTCTCCATTTCTCCATCATAAAAGTCCAGAAACTTCTCTGGTAAGGATCAAACAATCCTTAAAGGCTGAGAAAATTGGGGAGACAGAATATTCTCCAGCTATGGGCTTTGGAGGAAGTGAACTGAAAACATTTATACATGAATTAATTTTGATATGATGGTAGTTTAGTTTTTTAAAAAATGTCTTATTTCCCCCAACACTTATTTGTGCCTTTACGGTCCTTCTTTTTCTGCTTGAAATAAGACCATTCTGGCAAAATATTGATATTTGCCTTTTGCCAAGACATGAAAGGATTAGGATACATTTAAATGAAAAAAGGAAAAAAACACCCTGGCTGAGTTACAGAACTGTATGTAGCTATGTAGTGCTGCTCAATTTGTTACATTTAATGTGTGAAGGGAGTTTTGGTGCCTATTTACAAAAACAGAATTACTCAAAATAGTGTTAATATGAACATCCATACCCATAATTTTGATATTCCTCGTAAGCTGAGAAAAGTTGGGCCTTATGAGTAATTGAATGAGCCTCTAGAGACATATATAGACGATGGCTTTATAAAGTGGTTTGGATGATGACTCAGGTGGAATGCTGCCTCCAATTTGGGGCTCATTATGGCTCAGGGGCAATGATAATGTGCACATAAAAGCTACAGATTGGTCCAGAATGGGCACTATAAAGAGAGCCTTTTCCTAATCATGTCACCATTTTGTGTCTGCTGGCTTGGATCACAGCCTGGATGTTCAAAGGCAGGAGTGTAAATGGAAAATATTGAAAAGTATGTCATCATAAGCCAGAGCAATCTTTAAAAAATGGTAATCAGATCACCCCAATCCCCAACATAAAAACCTTCAATGGCTTCTGAGGCATTTAAGAAAATATTCTTCAACCTGGATTAAAAGGCCCTGCCTGATCTGGCTCCTCTCTGCCTCCCCAGGGGTACCTCCTCCAGGTCTCACCCTTCACCTGCCAGATCCTCACAGCCTTTTATCTGGTGCTAATGACTGCCAAGCACATTCCTACTTTATGATCCCACACTGTGTTTCTCTGCCTGGACTGTTCTCTCACATAGTCTTCCCACTGGGGAGTTGGGTTGGCTTTGTCGTTAAGGTCTTGGCTATCTCTATCATCTGCTTTAGCACTTAACTTCCTCAAGCAGTTTCTTATTTGTTGACACCTCTCTCTGTCTTTGTCTCTCTCCCCCACACAGCCCATCATGCATGAATCTGCTTCAACTCCCACCCCTGAATCTACGTTACTCACGATCAAAAAATAAAAACAGTCTTCTGGGAATACTTGCCCTTTTCTTCATTTTTGCATGAGTCTGGGAGTGTAAAAACTGATCAAACAAGACATTTTAATATATTTTTAATGTGCTTTAAACTCTAAGTAGGGCTTCTGAGCAATGTAGTTTTATCTTGTTCTCCTTGGAATAGTGCAACAAAGCTGTGCTAACAGATGAATTCCCTGGACTGACCCTGACATTTCTTTCTAAACCTCTGTTTTCTCAGGGTGTCAAATGCACACTGCACAAATGCACTGACCTAAGGCAGCCAGAGTGAGGGCCTGGTCGAGCCCTGGGGACTCAGCCCAGAAACGGTTTAATCCTTACCTGCGTCTGCAGGTGTTTTGTTTCCTTTAAATCTCTGTGATGACTACAGCAGCTTGTTCCCCTCACAGAGGGAGCATCTGGCTATTTGTCTAAGAGAAGATGCTAAGGAAATTAGCATTTTGTCTCATTTTAAATCTTTCTTCATCTGAATTTTCAGGGAAGGCATGCTTATAGGCAGAGTAAGAGCACAGTAAGAATCAAACTCAGGATAAAAATCATAACTATATCAGGATAAGACCCAGGCTGATAGTATGGCTGGTTTTAATTTTTCTCCATAAATATATGTTTTGTATTATGCCATGAATTTGGTAGAAGATGCAAAACACATGCACGAAAACAAATATGTGCATAAAATTTTAATTGATAGAGTCACAGTCCAGAAAATTGAGTAAAGAAAAACAGATCACTTATTCTTCTCCCTAAATCATTCATTCTTAGCATTTTGGTTTCTTTTACTGGTCATCTTTTCTAAACCTCATGGTTACAAATTAAATATAAATGCGTAGAAAATATTGCCTCTAAGTGGACACATTTATATATACAACTGAATTTATTTTATTTGAAATAATGGGAAAAGCAATGGTTGTTGAAATTTAAGTAGTGATCATTTTGCTATCCAATCATACAGAGTTGTTCAGATGTCAAATGCCATAATACAGAAGTATATACACAGAGAGGAAAGAAAAATTTCTAAGAAAAATTATTATTCTCATTCTTTCAGAAATATCAAATATTCACTTTACAATTCTCTCTTACACTTAAGAAATCTCAAGGAAACTGGTGAATCATGCTCTTCAGTACATTTTTTATTAAGGAAGATTAAATGATTAATGGGTCAAAGTATTATTAGCCCCAAGACCAAAAAGAGTTAAACTGTGGATCATTTTCAGCTAATGGTGTTTTCATATTCTTAATTGACTTCATTGCGAAAATTTTGGGTGAGTTTCAATGAAAGAAAAATCTGGAGCTTCAGCTTTTCTAGAAATACTATGATCGAAGCAATATTGGACCTATGTTTTTCCCTTGTAACAAATTTCTGGAGTTGAGTGGAGGTTGTCCCCTGGATGGCCTGTTTGCCCTGATCTCTACCGGCCATATACTATCACTTTTCATGGAGTTAGAGACCTTTGATCATTTCCACAGTCCTAATTTACTAAGGAGAAAACTGAGGCACAGAGAAATGAATGCCTTGACTGGTCAAATGGTTAGGTCTTGGCAGAGCGAAGACAGATTTCAAATTTTAAAATCTCCTAATTTAAATATATATTCATTTGAAGCTTTATTACTAGTGCATAAAATTTGTTATTTCAAATGAGTATTTGTTGAGCATGCACTATGTATGTACGTGTCAGGCCTGTTCTAGGTGCTGGAGGGACAAGGATAAACAAGACAGGAAACCTTGCTCTTTTGGAGCTTATGTTATAGGGTCACGTGGACAGACATCAAAGAGGAAGTAAATGCACAAGTAATAACCATTCCTGAAGAGGCTAAGCCAGCATTCCAGAGAGGTGAGGAATCCACACCTCCCTCATCCCATGGAAGGTTAGCTAAGTGTGGAGGAAGATGAGGGCATGTTATGGCCAGGAGGGGATGCCGAGAGTGGACGAAGGGGATGATAGAGGAGCGTAGTGTTTTGAGAAGCTTTTTTATTTTTTGGAGCAAGTTGGTTCAAAGAAAAGATGTGATTAAGTATCAAAGAGCAAGGAAGTCAAAATGAAAATTCCTAGAAACATTATTGGTAAGACAGGTTTGAGTACCTCCTTTGTCTGCCTTTTGCTGACCTGATTAGTAGTAGCTAGTATAATTGTGCTATTTCTTTATCAATTTTCAATCTTGAAGAGCAAGAGTTCTTTCAGAGGTCCACCAAGCACAGCATGTTATTAAGTAATGATATTTCAACAATCCAATGTTGCTATTAGTGATATTTCAGCAATCTAATGAAATGATCAATAAAACAGTACTCTGTACCCAAACAAGGTGGTTGATGAAATGAGAACAAATCACACAGTTAGATAATAGATAAGAGCTATCAAAACTAATATCTTCTATTAGAAATAAAGGTGGTGGTTTGCTTTACCTTGGAAGTAGGTAGTGACTGGAATCGAGCATGAGGGTGCTCTGGGTGCTGTTAATGTTTTGTTCTTTGATATGTCTGTTACTTGCATTGCTTTTTGGTTTGTAAAAAAAAAAAAAATCCCTCAAGCTATATGTGTATGATGTTGACATATTTTCATGTACGTTATTCAATAAAAATTTTTATACAATAAATGAAATAAAAACTGGCAAATAAGTAATGGAGATATCACAGAAATGAAAAAATTCTCAGGAAAAAAGCCTTTTCAATACTTTAAGGAGATCATAAAAGAATGGGTTGATTTTATATAAATGGAGACAGAGAGAAAAAGTATCCAATGGGAAAGGACAGGTTGATCACAGAAGAAAAACAAAGAACAAATTCATGAATCAAGAAAGAGCCAGGATAAGCTTCTCAGGTGATCTGATCACCTCGAGACCTCCTAACCCAGAACCTGCAAAGATCCTCACCTGAAATTCACTTGGCAGATGACTCAGAGCCAAGGCCCCAAATCTCATCATAATTAACTTTTAATTTTGCTTGTTATTGTTGTGGTTGTTTTAATACCTTACATGCCCATACCCTAGAACAGTGGTTCTCAAACTTAAGCATACCTCAGAATCAGTAGGAGCTATTGATTTAGTAGGCCTGGGGTAGGGGTCTGAGAATTTCCATTTCTAAAAAGATTCCAGGGTGGTGTTGGTGCCATAAATGTAGGAGACCACTGTTTGAAAACAGCCTAGAAGAAGAATATTCTTTACCTAGATCCTTTCCTATTTGATATGGGTCTACCTTATCAGTATGACCATAAAGAAAATCAGTGAAATTCCAGATTGCAAGAGACCTTAAAGATTGCTCCGTCCAGCCCCTATAAAGTCTTGCTCATTTATTTGATCTACAATGACACAGCTCCCTTCTCCTCCTTTCTGTTTATTTCTTATTAATTCCTCAAGTGGTATTTCAAACGGCGTAAGGCTTCTACCACTGAAGCAGATGAGTGATTTCACTACCATTAGTGATTTCCTTCTTCTGAATGTCTGGAGCATTTATCACAGATGCACAGGTAACATTGGACACCTGGCCTTTGTAGTATTTGTCTGCATACCCTTCCTCTTGGCAACTACATTGTCATCCAATCCACACACCAACTACACAAACGACCCACACCCACGTATATACACACAAGTTTTTAATGGTCTTTGCTTGCATGTCTACTGGGTGCCAGTCACATGGTTAGCCACATAGCTTATGACACTTTGATAACAATTTAGTTGCACATTTCCCCCGCTGCTGAGTGACTTTTATATAATAGATGTTAGATACCAGAGGGCAGAGACTGTTTTGCTTTGTATATTGAATCTCCAAAACCTTGCAAAGTGTCTAGCACATGTTTTATGCTTGGAAAATATTTATTGAATGAATGAATGATGCAGAGTCTAGTTTTGCCATAGAAGTTCTGAATATATAATATACCTGTAAGCATAAAATTTGTAGGTGATATTGGAGATTAGCACTAATGTAAATAAGAATTTAGTTAAATTGCATTTTCTATTCAAATCAGATAATATAATGGCATTGAAGGTACACCTACAGCTCAGCTAAGCATTATTATTTCAATTTTCCAAAATTCAACTACCACTTTAATGTTAAGGGTCAGAGTCAGTCTTTATGTAAGTTGCTGGTTTAAATCATATAATTTTCCCACCATCCTCCCCCAGACATTTTATCTTTTAGAATTATATTTTTTGAGTGCTTTACAAGAGAAAAAATATCAAAAGTAATTCTTTTGCGTTGGTGCATAAATTCTTCACTTCCAAAGGATGCGGCAGCAGCTTGCTGACAGAATGAAAATAGAACTAGTAAGAGCAGAGCTGCCAGATGCCACATATGATAAAATAACACACAAGGTGAGCAGGGAGCTTTTCATTTTAGACCATGTCCTGCTATTCTTTATGTTTTCTCTTTTCATTATCTGTCACACCTGCCCCAGGATTCAATGCTAGTATCAGATTCCGTAGTTTAAATTGCAAACTACCTTAGGCTATCAGCATTGATTCATTTGATTAATAAAGTATTTATTGAATGTCTAATATGGACCAGGAACCATTCTGTGTTCTGGGCATACAGTATTTAGAAAGATAGGTAAAGTCCTGTAGTCACGAAGCTTATATTCTAGTGAAGAAGCAGACAGACAATTAAATATACATACACATAAATAAATACTTGAATGAATAATTTCAGGTAATGGTGTATCATGGAGGAAAAAAGAGTATCAGTGACAGACAATGCTGAGATGAGCTACTTCATGTTGTGTAGAGAGGATGGCCTCTCTGTCAAGGTAATATTTGATCTGAGAAGTAAATGTCCAGAAAAAGTCCACTATGCAAAATTCAGGGAGGACCATTCTAGGCAAAGGAAAAGAACAAATGTGGGCTGAGTGTGGTGGCTCATGCCTGTAATCCCAGCATTCTGAGAGGCCAAGGCCGGAGGATGAGCTCAGGAATTTGGGACCAGCCTGAGCAAGAGCAAGACCCCATCTCTACTAAAAATAAAAAGGAAATTAGTGGGACAACTAAAACTAATAGAAAAAATGAGCCAGGCGTGGTGGCGCATGCCTGTAGTCCCAGCTACTCAGGAGGCTGAGACAAAAGGATTGCTTGAGCCCAGGAGTTTGAGGTTGCTGTGAGCTAGGCTCACGCCATGGCACTCTAGTCAGGGCAACAGAGCGAGACTCTGTCTCAAAACAAAACAAACAAACAAACGAAAGAACAAATGTGAAGTCATCAGTGAAATCATAAGAGTTTATAGAGTGCTCTATTCTAACATTATTGTTAAATTTCTAAGAAATTTTGCTTTATCACAAATCAAGATTTAAAAAGTACCCAATGAAGAAAAGAGAAACAAGGACCTAAAGCATTCCAAACCTGCAACAACAGAGTATTTTTTTTTTAATTTCAATAATGAAGTTTTTTCTTAATATCCAAACGGAGATGGCATTCAAAATGTTCAACAGCCAATCAGAATAGACACTGGCAGGGATGCTGCTTTGAAATTAGCTCTAGGAGTATAGCTACAAACATAACATCAATAAGTAAATACAGCACTGGCTGGAAATAGCTCTGCAAAAGAATGATAGCCTTTTGTATTCTATCAGAATCAGAGCCACTATTATCAGCACCAAGGTTTTCATAGTTCTTTGTGTATTGCTCACTGCTATAAAGCACAGAGTATCTAAGAGAGGACCCAGTCCAAAGCTTGTTCATTTCCCTACTCACAGTGCTAGGTCCCCATCTCAGTGGGGTTCCGGATGGAAATTCCAGTGCTAGTTTGGACATTGCAAATTGTATTTCCTAAGTAATTAATGATGTCGTTGCCATTTGCTATGGTTTGAATGTGTTGGAGATGTAATCTGCGATCCCAATGTGTCAGGAGGTAGGAGCTAATGAGAGGTGATTGAGTCATGAGGAAAGAGCCCTCATGAGTGGATTGATGTTATTATTGTGCGGTAGGTTTGTTATCAGAGAAAGGGTTGCTATAAACGCATGAGTCTGTCCCTTATGCTTTCTTTCTGTCTTCCATTATTCCACCATAGGACACCCTCACAGATGCTGGCACGTGCTTTTCAACTTCCCAATCTCCTGAGCTATGAGCCTAATAAACTTTTCTTCATGAATTTTCCAACTTGTGGTATTCTGTTACTGCAATAGAAACTGACTGAGAAACCCACCCTTATTGCCAATTTTTTTATAAAATCTCATTATTTACACATTTAATAGATACTTATTGAGTCTTACTGTGGGAAGCCTCTGTTCTAGGAACCACGGTTGCAGGAGTGAGCAAAACATACTAAAAGTCTTGTCTTCATGAAGCTTATATTGTCATAAAAAATGCCAACACTTAGCAAGTTACATAAGTGAAATGCAAAGCATTTTATGTAGTGATAAGAAAAATAAGTAAAATCATGGAATGAGTGTATAAAATATTAATAGGAGATTAAAATTTTAGATTAGGTGGCCTTCCTGAGAGGGTGAGTTTGGAATCAAGACCCCCAAGGAGATGAGGAACTTAGTTGTACATTTGTTTGGGGGGCGGTATTAGAAGCACAGAAAATGACAAGTGCCAGGACAGCACTGAGGCAGGAGGGAGACAAGCCTGCCAGTGTACACAGTGCACCAGTGAACACCAAGCAGAATACACATGGGAGAGGTCAGTGTAGACAATTCAATGATGCAAGGGAGGAACAAATCATCTTTGCTTTACAGCACATAACAAAGCCTTCAGCTTTAGCTCTGAGTAAATCAGGAAGGCACGAAGTTTTGTGCACTTTGGAACCATGAGTATGTCTCTATCTCCCCTTCCTTTCCTTTGAAGGAATCTGTGTCATTATAAAGAAAGTGACATATCTTCATAAATTTTTCTACACTCCCTAAATATGATATGTGGAATGGCTCTTGGTTTCAAAGGCTGTACTTTAAATAATATCATTTTTAAGTAAAGAATCTCATGCATCTATTCTCATTTCCTTCTTGACTGGAGCATTTCATTTTCACTAGGTATTATGTCAGATATTTAAGAAAACACATGATTCAAGTAGGAATTGTGAGTAAAACTAAAATTCTAATTAAAAATCCTAACACATATTCTTTTCAGATTCCCTTCAAGATATAAAATTTAGAGAGATAATAAATCCTACAACTTAAAAAGTTGCCCTTTATGTATCGTAAACTTTGACAAATTTCTTCTGAGGTCAATCAATATAGATGAGATCTTTCTGCAGGAGGCATGGAGGATGAATTTGTTTTTCCTGTAGAAAGCTGGTCTCCTTGGAAGTAGCCTGAAGATGCCCAGCTAAGTAGAATACCACAATAATATAACAGAATATAAACAATATGAAATGTAGAGGAAAACTGAAATAAATAACAACTACCATAATAATGATAACCGTATGGGCAAAAATAGAAGCTTTTGTTTCACCAAGAAAACTCATTAACTAGACATGTCCTGAAACATCAAAGATAAAGAAAAAAATTCAAAATACATCTACATAGAAAGAGCTGCTTCCATGTAGGTAAAATCATAGACTGATTTTACATTTCTTTTCAATCCTAAACTATACAAGAGATTGCCACAGAGATTAGTGAGAAAAAGTACTAGTGAAGCTGTCCTTTGTGAGAATGTGTTAATATTTCAGATAAGCAAGAGTTCAGAAAAGTAGACCACCCTTATAGCAGTCTGGCAAGGAGAGTATGGGAGATGTCGGATTTAAGTAACTTTTCCTTAATAGGAGATACATAAAACAGCTACTATGCAAGTGTTGGTATAAAATAACTCATGGTAAGTAATAAAACCAAACAGAAAATTTAGATAAAATATTATTATAAAATGTAATATAACCAAACATACAATTTAGATAAAATATCATTATAAAATGTTATAAAATGTAGATACATAATGCAGAAAACATCTCAATTTCTGCTTTCAAGTCTCACATAACCCTGATACCAATTCCTGACAAATGAGTTACAAAAATAAAACTACAGAGAACTCTCACTTTTGAGTTTAGATGTGAAATCTAAATAAAATGCTGGCAAATCAAATTCAGCATAATATTAAAAATAATACATTGCAAACACAGAGTGTTTATTACAAGAATGCATGAGTTGTTTAATATTAGAAAATCTAATAATATGAGTCTTACATCATTAGATCAAAAGTAAAAAGAAAACAATTTTATCATTTCAAGAGATCCCACGATGTTTAGTAAAATTCAAATTCTAGGTCTGCATGAGCAAACTTTTAGCAAATGAGAAATACAGTGAATTTTCTTGACACAATAAAGAATAGTTGTGTCAAGCTACCAACCAACACTAATCTCAAAGACTCAACAACATTGACTCAATAGATAATTACTAAGCTCTGCCTAGAACCTGGAAGGAAGAGTCAAGGAGAACAGTCCCTGTCTTTCATGGAGTTTAAATAAAATGGAAAATAAGTTTTGAATAAATAACTACAATGAGGTGAAAAGTCAAGTTGTATATTTCTCTGTGGGAATAACATTCCAGACATAGGGTGAGAGGAGTGAGGTAGAATTGATAACTAAATAAAACACGAGCCATTACCAATAGAGTCAGAGGCAAGGCTTCTATCACTTCTAGCACTTTCTGTCACTACTCTCTGTCAGTGCCCTGCAAGTTCTAGGAACATCATTGAAGGAGAAGGAGAAGGGGGAAAAGGAAGTAAAAGAGGAAGAGGAGGAGGAGGAGGAGGAAGAGGAAGAAGAAAGGGAAGAGGAAGAAAGGAAAGAGGAAAGGGAAACGAAGACATATAGCAATAAAGTTTCAAAAAGAGAAGAATATGATAACAAATTGCAGATCATATAGTAGTATAATCAGGCAATGATAGCTGTCAAAATCTGTTAGAGTATTTGGTAAATAGGGAGTTAAGAATAAATATTTTAAAAATTAATATTTTCTGTGTACCAGCAATAAAAATCCAGAAAGCTTAATGGAGAATAAATTCCATTATAAATACTAAGTTATAAAATATTTAGAAAGTTTGGTAAACCATTATGAGAAAGCCTACAGAGCATTACTGAGCAACATAGCAAAAACCTTAATAAACAAAGAAACTATGAAGAACCTCTGAATAAATTACTCAAATGTGAGAATTTTTAATTTAGAAGTGAAAGAAATTTGGACAAAATTTTCAATGGTATGTTTGGGGGTGGGATGTAACAATTGTCTGAATTTAACATAAATGATAAAATAAGTGAATTGTTATCAGATAGTTTAGAAAACAAGACAGAGATTTAGAGTAGTAGATAACATAGCAATATATAATAAAACAGGGTGGTACTGACAGCACAATGGAAAAATAAAAAGATTATGATAAAAAGCCTACCTTAATTTACAAATATATAAGAATTTGGAATATTAAATTATTTAAAACTTGGAATTTAGATGTTACAAAAAGTGGTATAGGAAAAGAAATCTGTAATTTGATAGAAAAAAATTATAAAAAATGAAAATGATTTCTTTTTAAAGCATAAACCAGACCTTAGAAGCATGTAGAGACAAATTCTACCTGAAATTTTTCCTATTCTAATACAATAAGGGAAAATTAATTCCACAAATTTCCTTTATAATCTGTCTTGTAAAAATAGGTTTTGCTCTGTATGTTGAACACAAATCTTCAATGTGTGAGTCTTAGTTCCCCGGCTCTCTGCAGGGAGGTAACATGGCATAGGTGAAAGATCAGGGGTTTTTATCCTTCAAAACCTGGGTTCAAATCTTGAATATAATACGTGGTATATATGTAATCTTAGGAAAATTAACATTTCATAGCTTCAACATCCTTATTAATATAATTATGCTAATAATATCTACTTTCAAGTATATAAGACATAAAATTCATTTATAAACTAGAAAATTCACAAATGTCAATTTACCTTTAATGCCTTTGCAATTTCTAATCCAAATGGTAACGTCTCCTCTTTGTGTAAGCACTTTACTCATTACTATATTTGTCTATGCCAGATATTCTTAGTTGATACTCATTATCTCTGTCCTTTAAGTTATTCCTTGTATTATGGGGGCTAAAAGCCTCAAAACCATACAGCAGATTCTCTTGCCAGCAGGGTTAAACTAGATTCCACCAATTAGAGACATCCTATGAAATGTTCAAAATGGAAAAGAAGAAACCATTGTCTCCTTCGGCAATAGGCATCCATGTGGGCAGTGGCTCCCATGAGGTTTGCCTTGGCTTCCAGGTAAAATGCTTTCAGCACGACAGGCAGCTGAGAACTCACATAAGCAGCTTCCTGTAGCTCCAATAACTCCTATTTCCTTGAAAATAGAAGCAATTTTCCATGACCTTTACCAAATCAAATATGTACTGTTTGGGTAAGTTCCTAGTAGTATCATTTCCCTTCTATTCAAGCCCTGTTCTCAATTATAACTGTTCAAATATTTTTAAAAAAACTTTTTTTAAAAAAATATATTAACCTATATCAGTCTATGATATTTGCCTTCTCTGCATTTAATGATGACAATTCTATGCTTCCCTGAACTTGCTTCTCCCTTAATTTCCCCCAAAATTGGGGACATGTTCCTCTTCAGCTTTTCTGCTTCTAATTTCCTCATTACCTCCACTAGTTTCTTTTTCATCCTCCTTTATAAAGGTATCATACACATTTCAGTTTTCTAAGTCTCCTACCCAAAGAGGAGCTGTACTCAACTTGAATTGCTGCCAAGTTTAGTGAAGTCTCCCAGTTCGCTGATTTTAAGCAATTAAAGAGAGATGTAAATATCCACATCTGCCAATCAATTGATTTTTTTACAGTCTAGTATGTTTTGCAGATTTAATGGGTGCAGTTTGCCTCTCCCCACAGACTGCAGCTGCGAATTTGCAACTTTTGAATTTCTGTTCATTTGCCATTTGACAAATTTGTTTGGAAAAATTAAAACTTTTTGTGCTGAAAAAAAAAATCAGTCAGCATTCTCCGTAAGTACGATCTAAGGCAAGTATACGGCAGGAGAAAGATCAGTGATCTAGTCACTATGAAAGGTTCCAAAAGACTTTAAACCATACCCCACCCAATTATTTCTCTACTCTGACACCTGCATGAATGGGTTTGGTCGTAGATCTGAAGTGCCCCAAAGCAATGAAATTCTAGTGTCATAGAAAATGCCCTCTGCACGCATCTTATTTCCTACATGCTTAATTGCATATTACAACTTTATACCCATGCCTATATGTATATACTTCTACTTATCACTATTTTGCAAAAGTTTTCTTTTTGTGGTCTAAAAACCAAAATGCTATAGACTCTTGTTTGGATCTGGTCGTTTATACCTTCTCCCACTGTGAAAATATTGCTTCATTAAACAATTTTTTGTTCAGCACATCCGTTGTGATCGTGTCTAGAAAAAGATACAATCCCTGATTCAAATTGCAGATATTTCATTCCATAATTCATGTATCTCACAAATACTTTACTTATTCACTTTTGGTGGTTCACAATCTCCATTTTCTACCTTGAAATAACATGTTTTGGGGTTGCTGTACAGTCTTAAGATGAGGAAGGGAGTTAAAGGATTCAGGGGAAGAGTTTAACATTCTTCAGGTGGAAATGAAGTCCAAAGAGAAGTGGTCCCAGGAAAGCAGGGAGAAATGAGAGCTTAGCAGCCAACCTATTCACTTAGACTATTCAAATATTGTTGCACAGCTAAGAAATACAGCTCTCAGAGAGGTTTCAAGCTGTAAAACGCATGGAAAATCAGTCATTAAATCCAATCCAGTAGCACAAACTGATGCACCAAATCCTGTGTCTAATCCTCAAAGGGAGCCATTGTCTTTTCATTCTATTCACTCATAATATCCTGTTGCGGAAAATATTCCAATAGTGAAGGATATAACTATTAGAAGATGAAGCGACTTATTTAATATCCTTTCAGCACCTCCTTACTATGTATGAGAGAGGGGAGATGCCTAGAGCTTGGCTAAGGATGCATCGTCATGTACCTGCCTCTAAGTTCATCGTCAAAACCCTGTAGGAATGAGGTGCCCATGACTAGAGAACACCTTCAGATAGAGAATCCAGGGACTCAAGGAAAGAGACAAGAAATGCTATCAGCAGAATGACCACACAAGCAGCAATTCTGGATAGAGCAACTGGCATTAATCAGGCAAAATGACACATTTCCAAGAAACAGAAAAAGATGACAGAATAATGGACATCAGGACAGAAAAATGAGGCTTTCCCTAATAACACCACCCAGAGTGGAAGCAATAACAGTGGACACAGAAGCAGCTATTAACCTTGATGACTGTAGAGAGAAAGTAATAGGCTTGGAAATTTGGACACAGAGCTAGGCTACTGATCCACAGGAAGAATAAATTCTTTCCAACACAGGATTGCCTGTTTTATTTGCTTTTGTAGCCTGCAAATAAAACATTCCATATGTTTCTGATTGTGAGTGAAATGAAGGGGAAAATAAAACATCCTACTTTCAAAGTGGGATCCAAATACTCTCAAATGTCTCCTTCTGTGGAAGGTATCCTATCATGGTCTCTAGAACTATTTGGACTTTCAGGGTTTACAATTCATAGGAAATTTGTACAGGTATCTGAGCTATATGATTATTTTTTGCACCTCTTCTAAACTCTGCTTTTTCTTATATGGGAAGCATAATTTTTAAAGAATTGTTTGGACAAAAATTAACTTCACATAACATTAAATTTAAGAATTATGATGACTAAAACTTCTCATTATTAAGTGAAAAATAAAATTTAAGATAACACCAACAGGTTTATGCTTAGGGCACAAATAAAATTGAAAAACACAGAGATATGCTGAGACATCAGAAAAGTGCCTAGTGTAGTCATTGCCCTTTCCCCTTTAAATATTTTTTTTTCTTATCTGATTAAAAAAACATTCATTACATTGTGGAGAAGTTATTTTCTACTCCAAGATTCTCTAAGTACTAACTCATGATTTATTCTCATTTTTATGGATTGTGATCTTCTATTTAAATAACTCATCTAAAAATTTTTTTGGTATATGGTTTGTGGGAAAGCCTTAACTTGATTTTTTTTTTCCAACTAGCAAACTGGAATAATCTATCCCTTTACTAATGGTTTGCAATGGCTCTATAATGATATCAGATGTAAGTTAATATATTTCGTGGACCATGTCCAGGCTGCTGCTGTCAGTGCAGTAATCTGACTGCTGCTTCTTGGCTCTTCACTATATATTCTATTTTCTGTCCTTTCATAGTGCTTTTAATAGTTCATTGAAAAAGTCTCATGACATTGTTCTTTCAAGTTTTCTTCTTAGTTATATATTCCCTCAGAGGTCTGTTGGGAATATTTTTTCTAATTTTAAACTATTACATTGAAATAGAATTGAATTAAATTAAAATGTATAAATTGACTAGAGTGTATTAGTGAAATTAAATGCTCTGGCCATGCTGGTTTCCTGCTGCTCTTGAGACACCCAGGAATGCTCCATCATAGGTTTCTCCCTGACTTGGACACTTTCCTCCCAGATATTGACAATGCTTGACCTTTTCTTCATAGCAACTATTATTACCTGACACTTATGTTATATATTTATTTTTTTGTTTTCCTCACAAGAACTCAATCTCCGTGAGAAGAGAAAGGTTGTCTGTTTACTGCTAATTCCTCAGCTCCTAGAACAGTACCTGGCACATTGAAAATGTTTAGTAAATGTCTTTTGAAGGAATAAACCATTGAACTTAAATGTTCCCTACATTCACAAGCTTGTAATTCCTAAACAAGGTCACTTTCATCCTGAGATCCACAGTTTCCACTTCCCAATAGCAGTTCTCTAAATCTTTTCCTGGATCATTTCTCTGCGGGGGTATATGAAGTGGAGAGTTGTTTCACATTTACTTATTCAATCCCTACAACTTGAACATCCTCCACTCCACGCAACTCTCTTATAGTGCATTGGCGTCCGTGCCGGAAATGACCACTCTTAGCCAGGAATATATATTTCCCTCAGTTTGTGCACAAAATCCCTTCTTGAATTTCGGACAATAAACTAATGTTTATGAACTACCTACTAGGAGTCACGAATCATGCTGGGAATATTCTATAAATACACAGTATCCTTTGATCCTCACTACTTTCCTGCCAGAGGTATATTGTATCAACTCCTATATTATTAGATGGAAAATCAGAGAGTTGAAATAAGCTGTTCAAATTGACATCATTAGTATGGAGCTAATCCAAGATTTGGACATAATAAACAAAGTTCAAAGCCAGATGCTTTTCTATTTCCTCTCTTTTTCCCTCTCTCTCTCTCTGGCTCTCTCTCTTTTCAGTGAAGAAACTATGTATCTACCCACAATTAGCTAAACTGAAAAGTTTGAGGCCATAGTTACCAGGACTACCTTAACTTTTGACACCAATTATAAGTTCAAACAGTTCCCCAAATGACCCTCAGTTTTCAAAGTTTACTGGAAGGACTCACATAACTCACTGAAAGCTATTCTACACACAGATATGGTTTATTACAGGAAAAGAATACAGATTAAAATCAGCCAGAGGAAGAGACTCATAGGACACAGTCTGGGAGGATTCCAAACGTCAGTGCTCCATTGTTCACTTCCATGGATTCAGGATGCATTATCCTAAATCACATGGTTGCTCTTTCTGATGTGATTAAGTCCCACCTTAATATTATCGGGTGTGCCTGTCTCCACCTAAAGATCCTATGTGGCAAACCCCCTACCCTAAACATAGGCACTTTTATCATATATGAAACTATCTCCTACAAGATGAGGGCAAAATCCAGAACTCTCTTTGGGCAAGGTCAAATTCTTCAGTACACAGAACCTGAATCACTCATGGAGATTTCAGCGTCTTTTGAAGACAATATAGCCCATTATCGCGGGTAGGACTTTACCATGTTACACAAATAAACTTAAACTTGTGGACCCGAGAAAGTCCTGCAACAGACTGGAAACAGGCTGACACACACACAGCCCAGATCTGATCATCATGTCAGCTGTTATCTCAAGTGTTGTGCTTCATCTTTCAAAGCTTGTTATAGGCTTGGCAGGTTTTTATAGTACTAAGTTGAGAAAAAGCTCAGATGACAGAAAAGTGAAACATCAGGACTATAAACTGCTAATTGCAAATTCCATATGTTTGCAAGGCAAACAACAGTGAGGAATATCAGTGGTGAGAAACTGCTGAAGTATGTACTTACATAGCTAGTAGAAAAATAGAATTATGTAAAATTGTATCTCTCATTAATTCTGTCCCCATCCCCAAATCAAGAATCCTTAATGTAAAGATTAAGGGCCCCTGAATTTAAATCTTATTCTCTCAAACAGTTGTTTTATATTTTTATACAACCTACTTAGCCTTGTCTCTATGCTTTGAGGACATAAGATTGATAAGCAAGGTAATACTATACATTATAAAAATAACCAACTTGGGGAGAAGGAATAATAAAAGAAGAAAACAGTGATCAACTTTGACTCTGAACTTAAATCGCCTGAATTCAATTCCAAGTTCTGATCTTCACCTGCCATGTGGTTTCTCAAATGTTGCTCAATATTTCTGCTCCTCAGTTTCTTCATCTATAAAATACCAAATCTATAAGATCTTTGTCACAGAATAGATAGATGCTCAATGTATGTTATCTGCTATTATTTTTACTAAAGCATTGGGATGAAGTAAAAACCATTTAGTTAAGATGTTTTTACTGTTAAATACAAACAAAACGGTTTACTATCAACTGAGTTTGTCATCATCCAGAGCTACTAGTACAGATTTCTGGGAAACAAAAGTTTCTGAAGTAAACATCAAAGCATCATTATCACCAGGCAGTATAAATTAAAAAGATAGAAGGAGTGACCAATCTGATTTGTCTCTTGCAACAGATTGTTTTGGATGGATGAATTTCAATTTAAAAAGAAAAAAAATACTATGGAGGAGAGATGGAGCAAGATGGCTGACTAGAGACGATGCTTGTCAGACCACTCTACAGAGAAGGAAGGGTTTTGGATAGGGGAGACAGGAGAGGGGATGCAGCAGCACAGGTGAATTTCATTGAGAGTGGTGCCTGAGCCTGCCAGGGACCTCACAAAGGAAAACTGTAAAGCAGAGAAGGAAGAGGATAAAGGACAAAAAGATACCAGCGAGGACCAAACCCAGGGAAGCTCAGAGCCCAGAGAAGGGCTCCCTCATCCTCCAACAGAAAGTCATGTTGTCAGACTAGGGCAGATCCTCTAGGGAAGATCCCACCCAGTGGCACCATAGCAACCAAGTGTAGCGCGTTCAGAGCCCAAGGGCAGAGGCAATGCAACAGGGGCAGAGCACACTCCCCACAGCCAGTCTGGGAAGGGTAGCCCCTCCCTCACAACAGCCTTTTGGGCTTGAAGAGCTGACCTCAACACTCCTCCCAGTGCCCTGCCCCCACCACAGTGGCCGGGATGATGACCTCTGAGACTTGACCAGGCTGATCAGGGAGCTGCTCAGAGTCTGTGAAGAGACAGTCCATCAGAGAGCAGGTATGACAGAGAGCTGGTGCCTGCCAATCTCAGGTTTCTGCAACTGAAGCCATCCTGATCATTTTGGTGCACAGAGCCAGGTCTGCACAAGACCCAACCTCCCAGCAATAGCCTTTGCATCATCCCCACCTAGCTGGGGAGGGAACAGATGCTCCTCTTTGTAGTGCCCTATTACTGGGGACTGAGCATGCCTCCTCCCCAGCATTGGAGCTGGACAAAGCAGGAGCCCCAGGCACCACAGGTACCACTTAGGAAGCCTGAAACAACTGCACCAATGGTTTCTAGGTGTGGTGGGAGAACCTGAGCTGAAAAGAGGCACCAGCCCACCTATATGGACCTAGGCCATTGAGACCATGAGACAGCGCATCAGCAGTCCCTACATTGGTGGAACAGCCCCCCATAGGGTGGCTCTGCCCCTTAAATCCCCAGAGCAAGCTCTGAAGCTCTCACTGTGCCCAAGTCTGAAGCTCTACCCCTGTAGCTCCTGGCCCCTGCTGGGCCAGCGACTCTACCCTTGAAATACCAGAATTGTGCCTGGACCCCAAAACCACACTACTGAGTCCCCACCACTACTACTAGCCCAGCAGCACTTCCCCAAGGTCCAACACTTCACTCAGGACCCCCTAGCCTTTACCAGCCATCACTCCTGGACTTGGTTCAGGAGAGGCACTGGGCAAGGAGAACAGGTGCCCTAAAATCCTATTAAACCAGAAGTGAGAGAAGGGGAGACACTTGAGAAGAAACTGCAAAAGAACCCTTGCAGCATGCAAAAAAATAGTTCAACACCCCCAAGGGATCACAGCAGAACTACAGCAGTGGACCCCACCCACAAGGAAATTGCAGAAATGACAGAAACGGAATTCAGAATATGGATGGCAAATAAGATGAATGGAATGGAAGAGAAAGTAGAAATCAAACACCAAGAAGCCAAAAATATTTGAGGAAATCAATAAAAATAAATGACAAAAGTCACTAGAGATCTAGACAACATCAGAAAGGATATATTAGAACTTATAGAAAGAAGTAAAAGAGCCATTTAGGGAATTTCAAAATGCAGCAGAAAGCTTTAACAACAGGCTAAACCAAGGAGAAGAAAGAATCTCAGAGTGTGAAGACCAGGCTCTCAAGATAACCCAGTCATTGAAAGAGACAGGGAAGAGTATAAAAAGTTCAATCACTGAGAGAGTCATGGGACTATGTGAAGTGAACTAACATTCGAATTATAGGTATCCCCAAGGGAGAAGAAGGTGTGACAATAGGTTGTTAATTTGTGATCTTTCTGCCTTTTTGATGTAAGCATTTAAGACTATGAATTTTCCCTTGAGGAATGCTTTTGCTGTGTCCCAATGATTTTGATAGCTTGTGTCCCCTTTGTCATTCAGTTCAAGGAATTTCTTGATTTCAAATTAATTTCATTCTTGACCCAGTCATCATTCAGCAGTAGGTTGTTTAAATTTCATGATTTTGTGTATGTTTCAGATTTCTCTTGTGCTTGATATCTTGTTATATTCCACTGTGGTCTGAGAAGGTACATGGTATGATTTTGAGTTTTTTGAATTTGTTGAGACCTGTTTTGTGGTTTAAGATATGATCAATCTTGGAGACTGTCCCATATGCTGCCGAGAAGAATGTGTATTTTGTAGTTTGGGGGTAGAATGTTCTATAAATGTCTGTTTGGTCCATGTGATTTAGGGTTTGGTTTAAGTCCACTGTTCCTTTATTTATTTCTTGCCTTGGTGATCTGTTGAGTTCTGACAGTGGGTGTTGAAGTTCCTGGAAATTACAATGGTGCTGTTTACTTCTTTGCTTAGTTCTAGCAAAATTTGCTTCATGTATCTGGGAGCTCCTGTTTTGGGTGCAAATATATTTAGGATTGTTATGTCTTCTTGTTGGTTAGCTCCCTTTACTGTTATGTAATGACCCTCTTTGCCTTTCTTTACCTTTGATGGCTTAAAGTAATTTTTTTTTCTGATATGAGAATAGCTATTCCTGTTCTCTTTTGATTTCCATTTGCATGGAATATTTTTCCATCCTTTCACACTGAGTCTGTGTGCGTCCTTATGATTTAGATGTGTTTCCTAGAGAAAATAGATATGTGGGTTGTATTTTTTCATCTATTCAGCCAGCTATGTCTTTGGAGAGGTGCATTCAGTAAATTAACATTGATTGATTGCATTAATATGTGGGACGTTGTTCTGTTCATCCTGTTGGGTGGTCCCTTATTGCTTTGTTTTACCTCTTGTTCTATTGTTTTATAGGAGTTGTTAGTTTTGGTTTTGTTTAGGTGAATTTACACTGGTGGGTACCTGTTGTACTGATTTGTATATAGTGCTGCTCTGAGTATTTTGTGCAGGGCAGATCTGGACATTGCAAATTCCCTCTGTGTTTGCTTGTCTGGAAAAGACTTAATTTCTCTGTCAATTATGAAGCTTAGTTTTGCAGGATACACAATTCTAGGCTGGCAGTTGGTCTGTTTAAGTTGATTGAAGATGAGGCCCCAATCCCTTCTGTCTTGTAAGGTTTCTGCTGAGAAGTCTGCAGTTAGTCTGATGGGTTTTCCTTTCTAGGTTATTTGATGCTTTTATCTTGCTGCTTGCAGGATTTTCTCCTTCATTTTGACTTTGGCAAAGTTGATTACTATTAATATGTGTCTTGGAGATGACCTATTTGCTATGAATATTCCCAGTGTCCAGTGCCCATCTAGTAACTGTACGATTGAATTTCTGGCAATACCAAGGAAGTTTTCCTCAATATTTTCCCTAATATCCTTATGGTTTCCATGGTGGTGGGTCTCAAGGAGAAGGAAAATAAATATTATGTTTTCATTTTCTTAATGAGTGAATAGGGTACCATTTGGATTGTTTTTTCCAATCCACAAAGGGGATAGAATTAAGAATACAATGTAAAGAAGGATAACACAGAGGTGGTAATCGGGAAATTCTTTTCTTTCCATTTCTTTTTAATTGATTGATCATTAATCACTGGATTTTAAAAATCTCCTCTATTCTTTAGCCCTTTTTTGTGAAGATTTATTGCTATAATTACTTTTCTAATTGTTCTATAGTTTAAAAGTAGAGATAATTCATTGGCAGAAATAACATGACTAAGTGTGCATGAGTGTGTTTATTTATAAATGTGAATAATGATAAGAATAATAATCATAAAAATACATTTATGATACATATATTTAATGTATACACTATCATATGTATTATGTTCATAATACATGATGTGTTACATTGTTTATATTATATACACAAAATATACATATTTATAGGTATATATTATTATAACAATTACAAATATTATAGCTTTTGTTTCTATTGAATGTTTTATATGTGATCCTTACAATACTTATGCTAGCTCTTTATTAATAATTTTCCCCTAGATAATTTTGTTATCTTCAATTTATAGATGGCAGCATAGAGATGTTGGACAGGTAAGTGATTTTTCTAGAGTCACACACAAAAATTGCAGAGCTGATAATGTGGATCCCGATCTCTGACAAAAAAAGTCCATAATCTTGCCAACGTTCCATGTTGGTGATGATAAAGAAGAAACAAATTAAGAATAATTGCCATCATATCTTCAATGCTTAACATACACCGAAAATCCTAATACAATATGCACTGTGCTAAATATTTTATTTCCATTATCTGAGCAAATAGTCTCAGAGAAATCAAATTATTTTGATTAAGTTGTGGTTAGAGACTTTCCAGAATATGCCATGCTTTAAGACTTGTCTTCAATTTAATAGCATTTCTGTTATTTTGAAGATATTTTGCACATTCTAGGTGACAAGATCCTTTCCTTGACCAAACTTTGATCAGGCTCCTCTGAGCTCCTTTTAGGTCAAAACTTGTACTTCCTTATCTCTCCTTACGGAGTACAGTTCTAGCAAGAATCCAATGTCATTTTAGCAAGACTCCCCCACCCTAAATATCTGTTCATTCTCTATATCTGATCATGTTCCTCAACCTTTCCATCCCCCAGATGTCTGATCAAGAGTTCTATTAGGTTATTTTAGCCAACATCCCTCCTTACTCCTGGTATTTTCTCTTAGTAATTTTCTATTTACCAACCCTCACTCCCACCCCCTGCCCCCACCCCATACACACCTTGTTGTATTTGGAATTGAGCTCCGGTCTGTACTAAGGTTTTTAATTGCCCATTGCAATAGTTTTTGTGAATAAATTGTTTTACCACTTAAACTACTATACAGCTCTGCGTTTTCTTTAACAATGACATACTCACTCAGGTGAGAGTTGTCAAGATTCCCACCACTATGAAAGATCAGTGACTGAAAATTAGGAAGACCTTAGTTCTGTAATTAACAAGCCATGATTTTATTGCTGATCTGATGCACTCATGACTAGCTTTGAGGCCTGAGTCAAGTTATATGATTCCTCTATACTTGAAATTCATTGTCAACAAAGAAGTAAATTAAATTTGCATTATAGTACATCTGTAAATGACATTAAATATATCCCAATGTTGAGAAGCTTAGGCACACTTGTACAGTGGATGCTGTTATTGCTCAGCCAACTTGCTTTCAAAAAAAGTATTATCACACACTAGAAGGAAAGCAGCATATTATGTAAAAGAGAACCAGAGAGAGCCAGAATCTAAAATCTACCCTGACCTGATTTCTTGCAAAATTTCATTGGTTCTCATCTCCGTGTGTAATTTGGACCTCGGTAAAGGCCTTATTAACATTGATTTCTTATCGATCTGTTATATGCCAATGTTCACTTGCAATGTACTTGACATTTGGCTATCATAAAAAAAAGGGAATTGACAGATCTGTGTCAACTTAACTTTTGACCAAAACGCAATGTAATTGAATGGGAAAGCAATGTTAATATTATGCATTTCATTCCACTTCATGTGCTTGATGGGCTAACAGGGACCCTTAAAATTCTAATGCACGTCAAATTGGTATGTAAATACCAGCAATTCTGGGGAGATTTGCAATGCAGAGCCCTATGCTAAGGAGCAATATCCCAAGGAGCTAGAGGCTTTTCTTTCTCTCTGAAATGAGAATCAGAAAATTGGAAAGCAGATCAACTTAGGAAGTTGTTTGGAAACCATGAACTCTTTGTTAATAGATGTATAGTGCCTAGCTTAGGGCCTAGAATTGTATAGCAATGACCATAAACTATAAATAAACATTAGTTCCTTTTACTGTTTCCAATGATAATGAAACAAAATTAAACAACATCAATTCCCCAACAACAAAACCCAGGTACAAAGAGTTGTCTAGGGGAAATACAAAACATGCATGCTTCATATTCCATGTAGGAAAATGTTCTCATTCAGCCTATTTTGTAAACTTGCAGGTTTAGAGATGAAAAATCTTCTCTGCATCAGGCATTTAAAGATGAGGAGAATATTTGTCATTGACCTTTATTTGTGAATAGGCAAGGAAGTACCATTTAAAGTATGCATTTTTATTCATTGTCCTTCATTCAAAATACATTCATTATAGAATAGCTGATAATTACTTCTGCTAAAGTACTGGGGAGATGGGGTAGGGTAGCTGAAGGACCCACTGGGTCTAACCCATCCTGACATGCTCTAGTCCCTGAGCTATTATTTGTTTACTGTGTAAAATTTCTTGAGCACTATGTACTATACAATGGAATAAGACACAATTCATTCTTCTAAATGCTATTTCAAGAACTAAACATAAAATGTTTTAGCAAATATAAAGCTCTGTGTAGTCTTAAGTAATACTATTAACAACATCATTCATTTGTTGTTTGCTACACAATAAACAACACTGCCCCTCCTAAGTTTGAAAGGAATCTTATCTTCAGTCAATAGAAGTATTCGGTAAAGGGACTTCTTCACATTTAAATTATAGTTTTAAAGCAGCCTATTAAAGGGCCTTTGAAAAGTTTACACTGCAGTTTCTCTTGCATATATGGATCTTTTCCTCCTGCAAAATCCCAAGGCATTTCCAATAAGGAAAGGTCATTTAGCTTATCTGGTCGATTATAGCTGCGATCTATTTCCCCAACAAGAAGCAAGAGAAGCGTTTCTCAATGTGTATCAAGAAAAAAAAATAAATAAAAACCTCTTAGACCATTAGGACTAAAGCATTGCATATGCCACAAGCACTAGACACCTAATTTCATCACAGACGATTGATGATTCTGCCATCCAGGCTGAATCAGGTCTGGGACACTGGGACTCAGTGCTTCAGCAGGGAGGCAGGTTCACTGCAGCCTTCATCCAGTTAAAAAAATATTTTATTGACACATAGAGCATTCAGAGTCATAAAAATATATCATGTTTATCACTGCTTTTATGGCATGCATAGATATGACACAGGCATTGAGCCATACAGCATTAGACAAGCATTTATTTCACCCTGAGCTTCTAGAAGAATGCAGAGCTCAGCTTCTATCTGAGGAGCTGAGCCGACAGGATAGATTTCATCAGAAAAAAGCATTTAAGGAAAACACAAAAATCAATGCAGATGCATACATTAGTGAAACGTCCTGATTGGGTTTACTACGTGCTAAACAAGTCTGTTCGTGATACAATAGCGCACGTTTCTGCCAAAAGCATCAGATTGCTAAACTGGAGATTTTGAAAAATGATCATCTTTCATGGATGTGGGAATACAGCCAGAAAATTTACCTTTAAGCACTTTTACTAACACCCATAGTTTATGATTACATTATCACCCAGACTCTGATATACAATTTTATGGAGAGCTATTTCCTGAAGAATTATGGATCCCAGACATTTGGTTTTTGAGTTACTAAGTGGACAAACAGCTAAGTATGAATCTAGATTTAACAAACTCAAAGGTCTCCATTATCTAAAGCCAGGTTAGGGTGAAGCTAGAGGGACATAGTGGTACAATGAGACCAGAGAAGAGACTGATATTTGCATATAAATGGCAAATGTAAGTAAGTGGAAAGGAAGCATTAAGAAATTTGCATCTGATTTAAGCCTTGTCCTTATTCAGCAGAGTGCTCTTGTCACAACTTGTTGGGCTGTGTTAAAAACGTAGCCAGGGGTAGAGATGATGTTGAAAGAGATGCGGGGAAATGAAGTCTTTATAAACAGGGACATGCATAGATATCAAGCGCTCAGAGAAAGTTTGAAGAACTTCCCCTGGAGTGATACACCCCTGAGCTGGCTAAATGTTTAGCTCACCTGGAGTCATAGAAAGTCTCCCCTCAATTTAAACAACCTGCTTCCCCCAACTTCTACCTGCCTCCAAAAAGTCACTATTTTTCTTTTGACACAGCATCATAATTTTCTTTGTGTTAAAGCACATGCATACCATTTTTTTGCCTCTAAGGATCTTAAATTCCTTCAAGTCAGAGACCATCTCATTAATGTGTACATATCCCATAATTCTCACTATTCCATAAGAGTGCAGCAAATGATATATATTAGGCCCTAAATAAATAAATGGGGAAACAAATGAATGAAAGAAGGAGGAAAGCTGCAGTGCAGAATGGCGTCATTATAATGTTTGCAACGTGCATGAACTAAGATGCATCACCCTCTAGAAGAACTATTGAAAATAGAAAATTACTTTAGTCAGGAATAAGAGGAGATAATATGGTTTTCTTAAGAAAATAAAAATAATAAAAATTAAACAGTCTTTGTTGGAAAACCACCTATTTCCTATTCCAAATTATTCAAATTTAGTGCTTGATTTTCTTTGGATCCAAGCCAAGTACACATGAGCAGGTATGGTCTCAATAACAGATGATTAGCAGTGGTAGACATACCTATGGCCTAATGTCAAAGAATAAAGCAAAAAATAGTTTCTGTGTCACTAAAGAACAAGATATACATTATTTTGTTTTACTGTGTTTAAAATCTAGTGTCAGATGCCATAAAATGAGCTAGGCAACAGCAGGTTTCTTTTGTAATAACCTGGTAAGACATATTGAATTCTCTTCTGTATTCCAAAACAAGAGTCACACAGAAGGAGTCGTTTGGCTCCTTTGCGCTATGGAGTCATTTACCTGTTCAGGATGGCTTGCTGGAGGATTGTAAAGAATTGCAGGCAGGCACTTTTCCCTTGGTGGAACAATTGCTCATGTAGAGTTTAACTTGTCTCTGTAGCTTCTGAGACACTCCTAAAGTGTGCTATTTGGAAGAGGAAAGAAGTTTGTTTTCAATGAAGAAGAAGAAGAAGAAGAAGGAGAAGGAGAAGGAGAAGGAGAAGGAGAAAATGATGTATGTATCCTATTGAAATCAGCAGTATTTAAACAGTGCTCTAGCTGCACACTACTTAGTGTCTTGCCTGGCAGTGTGCAATGGGGTATCATGAAGTAGCTGCCATTCTCCTGCTGTGTAACTTTGGGTAAGTTACCTAACTTCTCTGTCTCGGTTTCTTTTTGCTTTTTCTTTTTTTTCTGTCTAGGTTTTTTTTATCAGCAAAAAGGGGGATAATAAAATACTTAATTCTGAGGAACAAATGAGTTCACACATATAAAGCACTTAGAACAGTGCCTTTCTCATGGAAAGTGTCCTATGTGTTAAGTACTATTCCTGAGGCCAAAATCTTAGTTTGGGAGCCTCTGACAAAATGCAGTTTTCCTGCCTCTTTTGCATTTGATTCATGGTGTGACAAAACAGCTCTCTACTTTGAACTCTTCTTCTTTTCAACCCAACCACTGCCATTGTCTATCAATTCACACTCCTTTACTCTCCCCTTCTAAGGCAACAAGGTTCTTGTTAAAAGTGTGAGCATTCCACATTTATTAGACACTTATCATCCACTTAGAAAATCTGCTGAAACACCTTCGGTGAGACTTCATTGCCCACTGAGTAAAATTCCACCCCTTAAGCTTACATTCCAGTACTCACAACTCTAATGAAGTTGTCCTTACCTTTTCCAGAGATAGAAAGAGAGAGAGAGATTTATTTTAAGGAACTGGCTCATGTGTTTGTGAATTTGGTTGTTAAGTCCAAAACCTGCAGGGCAGTCCAGCAGGCTGGACACCCAGGGAAGAGCTGCTATTCAAGTTTGAAGACAGTCCACTGGCAGAAGTCCCTCTTGTTGGGGCAAGTCAGTCTTTTTTCTTAAAGCCTTCAACTGGTTGGATGATACCCACCAATATTACAGAAGGTAAGGGTAATTTGCTTTACTCAAAGTCCACCAATTTAAATGTTAATCTCATCTAAAAATCAGCTTCACAAGAACATCTAGAATAGCATTTGGCCAAAAATCAGGGTACCATGGCCTAGCCAAGCTGACAAAATCAACCATCACATGCGGCCTATAGAGATCAAGTCATCTAGCAAGGTTCATATTGCAAATCAGCAGCAGGGCTGGGGTTCAGACTTCTACTTGATATTGCCTAGTGTGCAGACCCAGAAACAGGCTAAATTTCTGGAAAAAGCTGGTGGGTCATATTCAAGCCAGGCTCTTTAAGGCAAAGCTGAGAGTCAGGAAATGAAAGACTAGTTACTACTGCCAAGTCCAAATGGTTAGGCCAAGAATTGGTAGCCTAAGAGAAATTGAATCAATGTGGGAACAGGTGTTGAACAATAAGAGTCTTTGCAAAGCCTATTCTCCTTCTTGAGCAGTTGAGTGCATGGGTGCTCTGGTGTATCAGCCTGGATTATAGGAGAAGTGGACTTGAAGGCAGGCTGACTAGAGTTTGGCCAACTGGCAAAAAAATCTTGTTGTGAAAACTCAGGCACAAAATGATAGAAGTCCAAGCTAAGGATAATAATAAAATAGTTAATGTAGATGTAAAAAATGTCAAGTTCAAGCTCACACAGCTGGCAAATGACAGAACTCTTGCCACTATTTTGCAGCTACATTTAATTTCTTAACACTACTCAGGTTCTCGGGGTCACTGGGCATATGAAAATAAGGAGGGGGATAGGAAGAGACATTAAGCACATCCAGAAAAATATTCAAGGAAGATATTCGATGAGCGATGCCAGGCAACAGCAGTGTCATACAGATAAATCTGTAGATTTTCAAAGCCCTGCAAAGATATATAAGGGGAAAATTCTACATAAGAAAGCTACATAAGAAGTTATTCCATCTCATGCTGGGAAAAATGTACTCTACATAGATGAAATTAAAAATGAATAAAATAAAGATAAAAGTAACTACATTGATTAGCAAGGTACTACACTATGCTCTTCTGATGTGTAATCTAATTTAATCCATTATATATTATCAAAAATAGGTGTTTGTATCCTTTATACTTCAGGAAGGCTAAGTAAATTGCCCAAGGGCCCCTAGCTGGTGACAACAGATATAGTATGTGAGCCCACAAATGACTGTTTCCAAATCCCATGTTACTTTCATTTTAGTAGCGCCATCCTCTGAAAGAAGATCAGGCCAGGTACAGTGATTATCTCCTAAATATCAGTGGTGAGAAGATGTCTTAGTCATTAACATTTTCTTTGTTTTTATAATAAGCTCTGCCGAAGGGCTCAGGGAACTTTGAAAAACATCAGAGTCATCTATCTCCATCTAAGACATTAGTCTTACAAATATAACATTTCACAAATGATCCTAGAACACCTACGCACCATCCACTCTACACTGTAGAAAATCTGGCAATATCAAGACAGTCTCCTTCTACCAGTGGTGAAATTGAGGGCTGTCCCGAGAATCACCCCCAATCACTGCCCATACTGTTTCCTGTCACAGAGGGTTCTATTGGCAGGAGTACGATTGGATGTCTTTCTGGTCCGAGGCCAGAGGTCTCACATGTGGGGTGTAACACCACAGCTGGTGATGCTGTAAACACCAGCATCATGCCTGATGAGTTATTGCTGTCACTCTAACTCCTGAGGAGCTAGGGAGAGTCAGAGAGCAACTTCCCATTGCATGCTAGTGGATCAGAGCACACAGTAGCAGCTTGCTGTGTGTACCATTCATATCTGAAGCCAGCTTTAAAAGCCCAGGTAACGAGATCAATAAATTTAAGGAAATTGTGATTGCTTATAAATTATAAACACTTCAGCTGTCTCTACATTTTTCTATTAGCACATAAACAACATGAGGAAAGCAATAAAACTGATTATTTTATAAGCTGTAATATCGTAATAGAGTCAGAGAATTTCCGAAAAGTATTTAAGCTTCCAACTTAACTGATAGGAAACTGTTACTGAAAATCATCATATATTCACCTACTGTTAAAAAATTTATGTAAAGGCTTAATATTACTTTCTACTTTTAAAAAAATCTCTTTTTCTTTTTATGTTTGCATTGCCTGATTGTGTCATAAAGATTTTATGATATGTATATGATATCAATAAAAGTAAAGTAATATTCTCCTAATTGTAACTTCAGGAAAAGAATAAAGAAATACATGTGATATTTACACAATCACATGCCCAAAGACCAACTTCTGAACCATTACTTAGCAAGTATTTTTGGAGCATCTCTTATGTGCTAGACCCTGGGAATTGAAAGTGATGAAGATATAATGCCTACTCTGAAAGAAGGCAAAACATAGAAGAAAGAATAAGAATTAAGTAGGAAGTTGTACTTAAGCAGTGCATTAAACATAAATAGATAACTGGAAGGATGGATGGACAGATGGATAGATGGATGAATGGATGGATGCATAATAGGATAATAGGTGTTGTCATGGACTGAATTCTTTCCCTCCCAAATTTGTATGTTGAAGCCCTAACTCCCAATGCAACTGTATTTGGAGAGATGGTCTTTTAGTAGGTAATTAAGGTGAACTGAGGTCAAAAGAGTGGGGTACTAATCCCAGAAGTCCTTATAAGAAGAGGGGAGACACTAGAGAGCTCTCGCTCTCTCTTTCTCTCTGCATGTGCCCAAAGGAAAGGCCACGTGAGGACACAGCAAGGAGACATGTGTCTACAAGCCAGGAACAGAGACCTCTCCAGATCCCAACCTTGCCAGGACTTTCATCTTGGACTTCTGGCCTCTAGAGCTGTGAGAAAATATCTGTTGTTTAAGTCACCCAGTGTGTGGTATCTTGTTACGACAGCCTGAGAAGAATAATACAGATGGATGGATAGCGCTGTGGAATCAGAGGATGGATTATATAAATACCTGGTCAGGACACAAGGAAGGTTTCAAAGGGAGATTCAAGAATTTTTTCCTCTTTGATTTGCTTATTTTAAGTTATAAATATAATATATCCTCACTATAACTTTACAACAATATAGAAGGTAGATTAAATTTAAAAACATCAAAGTATTTGTGTCCAACGCTTCAAAGGCAGGTTACTCTTAAAGAGCCTGGTATTAATTCCTGCAGACCACTTTAAGAGGGCTGATTTGCAGGGACAGGGGCATTCCCATGGGGTACCATACTGGAAGGTAGGGCAGATGGAGCAAAGCAAAGGGGATGTTCAGAGGCTGAGAGGGACAAGCAGAAAGGAATGACGCAGACTCTCTCACTCAAACTGGGAAATGAAGTGAATAAATAATTATATGGGTGGTCTTGATAACTACAATTTTTGGCATGGGAGGAAGGATGTATGGAAAGACTCGTGAGGTTCAGTAAAAACCATATATTTAATTGGTAGTGTTTGAATAAAATTATCATAAATTTTCTCTTTCAAAAAATATACATTTAAGCAGCTCATTTAATAAGCACCTTTCTTTTCCATATGCTATTCTTTGAATGGCTTATGTCATTACAAAGACTCAATGCTCCTTTGAGAAGTGCCAAATCCGGGTCTTAGATAGAATGGTGCAAACAGTTTTGATGGCAAGGAAGCTGTCAAAGACTACAGGGGTCATTTCTAATGATTCAGGAGCCAACTTAAGAAATTTCCAACTAGCTATACATGGGGTAATTAGAGTATCAGTAAAGACACTTGCAGTGATTTGAAACACATCACATAATTTTATCTGTTAAATCTATGAGCTCATAAGTTTACAAAAAATTAAAACTTATTGTTTACCCTTACAAATACATTTTCATTATTAACTTTTACAGGATTTTAGGGCACTAGCTCATCAGTTGGAATACCACTAAATAAACTGAAATAATCACATTCATAAATATTTAAGCATTTTTGTTGGCTTTCTTTACAAACTCTACCTTGGTGTTGTTAGGTAGTTCATGACTAGTAATTTCTCTATTTAAAGAAATTCAGGATAAGAAATAAAGGACCAGTACAGATAGAATAAATTAGAATGCACTCATAAATAAAGGAAGATTATTCTGTTAGCACCAAATTGCGTATTGCAGTTCTAATCTCTCTCCCACATTTACCAATTCTTACAGGTCATCTCTACTTAGATTTTATTCTTATTCCTCATTCATGAGATTTCCTAAGCAAATGATGTTTTATTATTTTCTATTTTTTTATTTTTTTGTCTCATGTATGTTTTTTTCTCCTGACTTTCTGTTTTTATTTTCAGGTGACACCATACTTCTCCCATTCACCTAAGCTTGAAACCTTTGCTGCCCTTGACTCTTTCTTTCTCCTTTCCGTCTTTCTTATACCCAAAACAACTACCAACTCCTGTTTATTTTATCATAGCAATATCTTAAAAACATCTCTCCCTTTCTCAGCCCCACATTTAGATCAGGTGATCAGGGCCCCAGTCTTGGCCCCACATCACATGGGATTCTGCTCTGGCCTTCCTCTGGATGGCCACTTCCACTTTGCCATAAGATAGAATGTTTCGAAGACCAAGGGAATTTGCCCATCTGAAGTGTACACATCCTCTTCTGGACCATGATGAAAGTATCCAGCACCCTAGACTCCCTCGCTCAAGTAGCCCCAAGGCTCTTTCCCTGGGTTGTGCTCTCAGAAACGGACTGTGATACTTGGCTGTTAGGAGAAGGGGTGTGTGTAGAACGTGGCCTTGGATGTCCAGGTGCTCAAGAGGCCCTTCACGATAGGGATGGAACCTGGGGTTGTGAGAGAAGGGGAGTGTGCAAGAAGTTGGGATTCTCTGTTTAAACTCTAGCCCTGGCTCTGCAAATGACAGGAGCAAACCTGCCTATCATCTAGCAAGATGCTGTCATCTTTCACATGAACCGTGATAGTAATCACAAGACTGGCCACCCATTCCCTTGAAATACGGTTTAACCTTTCCAACAGTAGGGACCTTGAGAACCAGCAACACGAGAATGGCCTAATCTCTGCAGCTGCATGTCTGGTGTGGGGCTGGGATCCACATGCATCACAAGCTTCCTGGTGATCATTCTGTGTGCTGAAGTTTGTGGTTAAGCACTTCCTCCCTCTAGTGCATTCTATATACTTTTATCAGATTAGTATTAGTGAGGCTCAGTTCTAATCACACCATCTGCTTCTCAACACCTTGCAATGGGTCTCCATTATTTTAAACATTAAATACAGCCCTCTGCACTTGATGGTCAATAGTTCCATTATTATGCAAGTATAACTTTTTCAGGCTAATCACATGCCATTTCCATAATTGATCCTGTAGCTTAGCAATCAGCAAACTTTTCCTGTAAGGGGTCCAGTAGTAAATATTTTATGCTTCTCAGGCTAATCAGTCATAGCTAGGTAAATCTGCAAAAGCACCCATAGACCATATGTAAACAAGTGGGCATGGCTATGTTCCAATAAAACTTTATTTACAAAACAGGATTTGGCTCAAGGCCATAGTTTGTTGACTACTGATATAGTTGACCTGACTTACTTGCTTTTCCATGAAAACCCTTTATTTGTTCATACCATTCCCTCCCTTTCTGAATATCCATGTCCTACTCAGGATCACTTCCAAAAGCTAGTTCCTTTACAAATCTCCCCGTGCATCCTAGTAAAGAACCCCTTCAGTGTTTATAACATGGTGCCTGATAGCTCTCACTAGTTTTTATTTGAGTTCTGTATGTGCCTGATCATTTTTCTAGTTTAACAACCTAAGGGCAGGGATACCTCTGTTTATCTTGTGACATCTTGATTTAGAGCTTTATTTGTTTATTCAATGATCATTTTGGTATAAAAGTAGAGAGCAGATGTAGTGGGCATGTATTGTTTGTGTCCACCAGTGTCCATTCACCACTTTACTGAAGGATCAATCCTTTTTCCACTCAATCCTTACACTGCACATAGAGCCAAGCCCACTGGGGACACCAGGGTGTGCCCCTGACACTCTCCTTGGCAACCTGAGAACTGCCTTCCACCCAGCTACACTGATGGATTCAGAGATGAGTGTGTGAGCAAACAGAGCCAAGAAAGTGACCCTGCTGCAACTGCTGACCGGCTGTCATTTCTTCATTTCCACTTGGCTTAAACATGGGAAGATTCAGGCCTAGAGCTTCCAGTAGCTATTCTACCACCACAAGGAGTCTGGAAATGAAGCCAATGTAAAATAAAGAGAGAAAACTGGTTAAAGAGACAGATTTCTGGAGAAATCAATTTTTCCCTGTGTACCAAAAAACTAAAAATGCCCAAACTTCACTCTGTACCCTCCAGACCTTTCCCCACCCCCAGCCTTTCTTCTATATGAAATAGTAAATTTTCCTTTTTTCTTAAAACAACTTGGGTTAGATTTATTTCATTTGCTACTAGAGAAAATCCCTGTTTGGCAAAGTAGGTTGTCAATAAACATCAGAGGAATAGTGAAAATAATAACCCCTATAGGACATAGTGATCAATTTCTAAAACTTGACAAACTCTCCTATATTAAGTAATGATCAAAAAGAGAGAATGTAATATCTGACCCAAATTTTTAACATTGAATTCAAGTTATTCGAAAACCTCAGTAATTTGGAGAGGTTAGAAAAAAGAAAGAAATGAATGCCATTTTATGACTCATTTCTGAGGCCAACAATAGTTGTGACATTTGTCTTTCATAAAAATATGTCTTGGCTGAAAGTGATTATTTGGTACTCTTGAAGCTCTCTCTTGGAAGTTGTGACACTTGTTTTAAGCTTAAAAAACAAACAAACAAACCCCAAAGAAGGGGGGGAGGGTACCAAAATCTTCAGTGAATAGAACACAGATAGAGACAAAATGCTGGTAAACATTTACTAGAACAGCTGCCGCTAGTCAGCCTTGAAGCCACAGAGTACACAGAAAAAAACTGCTTTTTAAAATGTTTTTAGCTGAATGAAAAGTAAAATTTATTCTCTTTCATTTCAGGATTTTTCATGTCTTAAAAATGGTCTCGTTATAAAAATCACTGTTCAAATGGAACAGCTAATTTTGGCCTGAATGAAACAATAAACATAGTTTAAAAGTTATTTATCAACATAAATGATCATGCATATCTGACACATTTTTATGCAGAAAAGGGTAGAGTAATAGACCTGTGCTTTTATAATGCAATGCTGTGTAACTAATGATTTTTTGAAAAATAATTTTGCATTCCTAACAATTTTATGAGGAAGCTAATGATTCCAAATGATGAATGGTTATTCAAAAAAAAAAAAGG
>VBSM01001979.1:13403507-13423874 GCA_008086735.1 Cheirogaleus medius | reverse complement strand
CCCCACACCATGCCCCAAGGAACCTGTGGCAATGTCTGAAGACATTTTTGGTTTTCACAAGAGGTGGGGGTGTTACTGGCATCTAGCTGGGGATGCTGTTAAAACCTCCTAAATGTGCAGGACAGCCCCCCACAGCAGTTCACTATTTAACCTCAACTTTCCATAGTGCTCACCAGATGTTGCCCAAAAGTGGAATTTAAAAACTCAACTTAATGAAAATCGTTGATTTCACTTTCTCATTTATATCTGGCCTTCTTTATTCTTTATGAAACATTAGCAATACTGGTAACAATGCTTGTCAGAATATGTACCCCCACACTCCACCCCAGCTGCCATACAATTCTTCTTTTCCCCTCAACTACTATGCTGCTGTCATACTGGTTTCTGGCTGCCTCTGCAGTTGAGACAATGGTATTCAGGAGATCACCAGCAGACAGTTCAAGCAAATAAACTATTTCAGCATCTGAACTGCCACCCAGGATTTGGGTAATGTGTGAGAAGCGGAAGGATTTAATGAGGTTCCCTCTCTTCCACCTAAGGGATGGAGAGATGATCCACAAGTTGGAACAGAGAATGAAAACTACAAAAGAACACAATTTAGAATTGGCTTCATGACTTTGCACCAGTATTTTCTGCACTATAATAGTGATTACATTGGAAAACGAAAGGTTATTTCCAGTTTGTTTCTGAAGTATACTGGTTCTATCTGAACAGAGGAAAGAATATTTTATAGGATCTCATAACAAAATGGCAGTTACTTTAAGAATTAAAGTATGATTTCAGTGCTTGGCTCAAAGAGTAGGTAAAGGTGCTATTTTACGTTGGCTGACACCTCTGTGCGGGATTCCAAAATGGTACCATTCGGTCACAGCTTTGGCAGATTGCTATCACACAGAGACCTTTCTATAAGACCGAAGTTGAGCAGTGGAATGTGAAACCCACATTATTAGATCACGTAGATGTACTCAGTGGTCTGGAGCATTCTTAGGTAACATCTACTTCCAATTTTAAATAGCTGCCACTTTGAGATAAATAGGAAAATGCCAACTAGCTTATTCCAAGCTTAGAATGACCTATTCTCATTGGGCTAAAAATTGCACAATTGCTTTGCTCCTAGAACGGGCAGCTCAAGAAGGATTTTGTCTATATAGGAAATTCAGGAAGCAAATTACTCTAATATCACTAGCAATATGGATATTCATGGATGTTATCCTTCTGGAAAACTACACTCATTAGAAGAGTTAATGGATAAAAAGTGATATGGATATGCTATTATTTAGAAGAGAGAATTTTTGCTCAAATTTAAAGATACTGGGAGTCCAGATTATCTATGACACATTGTAATAAAAAATTTAAATGTTTAGCTCTGAGGTGAATTAAGTAGCTGATCTGAGTTAGTAGATTATTTATTTAAAACACTATGGCTCCTTTTTAGGTGAATTGAAAACATCTTTTCTTTCTAATACCCTATTTTGCATGTTCTATGTTGGTTCTGAGGCATAGAACTTACATGCAAGTAACATGTTCTCTTCTTAGAATCATAACGTGAATTCTTAATAAAAATGCAAAGAGGCATGAAAAGTGACTGAGAGAAAGAGAAAATTAGCATGAGGAATCAACCTGAAAAGCAATGTATTTGAACCATCTTGTGATATTTCATTCCTGAAACATCTACAAACATAATTCCCACATTTAATGACTCAGGTAAAACAAAAACATCATTCTATTTGGTCTCTTATTTGTTATAAAATATGATAACAGTGTTGGACAGTTACTATATGGTACAAACTTTTTCAACCACTTCTAGAAAATGAAGATAATCTTTCCCTTGATTGTAGATATTTCTTAGATGAATGGTAATTTCCTGAAATTATATTTCCTACTGAAGCCTATGTTTTGCTTCCACTTCTACTGAAAACTTGAAATTCTAATTGTCATCATTCAAGTAGTCCTTATTCACTTATTAAAAAACCTTGTATTTGGTGCTTTCTAAATACAAGAGCCTCTACCAGAAATAATTCAAAATATAGTAGCTCTTTTGCCTCTTTTTAGCCTGAGATTATAGCAACTATAGGAGAAGAAATTTTAAAAGTTGGCAAAAGTGAAAGGAAAATAACAAGGTTCATGAAGGACTCTATTTCATGTTGGTATCAACAAATTACTTGAGTCCCTGATTCAGTCCTTGCAGTGTAAAATCCCATATACAAATGGAAGCAAAGTGAAACAATTTTATTTATTTCTACTAAAACTTTATTAGTACTTCAAACATTAAAATATTGAAATGCATATGAGAAACAATTTTAAGTATTAGCAGCAACATGTGCTTGAAATCTACAAAGTTAGTTATAATTCACTGCAAACATCATAGCTCACATATCTTTAGAGAAGGTAAAGTATCTGAATAAAATGAAAGGAAAAAAGCTAAAAGGAGGGAATAATACATAAAAGAAAGAAAAACAAGATGAGAAAAGTATTAATGCCAAGGATGAAACAGCAATTCATATTTTGTTTTCTAACTGATTTATTAGAATATTATTTTTATTTAAATATTCGTATTATAAATCTATCAATCTGAAGATGTTTATCAATCTGTAAAATTATCGAATTAAAAGTCTTTAGGCTTTAAGTGTGCTCTATCTAAAATGTTTTGTTATTACGTATTAAGAAATGAGCCTGGGGTTTAACTTTTTTTCTACCATCAGGAATTTAAGTGACTCAATGGAATTTAGAGTTGAATTTTCCCCTCAAATGAGATCTGAGATTTAGGAATCACGTGAAAACTAAGACAATAAAGCAATGAAATAATCCACTGATGCCTGGGGCAAAGTAGTGGTAAAGAATTTGATATATTAGGCATCTGAGAATATTTCTTTCATTTTAGTAACAAGTTGACATTAATATAAAATGTAAAAGATGGGAGTTTTGTCTGCATGCATGTATTTATAAATGCTCTAGGCATTAGTATCCTAACTTGAATAATTGTTGAGTGCTTTTCCGGGGTTGGGAGTTTGATGTGGTTGAATGGAAATTCACTGAGATGAAACCGGATTACAATGATTGTCAGGGGAGGCCCCCTTTGCCATTATACAAATGAGCCAAACACTAGAAAATAGCTCCAGTACATCTGCTTATAATGGCATTTGGCATTTGAAACAAGATTATTTGGATCATCTGCAATCTCTTAACAATGATCTACTTCTCAGCTTGCTAATAATTCATACGTTTTGGTATAGAAAAATAAAACTTGAGGTTTGTGCAGAAATAAATAACATGTAAGCTTTATTTAACTCTGAGATGAACATTGTGATAAATAATTCTAAAATAAATTCCTTTTTTTTCCAATGATACCCTCTGAATTTCCTGGGTACATTGAGTAGAAGGACTTTACTGGGATGCAGGCTCTATTCCAAAGTCAACAGTTTCTGTGTGACTATAAAATACCTTATTAAGGATGGATGTGAGGAAGCATGAACCTTTACCTGATCAGAGAGTTAATGCAATTCAAACAACTCAGAAACAAGGCTTTTCTAAAGGCAAATAATGACAATCAGTTAATTTGTAAATAATCCATATATAAATCCAGACTTTGACTCTAATTTTGGGCAAGCACTCTTGGCTTATAACTGAATCGGAATCTGACTCATCATAAGAAACCCCTGGGAATCCACTCATGCCTACTAAATAAAGATTTCTTGGGAAATATCTCAAAATCTGTATTTTTAAACAGTTCTCCCAGTGCTTTTGAGGATCCATCAGGCTTGAGGACAAGACTAGCTGAAACTTACTTTTAACTAAAATAAGATTTCAGAAGGACTAAGACAAATCTATTTTTATAAAATGAAACTCTTTCAGATATTAGTTCAGTATGTAAATGAACCTCTGTATATAAAGGTTAATTATTTGATAATTTATTCTTCCCCCAAAATTCATTGGATCTATAGGCTCGGGTGTATGTATGGGATAAAAGTTTTTCATAAAATAAAATGGAACCTATTTATACTGGATCCTAAAATCTAGTGAATGAATCTTTCACATTTCAGTAAAGAAAGCATTGCATTAAATTAAATCAAATTATAGTTCATTTTTATTCAGGCCTCCAATTTATGGCTGTGAAAGATGACTTGGTTTGTGTTTGTTTTGCCATTCCATGAATTTTGATCATAGACAAAGCATTAAATTTTTTAACGGTATTTTATTCTTAACTTGTTTATATCCAGGAATTTGACAAACCAGTTACAATTGTTCTCTGTTCAAGGTGACTTTGAAATAATTTAATTCAATAAACATTTATTAAGAGAGTATTTTGTGCCAGGACCTGATTTGTCCAATAAAGTAAAACTCCCTTATTAGTTTAGTGTCCATTAAAAGCACCACAAATCATTTATTGATTTTTCTTTGTTGACATATAAAAGTATCAGGTACCAAATAATATAAGATATGGAGTGATTTGATTATTACGTATAAAATACCAGAAATGCATCCCTGGCTGTTCACTCTGACTTTGGCTGAGTTCAAATTCATTTATTGCACTGCTGTGATGTTCAAGGCATCGGTTAAAGGTTAGAAGTACAAACGAGGACCCTGCATTCTGCTAGCACACAATAGAAAGTGACAATATCAATAGCCTAAAGGGCTGGTATTTGTGTCTCTTCTGTATATCACAAATCATCTATTGAGTTTTAAAAATAAAAAATAACATCTGCCAATAGAAATAGGTCTAAGAAATCTTTCAGGGGAAAATATGAAGACCACATATTAAAAATAAAGTTTGTGTGACATTATTATAATTGTAGGACAACGAAGACTAACATTTTATACAATGTATGTACATTCTTTTTAAAGAAAGCATTGGGTTTTGTCAGAACTGATGGCTATATTTAAGAGCTTAACTTACACATTTACATATATATTCAGAGCTTTTAGGATGCCTGCATCCTATTGATGAAGCCAGCTTTTAATAATAATCTTGTATTACCTCCATAAGTAATTATACTTGATCGAGATTCAGTTTGACCAAACCCATTTTTATTGTACAGCTATTGTTCCAGGGCAAGATTCAAATGTTGGTAGATATGATTTATAATTTTTTATGTTTTTCCCAAATTTTTAAAATATAATTTTAAATTTCAACCGAAGAGCAGGAGATATGATCTATGTACTTAGTTTCTCAAACTGGTTTCACTTCTTTAAAAAATGTTTTTCTAGCTTATAAAGCCCTATTCTTCATGCCATCACTAATCTTGCAATGACCAAAAATGCAAGTAAAGCCCACATTTCCACTAGGGATCACCTATCTCTCAACAATCAGAATACTGCACGGCCAGTAGAAATCCAAAACTGTTCCCCAAAATTGGTGCAAATTCTCAGGGAGGGATGATCTCAAGGTCTCCTCTGGTGCCCCTTTGTCTCTATCTTGATGTATGAATTCTTAACAGTGTGCCACATTGCTCTAGGTATGACATTCAACATCATTTATGTTTCAAAACCACCACCAACAAAAATGAACACACATATACAGCAACACAAAATGTTTGCTATATAGAACATTTTCCCAAAGATTTTTTAAAGATGAAGAGACACAGAAATGTGTTACCTTCATCCTAACCACCCAGTTTTTCACTGGGAGTCTCTTTCTCCTTCAGTATCAGCCCATGAGCTTTCAGTAGAGCCAGCTCCTTCCCTGGAGTGGAGAATCTCATGCTCCTGGCTGCAGTAACTGGTGGAATGATCTGCACATGGATTAATTAGGCTTCACGAAAGGAACAGAGATTTTACCTGAAAAGACTCTTTGCTCCTGGATTTCAACCTGGAAACTCCCAGCAGCCATTTCACAACCATGAAGAAACAAAAGTGACACAGAAGAAAAAAAATGATCAGAGAATGCATCTTGCTTACCAAGTTCAAGCCCTGAGTCAGGAGGGTCTGCCTAGTGTCTTGAAACTATTAATATGTGAGACAGTCAATACCAGTTTCTGCATGTTAGCTTCCTTTGTCACTTAGACCTCAAAGACTCGTGACACAACTGGAGACATTGTCAACTGTGCCATCCAATGTCCCTCATATAGAATTAATACAAAAATGTCTTTATAGAATTCACAGGCAAGGAGTAGTTCCTTTTTCATGTTGAGCTTATTCTTCCTTAATCAAATTAACTAGAACTAGGTAATATAGCATATCATGTTTTATTTGTTTCTTGGTTAGAATAATTAAAGCCATAAATTAATCCCATGCTCCATTACAATAAACAACATTGCCCGGGTTGGAGTACAGTCATCTTTCCATGATCATATTTCCTCTCCCACTATATTTTGTCTTTATTTTAATATTTTTGTTGTGTCAATATTTTTCATTGAAAACCACTTCAATGGAAAATTGTTCAGAATAATAAAGAATAATCTAGAATTCTCCCTTATTAGTTGGGAAATCCTCCTTTAGTAATGCTGTTTGCAATACTTTCAAAATATTGCACTGAATAATGAACATTTTGAGTTAAAATAACACTAGTATAGTTTAACAGACAGATCAGACTATTATAACTTTTTAGGAAATTACTCAGAGTTATGAAATTGGGACCAAAAGATGACTGTGCACAAAATTAGTTCATGGGTTGGAGTGAATCTACCAATTAAAGAAAACATGTTTTCTGATTTAATGATTATTATATTGTAGTTGAACAACTGATGGATATAGATTCCTTACAAACGCACATTATACATGTTTAAACACCCATGTATTCCACATAGGTAATTGTTTTTCATTTTCCATACTAATGAATGGATAAAAACATACCTCCAAAGTTTAAAAGCATGCCTGACTTCTCTGCTGGCCTCTCCTTTAACTGTGTGTCCTGCGGAGGCAGATAGCAGTGGAAAGTAATTCTAAAATACAGTATAAATTGCAGATTTATTTCCTGGATAGTAGAATACTTTCCCAGTTTCTCACAGTATTGACAGATAAATAAACTGAAAGGGAGTAATACGATTCAAACAATAGAAACACAGTGTGGGTAAAGTAAGCACAAATAGGAATTTTACTGAAAGGACAAGAAGATGCTCAAAGAATCAAAGGCTATACAGAATCAGAACTTCAACCAAATGGGACCTCTTCTGAGGACCTGTGTACTGGGAAAAAAATGGGTAACCAATCCCTTTAGGGTCTTGCAAAAGAGTTGAATGAGCCTCATTTATTTATACTTTTGTTACTCAGATCCAGAGTGATCCCTCCGGGAGGGAGAGAGTTTTAAGGCTGAACTTCACTCACTGAACTTCACTGGCAACTTTTCCAAGAGCACATGTACTGCCAGAGACTCAGTTTCCCAAAGGAATATCAGGGTTTTGCTTCTAAAAGAAATGGAGAGGGATATTGATTAAGCCACCACAACCCGCTGGGCTGGAATCCAAACGTCCAGAAAGAGAAAGGAAGTAAGGGGTTGACTGCAGGACAAAGAAAGGTAGAAACCAAGTGAAATAATCTAAGGGAATGTTTTATATACTTTTTCTGAAAACAAACTTTTATTTATGTGACAAGGCATTCTGTGATCAAGGCATTATTTTTTGATGATTAGATCTTAATATTTTCAGGACAATCCTATCTCAGAATTTTATCAGAAAAAGTATTTGTTTCATGAGACAACATCTTGCTACTGATTTTTTTCTTAATCATTAAACAACAATAGTCATAATGCAGTTTTCTATTGAATACATGAAGTACATTGCTTTTATTTGTGATTTATCAGTGGTTTTTTTAGTATATTCACAGAGTTGCACGAACATCACCACTATCTAATTTCAGACAATTTCCATCACTCCCAAAATAAACCCTGTACTTAGTAGTAGTTACTCTCAATCCCCACCCTCTGCCTCCATCTGGCCTCTGGCTCTATTAATTTCTGGCTCTATTAATTTGCCTTTTCTGGACACATAAGAATGTCCAGAATCATAGATGAGATCATACAATATATGGTCTTTTGTGTCTGGCCTCTCTCATCTAGCATAATGTTTTCAAAGTTCTCCAGTGTTGTATCATAATGACAGTGCTATATTCCTCTTCATGGCTGAATGATATTTCATCGTATGGCTATATTACATTTGCTTGTCTATTTATCAATTGATGGACATTTGCATTTGAGTTGTTTCCTCCTTTTAGCTATCATGAATAATGAAACTATGAACACCCAAGTACGAGTTTTTGTAGGGACACCTTTTCAATTCTCCTGAGCATATACTTAGAAGTGAAATTGCTGGATCACATGGTAACTCTGTATTTAACTTTTTGAGGACCCGCCAAAGCATTTCCAAAACAGTTCTATTTTGTTCATATATTCTTTCCATCAGTGTATCATGGATCTGATTTCTCTGCATCATCTTTAACACTTGTCATTATGTGAGTTTTTGATTATAGCCACCCTACTGCATGTAAAGTGGTATTTCATTGTGGTTTTGATTTGAATTTCTCTAATGATTAATGATGTTGAACATCTTTTCATGTTTCTTTTTAACGTGTTTTTTATGTGCTCACTTATATCTTCTTTGAAGAAATGTTTATTAAGTTCCTTTATCATTTTTAAATTGTGTTTTTTTATTATTGATGTGATTGTGTTCTTTATATAAACTGAGTGCAAGTACCTTATCAGATATATGATTTGCAAATGTTTTCTCCCACTTTGTGGGTTGTCCTTTCACTTTCTTAATGTTATCCTTTAACGTACAAGTATTTTAATTTTAATAAATTTCAATTTCAGTTTTTTTTCTTCTGACTTGTGCTGTGGTGTTATCCTTCAGAAAGCATTGCCCAATCCAATGTGATGAAGATGTGCATCTATATTTTCTTCTAAGAATTTTATAATTCTAGCTTTAACATTCAGATCTTTGAGTCATTTAAAATAATTTTTGTAGATGGTATGAGATTGTGTTTCAAATTAATTCTTTTGTATATGACTATCCCATTGTCCTAGAATTATTTATTTAAAAGCATTTTTTTCCCCTTTGAATTATTCTAGCACAGTTGTAAAAATAAGTTTATTCCTGACTTTAATAATTTCAATGTTCTATTTTTTTCCTCTCAGTCTGGCTAAAAGTTTCTTAATTTTGTTGATTCTTTTCAGGGAACCAATTTTCGGTTTTACTGATTTTCTCCATTGTTTTATATTTTTTATTTAATTAATTTCTCTTATGATCTTTACTATTTCCTTCCTTTTGCTTATTTTGAGTTTACTTTGTTTACTTTTTTATTTCTTAAGTTAAAAGGGTAAGTTATTGATTTGAGATCTTCCATTTTCTCTTTGTAATATAGGAATTTATAACTATACATTTTTCTCTAAGTGCTTTAGCTGAATCCTCTAAATTTTAATATCTTATTTCTTCATTTTATTCATTTCAAAGTATTTCTAAATTCCCTTGTGACTTATTTTGGCCATTTTTTATTTAGAAGTATGTTGTTTAATTTCCAAATATTTGTGAATTTCTGAAGTTTTCGTCTGTTACTGATTTCTAATTTTATTCCACTGTGATCTGAGAACATATTTTGTATGATTTAAATTCTTTTGAATTCATTGAGACTTGTTGTTTAGTCTAAAATATGATGCTGTAATTGGAGAATATGATGATGAAATTGGCGAGTGTTTCATGTCCACTTTAGAAGTGTGTTGTGTTGTTGAGTGAAATGTTCCAGACATATCTATGTCTAGTTGTCGGGTGCAAAGGTCTATAAATGTCCATTATACCTAGTTGTTAATATCTTCTATTTCCTTGCTGATTTCCTGTCTACCTTTTCTGTAAATTATTAAAAGTGAGATATTGATTTTTTTAACTGAGACTGTTGAGTTTGTATTTTTTCTTCAATTCTGTCCATTTGTATTGATGTACTTCAGCCTTTGTTATTATGCATATGCATATGTGCTCATAATTTTAAAATGTTCTTCCTAGATTGAAAATTTTATGAATATAAAATGTCTTTTTCTGTCTATACAAACAATTTTTTATTAAGGGCTATTTTTTCTGGTATCAGTATGGTCGCTCAAGATCTCTTTTGATTACTATTTGCATGGTATATATTTTTACATTCTTTTACTTTCAAACTATTTGTGCCTTTTAATATGAAGTGTGTCTTGTAGACAGCATAGAGTAGGGTAAAATTTTCATCTTTTCTGACAATCTCTGCCTTTCAATTACAGTATTTAATCTATTTATATTTAATATAATTAAATGATTACTATATGATTACTATAATAATAAGGTAGGATTTACATTTGCCATTTTGCTAATTTTTTCTATATACCTTATGTCGTTTTGTTTTTCTGGTTCTCCATTATTGCCTTCTTTTATGTTAAACAAATGTATTATTATGTGCCATTTTAATTTCTTTGTTATTTCTTTTAGTACATATTTTTGTGTTATTTTCTTAGTACCTACCTTGGAGATTACAAATGACATCTTAAAGTATAATAATCTAGTTCATATTAATAGGAACTCAATTTCAATAGTATACAAAAAGTTTTCTTCCTTCACCCTTCTTTGGCCTATTATTGTCCTACTTGTTACATCTTTATAACTTATATGGCCATAACAAAGATATATAATTATTGCTCTTAGCAGTGGACTTATACATCAGTTAGTGATAAAAAAGTGTGTTATAAGCAAAACATACATTTATATTGTCTTTAATTTTTAACCTTTGTAGTTAGCTTTATTGGTGCTCTTTTTTCCTCTGGTTAATTCAAATTACTGTCTAGTGTCCTGTCATATCAACCCGAGGGCCTAAAATATAACATTTCTTGTGAGGAATGCCTATTAGTGACAATTTCTCTCAGATTTTATGCTCCTGAGAATGTCTTAATTTCTGCCTCATAATCTAAATTGTTTCACTGCTAGATATTGAATTCCTGTTTGAGAGTCTTTTTACTTTTAGTTCTTTGAGTGTGCCATTGAACTGCCTTCTAGCCTCCATGGCTTCAGTGAGAAATTGGCTGTTAATCTTATTGAGGATCTCTTGTGTGTGATGAGTTGGATCTCTCTTGCTGCCTTCAAGAGTCTCTCTTTATCTTTGTCTTTTGATAGTTTGATTATGGCGTGCAGTTGAGGGTAGGAGAGGACTCGTATTAAAATTTCTCGTTTGTACCTCTAGTTATTTTTCATTTCAGTTATTGTAACTTTCATTTGTTTTTCTTAAATTATAATTTTTATTTCTTTATTCATATTCTGTATTAGATGAGACATCATTTTCATACCTTTTTTTATTTCTTTAGGCATTGTTTCATTTACTTCTTGGAGCATATTTTAAAATAATTGATTTAAAGTCTTTGTTTAGTTAAGTCCAATGTAGACTTCCCTAGGGACAGTTTCTACTGACTAATTTTTCTCTTGTGCTTGGGATATATTTTCTTGATTTTTTAAAAAAATCTAATAATTTTTATCAAAAATTTGGTATTTTAAATAATATTAATATAATGTGGGAACTAGGTAAATCAGATCATCCTCCCCCACTGATTTTTCATATTGATACTTGTTTTTGTCATTTGCTGCTATTTTTTGAGTGAAGTTCCTGAACTAGTTCTGTAAAGCCTGTATTCTTTGCCATGTGCAGCCACTGAAGTTTTTGCTTAGTTAGTGGTGAGCTAATGATTGGTCAGATTTTTTTTTTAATTTCAGAATATTATGGGGTTACAAACATTTAGGTTATATTGCCTTTGCACATATATTGCCTTTGCACACTGCCTGAGTCAGAGCTACAAGTGTAGCTTGTAGCTACAGACAGTGCACACCACACCCATTAGGTGTGCATATACCCATCTCCTCCTCCCTCCTTCCTTCTGCCCAACATGGTATGAATGTTACTTCCATATGTTCACATAAGTGTTGATCAATTAGTACCAATTTGATGGTGAGTATTTGTGGTGCTTGTTTTCTATTCTTGTGACACTTCACTTAGAAGAATGGGCTCCAGCTTCATCCAGGATAATACAAGAGGTGTTAATTCACCATTGCTTTTTTGTGGCTTAGTAGTACTCTATGGTATACATATACCACATTTTATTAATCTACTCATGTGTTGATGGGCACTTGGGTTGTTTCCACATCTTTGCAATTATGAATTGTGCTGCTATATATACTCAAGTGCAGATATCTTTATTATAGAATATCCAATTTGCCTTTGCTTTTATTTTCAGTGTTCACACAGCCTCAAGGTCAGCAAGAAGTAAGAGATTAGAGCCTTTTCCATCTTTCCTGGGTACCACGAACATATCCCTGCACATACATGAAGACTTCTAGATTCCCAACAATATGTTGGAGCTTTTCAAAGGTCCCTATAGACATCTTTTCCCCAAGTTTTTCCTTTTACTTTTTTTGGTCAGCTCCTTCTTTGTCCCAACTGCTGTCATTGCTTCATGAAGCTGCAATATTAAATAATTGCTGCCGATTCTTTTCTACAAACAAAGCTCCAGGGTTGAAAGCTTTTTATAGTTAAGGGCGCTCTGATTCAGGTAAAATACAGATGAGCTTTGCAAGTGGATGTTTCCAGGGAAATACCAGACATGGCAGATAATGGCAATTCTCTGGAGATGGGCTTTTGGGGAGCTCTAAACCCATGCTGCCCCCTTTAGTGAGTGCTAGGCAGCTGATTTACATGGCCATCATGCTTATAAGGCTTTTGTTTTCAAAATTACCTCAAAGCTGGAGAAAGAGAGAAATGGGAGCAAGTTGAAATATTACAAAACTCATTGTTATAATTCAGATTAAGCTATTTTTCTTGAATAAGTGCTCTTTGGATTGGTCTTTGGTTAATTCCCAGAGTTCTTAAAAACTTGATTTAGACAATAATTTTTTTTTTTTTGCTAGTCACAATAGCTCACAGGTTTTCAATTTGGGATATTATATCAACATCAATTGGATGTGTAGCTATTTTACATGACATAATTTAAAATTTGTAATAAATAATAAATTTATTAATACTCTAAGAAGAGGAAAGACACTCTCAGCGTGATGTTAGAAAATTTTTATGAGATGAACTAAAGCAGATTTTTGACAGCTCTTTTTATTGGTTTTATTTTAAATTACAAGTGTTTTTAACTCCATTCCAGATGCAATTATCACAGACCATACATTTCCATTCTTTGTGATCCTGGGGGAAAACTGTGCACAATTACATGTCAGAAATTTAAACTGAAAGAAATTCTTAAAAACAAATCATCTATCCATTATATGAATAGTATCTAAATAATTAGAATTTTACTAAATAAGGCAAAAAATACCAGACATATTTCTGACTACTTTATATAACCATTCACTTGATTCAAAATGTTAATTTCCCTTGGCTGTGCTTCAAAAATGGTGTCCACTGAACATAATACTCATTATTCAAGCAGATTTGTTGAAAGAGGGAGGCAGTGAAGATTTTGTGCATTAAAATGTATTTTCAATCTAGCTTTCAAAAGAGCTCTTTATTTACAAGTAAAACAGTTTATTGCTTGTCTTGTAAATACATGTCCAAAGCAGATGAAGAGTTTTCATGAAAATTGCAGATGTAACAAATGTTAAACACACTTATCAAGGTTCATAAAGTACAATTTGATATACTGGCCACAACTTTAAAAAATGATTTTCTATAACATTAACACTATGAAGAAAACGTTTTATTTAAAGCAAATTCAAAGAAACAGCAAATCATAAGGTTTTGGATTCAACTGAGGTCTAGACTCTTAAGATACATTTAAAAACCCTTCTGGCCATTCGTTCTAAACACTGAAGGATTATCATCTACTAAAAGTCCATTTTAATTAGATATTCTTCCATTTCAATATGATGCATTTATTGTTCATGCATGTTTTACAAAAAATATAATGTTAGAGCCTAAACTAGATGATAACAACTCTTTCTAGACATTCTAGAAATGGACCCATTTATGAAGATCTCAAAGTGAACTGGAAGTAAACTGAATTCCACTCTTGCTTTAAAAAGGTGTGTTTGATATCTTGTGCTGAGTCACTGGCATGTTACAAAGAACAGGGAGATTGTTATACAAGAATAAGAGTTTATGTATGTTAGGCTAGCATTGTGGCATACCACTAGAACGTTTGAAGCCCTGGATTCTGCTCTTGCCTGATGTGTAGTCCTCAGTAAATTGTTTAACTCCTCTGTGTATAGTTTTCTCATCTGTAAACTAGTCATGGTATTATCCAAATGTCAGAATGCTAAGCAAAATAGGTGCCCAACACATAACAACTGGTATTGTTTTAATAAGCAAAAGAAGTTTATTATGAAGTAGAAGTCTGAATTAGTTGGGTGACTTGAAGGTGAATGTCAATTCCCTGACCTGGGGAGACCCAACAAGAAGTCAGAGGTTTTCTCCAGGGGAGATAAGTAGAAAGTTCAAGATGTTTATTAAAACAGTATTGGCAGTGGTTGTCACCTTCCCCTGTATTCAAGGCACAAGCTTCAGATGATCTGTGCTATTTTCATTGGGCTTGCACATGAATTCTATCAGCATAGTTTCTAGCACCTTCAACAGTCTACCTTAAGGAAACTGGCCCTAAAAGCCAGGTGTGCTTCAAGAAGTAGCCCCCAACCCAGAGAGAAGCATGATGTACAGTGGCTTGTTCTCACCTTACCAACAAGCTCCAGAGAAAGGTTTGTGAGGAGATTCCATGTGCTGACATATATGTCATCCACAAATTGGGGGCATTTATAGCAAACAGAAGATTATATAGTCTTTAAGATCCTTGGCTTAGTTACAATTTCTGCTCCTCCACTAACTAGCTATATGATTTTGGCTAAGCCTGTTTCATCATACATAAACTGGAATAATTGCAGTCAATTCATGAAGATTATCGTGAGACTTCAATGACACTATTATTTAGTGTTACTAAGAAATTAGTGCAGTGACATGCACATTATAAAGACATACTGTATATTGACAGAGGAACAAACTATTATGAGTAAAGATTATCACATGCACTAGGATTATTAATAAGATATGTATAGGAAATACCCTCACTGAAATATACCATAAAATATTGGTAAGGTATTTGCATGAGGGGGTTAATTATCTCTTGTAAATGTCTCTGATTCTAAAAGTTTTCTGTTTATGATTCCCAAGTACTCACAATTCATATGAAATATATCATGTGCAAAGTTTTGAAGTGGAAATCCCTAAATCATGTAACAACAACAACAAAATAACATTTAGCAAGAAGGTGAAATTTGAACTTAAATATCACTTTTTAAAAATGTGAAACTGATCATGATTTATTGCAAGCAGGGGATCATAGGAAACACAGTCATAGTACTGCTTCAATGTAGTTGCTGTAGTGACAAGGGAAATTGGGAAACTGAACGGTGGAAAATTAGTTTTACAAACCTAAGCTTTGACCGGATAATAGACAAAGATCGTTTCAGGATATTACTTTGGAGTTGATTTTATCATTGTTAGAAGAATATCTGTCCATCATTAGGAGATAGGGTTGGTGATAATCAGCATTTGTATGAGTAGACTAGAGTTCATTCTGCCTTGGTTGAGATATCTTGGTAAAGACTTAAGAAAAAGACCCCAAATAAGAGGCATTTGAATGAACTAATCATGAAGAGATAAAGACACATGAAGACTGCATGTCAACCAACTATAATTGACACAAGAGGCAAACCAAGAGTGGGGTGAGTTATTTAAAATGTGCTCCACATTGGGCTCAAGGCAGAGCAACTGGTGTTAGCAGTAATATTAAGAGATTCCTGGGAAATCCAAACTGAGATTAATCACTTTTCATGAAGACAACAGAAGGAGCATAAATTTGATAGGAAATGAACAGGGCTCTTCTTTGGCGAGACAGTACGTCTGGAGTAATCATGTTTCTAGGCATGCACAGAATGATATATATTTCGCTTGTGCCTCAGATTTCTCATCTGTGAAATGAGGTTGGGGTTGTCAGATAAAAATCAAGGATGTCCATTAAATTTTAATTATGGATAATTAATGAATACTTTTTATTCATATGCCCTATTCAATATTTGGGACATATTTATAAAATTTATTTATTTTGTATATGAACTTCAAATTTAACCTGGCATTCTTTATTTTTGTTGGCTAAATCTGGCAACCTAAATGTGGATAATAATAAATTGTGAAGATTAAATGAATTAATACATATTAAGCACTTAGAACTAGGTCCAACACAATGGAAATACTTAATGTTAGTTTTTATTAAAATTACTACTATTATCACCCTTCTGTTAATATAAAAGACTTTTTTGTAAGTTGAGATGTGATATCATTTCCCATGTATTAATATTTGACTATTCACACATCTAAAAGTTATAACCACTCCATGAAGTAATTTTTTAATCTAAATTCATGCTGTTTGGGCCCTACCTTCTTTCATGGATAGCAACATGATGTTTATCTTGCTTTTAGCTTTTTTTTTTTTTTTTTTTTTTGCCAAATAAATCCCTTAGAAATCGATAGTTTCTAGTTAGGGTATCTGTTCTCCAATTTGGTTATCTGTCCATTAGAGAAAAATAGAAGAATGATACCTGGCTTTGCATAAATGTGTCAACTAGCTGGATTATTTCCAGGAATGGATGAATGAAATAAAACTATACTAATTCAAGATATATTTCATTTATTTTCTGAGAGAAATAGAATGGGCTAATATTTTGATATATTAGTTTATGCATATCATACTCCCTGTCCTCAATTTCTTTTTACCTTGTAATAATTCCTTCTCCACTTTGTCCAAGAAATACAAACCTTGGTTTTCTCCAAAGGAATATTGTCCAAGCAGAACCATAACCAGCATCAACTCCCTGTGTTCATTTGTGCCACATCTCAAGTGTAAGTACAATTTAAAGAATACATGATCTAATTCTATCACCACCACCAAGTTAGACGAACATCCTTTAAACTGAAGGAAGAGAAAGAGGACCTAGAGGTAAAGCAAGAGCCTTAGATGTTGGTGAAGGTGCAGCCTGCAGCCAGTCCCTTTTTGTAGGGGGAGGAATAACCCCAGTGAGATTTGGGGATTGAGAAGAGAGCACATTCCCTTCTGCCTGACTACTTTGGAGCTGGGAAGCTTCCCAGGGTTTGCCAGCCTATGATGGCCTTGGCATGTGAGGTTTAGATGGCAGCATGGAGATCCCAGGGAGGTGGCTTGGAATCACCTAAGTCAAGTTCTCATACATGTCGAAGGGGTATACATTGCCACTCATATCATGTCCTGTGACCAGAATGTTGCTGATAGGACTCTGAGAGCCAGCAGGGCCATCATGGTTTTAACCAGTGGACAGGGTAAAGACTGTATAACCAGAGACCAAATGACCAAATAGACATTTCTGTCAATATTGTCACAAAGTAATGCAAGCTGATAATCAGCTGGCATCTCTGAGAACAGAACGCTATGTTTCTCTACCAACTTCCAACTTAATGGCTCTCCAGTGAGAAATGAGGAAGAAGCAGCCTTCATTGCATGAGTTTTCTTCCTGAATCAAGATAAAAACACTAGAGTGGTTGAGTTTTCATCTTGAATGGTTTAAATGTTTAAGATGAAGGAGAAATCTATTTACTACAGACAAAGGTTACATTTCTCACACTTTCTCCAAAGCGCCTGTAGTGTATGAAGCTTGAAGATTTATGTCTGCCTTTAATAATGATGCAACCAGTCTAAGCATGGTGAACACATGTACAACAAATTCATGAAAAGGCTTAAATACGTACATGATTGGATATGTGAGAATGTTTATATGGAAATGAAGGGGAACATTGATAGAATGTCTACTATATGCCAAATATTGTACTAGGTGCTTTGTAAATGTATTCACTTTACTTTTGATCATAATCTTTAGAGGTTTGCTACTTTACAAGTATTAAACCTGGGGCCCAAAGAAGTTGAATAATTTGAGCAAGTCTCAGTTTGTAAGTGGTAAAGGCCAGCTTTGAACGAGAGACACTCAGTTCCAAGTAGAAGCTTTTTGGGATATCAGAACACAACCCTCTCCCTGCTAAACATCACTTGTTATCAGTCACTGTTCAACTTAACCATAAACAGCCAGACTACTGAATTTTATAGGGACCTTCTAACTCTCTTTCATTTGCACTTCAAGAATCCAAAGGCCTTGGCCAATGCCAGGTTTCCTCAGAGGCAGTTTCTGCTCTCTTCAGCAGCCTGGGACTAGGACAAATTTGGCATAAACAATTTTAAACTTTTTACCTCAAAGTGAACATGCAGAACATAGAAAACTTTGTTTTATTCACTCCTGATGAGAGGAGAAAGAGCTACTGGATTTTTGAGAAAAAGCCCCAGGTTAATGAAAACATCAATAGCAGAACGTCCCAGAATACATCCTTTTATTCCAAAACACACCTGTTCCTCCATAAAAAGTAGAGACGGTGAAAGTGCATTTGAAATTGGCTTTAGGTGGTGACTTTTGGGAGTCCTTCTTCCAATATCTACTTCAGGAGATGTCATTAGGGATATGGTTATTGTCTCTTTATTGAGTTCTGACTAAACAGTGTTTTTTCAGGCAGGGTTCAGATTTTCTGTATTTTAATCCTGGGGCACTGATCTAGAAACTTGCAGAAAAGTCTAACAGTTTTTGGCATATAGTTAATTATTTTCATTAATTTTGGGTGTTGAGGCTTTTTTTATTTTTAGATTATTTTATAGATATGTCAATAGGAAACTTTGAAGAAAATGTCTCTGGCATTTTAACTCACTTCATCATTTTTTTCTGGAAGTTTCTCAGCAATTAGTTTGTAATCTATGTTGCCTGTTTTGCTGCAAGTGCATTTCCTTAATTAGCCTATGAGAACAGACATTTATTTAAAAAAAAAAAAAAAGACTGCCTGGAGAACATTATTTCAGGCTCACCACTGCCTAGGAAAATAAAAATCTCTCTACAGAATTGAGAGAAAAGATTCTCAGGGGGCATTATTTCAATGTTAAACATGGTTGACAAAACAGATTAAATTAAATTGCTCACATTAGAGTAGTTCTCCTCTTGCTACTGAGGCTTGGAAATGGATTGGTCTAAATATCTTGATGAAATACTCACAAAATGTAAATTTTATCATGGAGACAAATTACTTGTCATAAATTGAAAATGTAATGTAATTAATGTTTTACGTATTGCCTTTAAGACATTTTTGTGGATAATCAATCCTGACATAAGGGCTGTCCGGAAAGTATTCAACCATGTAACCATTTTCATTATATTAACAATGGCTAGATACTTTCCGGACAGCCCTCCTACTCCTGTCATTGATCCAAGAAAACCTAGCACAGTCTCTCTCTTTCTCTCTCTCTCTCTTTCTCCATATGTGTGTGTGTGTGTGTGTGTGTGTGTATCTTGGATGCAATAACTGGATTTTTCAACTTAAAAAAATTAGAATGAGATACAATATCAAAGGCCCAGCCCAAGAAAGAAAGAACTAATATGTTAGACTTCATTAAAATTAAAAATTTCTGCTCCGCAATAGACATTGTCAAGAGAATGAAGTGACAAGCTGCAGACTGGGAGAAAGCATTTGCAAAAGATAATCTGATAAGGGACTGTTATCTAAAATTTACTGAAGACACTTAAAACTTAACAATAAGACAATAAACAACTTCAAGAAAAATGAGCCGAAGGCCTTACTAATTACCTCAACAAAGAATATATGTGGAAGACAAATAAGTATATAAAAAGATGCTCCATCAGGGAAATGCAAATTAAAACAACAATGCAATACCAATACACACATTTTAGAATGGCCAAAATCCAGGACACTGACAACACCAAATGCTGACAAGGATATAGAGCAACAGGAACTTTGATTCATTGCTGGTAAACATGAAAAATGATACGACCACTTTAGAAGACAGTTTGGCATTGTCTTACAAAACTAAATATACTTTTACCATACAATCCAGCAATCATGTTCCTTGGTCTTCACCCAGGGGAATTGAAAATTTATGCCCATACAAAAATTTGTACCTGAATGTTTATAGCAGTTTTTTCCCTTTTTTAAGTTTTTCCGGCATATTATGGGGGTACAAATGTTAAGGTAACGAATATCGCCCTTGCCCCTCTCCCCGCTCGAGTCAGAGCTTCAAGCGTGTCCATCGCCCAGTTGGTGTGCATCACACTCATTATGTATGTATATACCCATTCCCTCTCCCCCCACCTGCCAGACACCCATTAGATGTTATTCCTATATATCCACTTAGATGTTGATCAGTTAATACCAATATGCTGGTGAATACATGTGGTGCTTATTTTTCCATTCTTGGGATATTTCACTTAATAGAAGGGGATCCAGCTCTATCCGGGAAAATATAAGAGGTGCTATATCACTGTTGTTTCCTATAGCTGAATAGTACTCCATGGCATACATATACCACATTTT
>VBSM01001979.1:13348631-13403407 GCA_008086735.1 Cheirogaleus medius | reverse complement strand
ATTGCTGGATCAAATGGTAGATCTACTTGTATCACTTTAAGGTATCTCCATATCGCTTTCCACAGAGGATGAACTGGTTTGCAGTCCCACCAGCAGTGTAGGAGTATTCCTATCTCTCTGTATCCACACCAAATTCATTGTTTTGGGACTTTTTGATAAAGGCCATTCTTACTGGAGATAAGTGATATCTCATTGCAGTTTTGATTGCATTTTCCTGATGATTAGAGATGTTGAGCATTTTTTCATATATTTGTTGGCCATTATTCTGTTCTTTGGAAAGTTTCTGTTCATGTCCTTTGCCAACTTTTTGATAGGTTTGTTTGATTTTTCCTTGCTTATTTTTTTGAGTTCTAAATAGATTCTAGTTATCCGCCCTTTATCGGATGTGTAGTTTGCAAAAATTTTCTCCCATTCTGTAGGTTGTCAGTTTACTCTCATAACAGTTTTTTTTTTGGCTGTACAGAAGCTTTTTAGTTTGATCAGGTCCCATTTATTTATTTTTGTTGCTGCTGTGCTTGCCTTTGGTGTCTTCTTCATAAATTCTTTGCCTAGGCCAATGTCTAGGAGAGTATTTCCAGTGTTTTCCTCTAGAATTCTAATAGTTTCACATCTATGGTTCAAGTCTGTTACCCAGCGTGAGTTGTTTTTTGTGAGAGGTGAAAGATGGGGGTCCTGTTTTAGTCTTCTATGTGTAGCTATCCAGTTTTCCCAGCACCATTTATTGAATAAGTATTATTTTCCCCAGTACATGTTTTTGTCTGCTTTGTCAAAGATTAGATGGATTCTGGTGCCTATCCTGAAGAAATTATTGCACAATATTGAGAAGGATGGAATCCTCCCCAACACATTTTATGAAGCCAACACAACCCTGATACCAAAACCAGGAAAGGATGCAACAAAAAAAGAAAGCTACAGACCAATATCCCTTATGAATACAGATGCAATAATTCTAAACAAAATTCTAACTAATCGAATCCAGGTGCTTAACAAGAAAATAATCCATCACAACTAAATGGGCTTCATCCCAGGGATGCAGGGATGGTTCAACATCCGCAAATCTATAAATGTAATTCATCATATAAACAGAAGCAAAAACAAAGACCATATGATCTTCTCAATAGATGCAGAAAAAGCATTTGACAAAATTCAAAACCCTTTTATGATAAGAACACTTAACAAAATAGGCATAGATTGGGCTTACCTATAAATGATGCAAGCCATATATGACAAACCCACAACCAACATTATACTGAATGGGGAAAAATTGAAAGCATTCCCACTTAGAACTGGAATAAGGCAAGGTTGCCCACTATCTCCACTTCTATTCAACATAGTGCTGGAAGTCCTTGCTACAGGAATAAGACAAGAGAGCAGAATTAAGAGCACCCAAACAGGGGCAGAAGAGATAAAATTTTCACTGTTTGCTGATGATATGATATTATATTTAGACAATTCTAAGGATTCAACCAAGAGACTCTTGGAATTGATAAATGAATTTAGTAAAGTCTCAGGATACAAAATCAATACACAAATCAGAGGCATTCCTATATGCCAGTAACAGTCAAATTGAGAACCAAATCAAAGACTCAATACCCTTCACAATAGCAACAAAGAAAATAAAGTATTTAGGAATGTACTTAACTAAGGAGGTAAAAGACCTCTACAGGGAGAACTATGAAACACTGAGGAAGAAAATAGCAGAGGATATAAACAGATGGAAATCCATACCATGCTCAGGGATCGGCAGAATCAACATTGTTAAAATGTCTATACTACCCGAACTGATCTACAGATTCAATGCAATCCCTATTAAAATACCAACATCATTTTTCACAGATATAGAAAAAATAATTGTATGCTTTGTTTTTAACCAGAGAAGACCCTGCATATCAAAAGCAATTCTAGGCAATAAAAACAAAATGGGAGGTATATATATGCCAGATTTCAAACTATACTACCAATCTGTAGTAATTAAATCAGGTTGGTATTGGCACAAGAACCGGGACATGGACCAGTGGAACAGAACAGATAACCCAGTTGTAAAACCATCCTCATATAGCCGTCTAATCATTTATAGCAGTTTTATTCTTAATTGCAAAAATTTGGAGGTAACCAAGACGTCCTACAATGATTGACCGAATAAAATAACATCCAGACAATGGAATAGTTATTCGATACTTTTAAAAAACCATCAAACCATGAAAAGAAATGGAGGAAATTTGAATACATATTACTAACTGAAACAAGGAAATCTAAAAAAGACTACATACTGTATTATTCCAACTTTATGACATTCTGGAAAAGGCAAAACTACAGAGACAGTAAAAAGATCGATGAATGCCAAGGTTTGGAGGAAAGAAGGGATGAATACATGGAGCATACAGGATGTTTAGTGCAATGAAACTACTCTGTGTAATATTGTAATGGTAGCTACATGTCATTATGCATTTGCCCAACCCTATAAAATGCAGAACACTAATGTAAACTAGGGATTCTGGGTGATAATGATGTGTCAATGTAGGTCCATGGATTGTAACCAATGTACCATTGGTGGTTAATAATGGCTGAGGCTAAGCATAAGTGGGGGTAGAGGGCAAATGGGAAATCTCTGTACCTTTCACTCAAGTTTGCTGTGAACCTAAAATTACTCTAAAAAAATAAAGTTAAGAAAATGAGGATAAGGAGAGTCTTTGCAGTCTGATAGCATGTTTCAGTCTCCATATGTTGGGAAAAGACTCTTCCAGCCACCTTCAAGGTGTCTGGCCTTATCAATTCAGATGCTCTGTGATAAATCCAAGAATTTTGCCTTAATGCTTGGCTCTGTTTATAGTGGCTTCAGTCACATTCATGCTGTCATTACTCTGCTAATCTATTCTTCTAGAAAGGTTTCATCTGTTTCATTGAGCAGCATAATTTAAAAGATCACTAATCTTTCCTTTGTTTATAAGATTATTTCAAGAATTCCTGGGGAATTATAAAATTTTACCCAAATTAACATTGTGCTGAAATATGAAAGTGTTTTCTTTTGTAACAGCACAATTTTAATAACTAGAATGATTATTTCTGAAGTAAACATAATATGTTACAATTTAAACAATTTAATATAACCTCCTAAACCATAGCCTCGGCATTCAGACTCATTAAGGAAAGAGACTTTCTGTCAATAAACTGATGATCTTTAAATTACACTTAAAATCACACTCTGGTTTTCAAAATCTAGGCCCCCAAATATCTGGACCTATAAGAAGTTTCTCTGAAAAACAACTTATCTTAAGCCCAGGATGAAAACATAAGGAGAGCTTTGACATTCTGAATCAGATCCAAGAAGCTGGCAGTGTGAAACCACATGAAAATGCAAGAACATTTTAAAGAAAAGGTTACTATAGTCTTTTGCAGTAATCCTAAAGATATATAGTTCATATTATGCCAGATTTAGATAGAATTACTTGGGGGAAAATGTTCATATTCTACTGAAACTAGCTTTTCCCTCCTCATCAATTAGGTAACGTATTAGGCATTAGTGATAGAAAGACATTTGAAAGCATTGCCATTTTAGCATAATCCTGATTAATGTCTATAAAGTTATATAGACTGAATTAGGGAAAGCTACATATTATGGGGAAAATGTAGCTGCATGTCTATAGCACAGGGAGAAATATGTTCAAAACAATGACCTGGAGATTCTGTATGATGCCACCTAAGTGCCTTCCAAATCACTTAACAAATGCAATCTGTAGTTTTAGCAGTAAGTCCGTGGTGTTAATTAGTAATTCATGGATGGTCTGTATTAAAACATTATTAAACTTATAACTTTTACTTTCTATTATCAAGCCAGTCATTATATTGGACTACAAGTTCAAAAACATTGAAGTATAAACATAAACCAGACATAAAGCCCATGTTTGATATCCTGGATCTTACTATTGTGGGGGAAAAAAAAGAAAACATGAATCAAGAAAACCACTATGATGATAGAATTTGATGGGTGTATGGAATATAATTGTTTCATTTCTGGGATATCTGAGTATCTTTAGTTTTTTCTCTCTTTTTTTGTTAAACAGGTATTAACATCTTCGAGATATGTCAAAAAAGTTAATTGATGTCTCAGGTGACTTGACTAGTCCCCTGGTGGCCGCGGTGCAGTAAGAATAGATGGAATGTCAGTACCACTTTAGCAGCAGGCAAAGCATAAGCCATTTCAGGGACAGCAAAAGCTGTGACCCCTGACTTGAATCTCCCAGCATAAGTCACCTTGAAATACACCTAAAACAAACAGAAATTATTAGGGGTTTAATGAAGAAAGGGTATGACAAATAAAGTGGTCAAATATAATTGATTCAAGTGAATTATTAAAGTACAACATTTTACTAAATCTATTTCATAGCTAAAAATTTTATAATTTGAACATTAGTGCGTATGTGTATGTGTGTGTTTAGTGGACTTACTATGTGCAATCTAGTGCCCTTGATATTTTAAATATATAAACATGTTTATTAAAATATTCTTGCCCACGAATAATTTAATCTAGACTACTGAGCTAATCAGCTAGGCTGACATAGCAAAATGCTATAGACTGAGTTTCTCACACAACAGAAATTTATAACAGTTCTAGAGACCGATGGCCCAAGATCAGTGTGCCTACATGCAGGTTCTGGTGAGAACCCTCTTCCTGGCTTGCAGGCAGCCACCTTCTCATTGTGTCTTTATGTGGCAGAGAGAGAGAACTCTCTGGTCGTACTGTCTTATGAGAACATCAATCCTATTGGATTAGGGTTGTATCCTATGACCTCATTTAACCTTATTAACATCCTAAAACGCCCTATATTCACATACAGCCACTGTGGGGGTTCGGGCTTCAACATAGGAATTTGTAGGGAACACCATCATTCAGTCCATAACAACCACAGTACTTCCTGTTTCCCTACTATATAACACTTAAGGGGGAAAAAAGTAAAAGAAGAAAAATGAAAGGATTAAAAAGAATAGTAAAAACATAGATGCATTGCAGTGCATGTTTAGATAAGAGGGACACTGTTTCTAGAAAATAATTGATGGAAAGTGCAGCATGATTCATACATCAACCATATAATTTATTTCTCAAATGGGACACTTAGAATTTAGGGGTGTTATTAATAATTGCAGAGTTGACCAAGACCACAGGTAGCTCAGTTGCATTGAGTCATTTGGTCTTATTGAAGAATAGAGAATGTAAGAAGAACAAGGCAGGGAAGATGCCTCTGCACTGGAATCAGTATGGGTTTGGACTCGGATTCGAAGTAAATGGAAGGCATGGGGTACCATGATGGGGCTGGGCTCTCTTATGGTGAATGGGGAGGCAGTGTACGTGGAATGTGTGGATCGACATTAGTAAAGGTGGTGGTGACTGAAACAGAGAAGAGGAGACAGGTGAGAGGTGTGGAGGTAGAACTGACAGAACGTAGGGGCTGTTGGTGAGGAAGCCACACAGCTCAGGTCGATGAGGTGCTAATTTCCATTTTGGGCACTATTCTTTTCTCCTTATATACTCTTTGTTCTTTGCCCTTTCTTTGGGTTTGGAAGTGAATATTCATCTCGCCCTTTACAGCGCAGATCAGGTTGTAAGTTCCAAACATTGTGAAATGTTGCTACTGCCTGAATGGAAAGTTCTGTGGGTGAGCAGTCAGCTCAGGTGACCTCTCAAAGGTAATATTTTCTTATACTGCTAACGCAGACCTAGTGTGTAAAAGGAGTAATATATTAAACACTGTTCTGCTTGAGGGATCTTCCACAAGTCTCCGGATACTTCCTAGCTGAGATCTCTTCATCCTTCAAAATTAAAATAAAAGGCAATTCAACCTGGGAATTAGAATGTTTCCAAGATTTCTTACGCTGCCCTTTAAGAGTAGAGTTAGGTAAGTTTTGGATAAGAAAAAGTGAAAGGATATTATGATATAAAATCTAAACCACACGATTAAAAATATATTTAATGTGAATTACAAAACAAGCAATTTACTGTTCTCTATCACCCAACTCCTTCCCCCATTTCTACCCTCTTGGGCAAAAATCCATTTCAAAAATTGTCAGCTTACTTGGAAATATTTAGATTTTGCATTTTTATGTAGAAGGGGAGAAAAACCATATCTTGGATGATTCTGTTCCCTGATGAGACCAAAAGGTTTTTCATTTTGTTGTTTGTGGCAGCTGTGAAGTATTTGTTTTGAGACTTTTCTTGCTTTTTCATGGGCTAGGATATAGTGGGATTTTTTTTAAATTTTTTTTTTATTGTTGTTGTGTGTCAGAGAGGTGGTTAGGAATGATTTTCTGGGAGGCTAAGTTTATCCACAGACTGGCAGGCAGAAACCTCTTCCTCAAGTAAGAACTGCTGCACCAGACCTTATATAGATTTTTAAAAGAGTTAGTAGTCAGTTGTTGTAATCACAAGCCTCAGAACAACTTGTGGAAATATCATTTAATTTTAACAATTTATGACAGTCATTTGCTTCTAAATCCATTGCTAGGGTCTGGCCATGCTCAGGAGTAATTAATTTTCAACCGGATGAAATCTGCCCACCTCTTCTGCCAGGTATGGAATAAGTGTGTCCTTTTGTTCTGCGCTGTGTGTACACTTTGCAGTTAATGCAAGTGGGAAACAGAGACAGGAAGGGAAAATAATACAAGCAGACATCAAGAAATCACAAAGACCTGGAAAGAAGTAACTGAACATTTGAGAAAGTATCCGATCTTGCTTTAAGATGAAATGCGTATATTTAGAATATTCTGGGGAGATCTGAAACTATTTCAACTTTAATCATAAAGCCATTGATTCCTTTGTAAAATATGCCCAGGGCAAACAAGATAGATACCGGAAAGCTAAAGGAATTAGAAAATGATATAAGGGAACAAAAGCAAAGCTGAAAAACACAAGATTGGTATATGACTCAAATATGATTTCAAAATAATATTTCAGAGGATTTCATCTGAAAAAGGCTTACAATAATAAAAATTTGTAGGGATGGGGAGTTCATAGAAGTAGGCCACATTCTACCTGACATAAAACAACTAATGAGAAAAATAAATAAGGGGCTTCAAGTCATGTATCCAGCCAAAGTTTGAAGGTTAAGGACAAAGGCCCAGTGATAAGAACAGAGAGTAGTTGGGGCCATTTTCCTCAAAGGAATCAAGGGATTTCATTCCTAGTGTCAAACTTGGGAGAGGAAGGAACTGATAATAAAAGGGTGGCTGTGAGCAGTAACTGCTGGAAAAATAAAGATTTCTTCTCCATTCGTGAGCTTCCAAGGTGTGTAAATTTTAGGTTCCTTGGACTTAAACTCTAAGAGTTTGTGTTTAATTTGTAGAGGTATATGATAGTGTCTGACACTGACTGATGAGTACACAGGAATAGATCACGTTTCTGGAATAGAGACTATATAGAGAAAGGGTGGAGGGCAGAATCCTGAGGGACACCTGTGATTAGTGGTTGGGACATAGAGGAAGACCCAGCAAATGAGGCTGAGAACTGGCTGTGACAAAGCTGTGTAAGTGATAAGTTACATTTAAAGAAAATAATAAACTGAGTCATGTTCAGCAAGATACCCCTCTTGAATAGAGTGCGAATCACTTTTCCTTAATAAGTGTCATAATAAGTTTTTCTTTAATAAAAGACACTCTTTGCTTTGGCAAGCACTGGCCATAGGGAATTAAGGAAAGAAGAGATGGAAGCATAGAAAAGCTGAAAGCTACATTGCACAGGGCTAAGTCAAGGGTGCTCAAACATTTCTGTGCATAAATAAGATACACCCTTAACTTTTACTAAAATGCAAATTCACAGGCCCCACCTCCTGAGATTCTAATTTAAGTAGGACGGGTGAGATTGTCTTGAATCTGTTGATGTTGTTATCGTTGTTCCAAGTCTACCCTTTTATGTTGAGTTTTCCCCAGGCAAACTCCAAGAAGTAAGTGCATGGTGAAGCAATACAAAGAACACGCACAAAATTCTTTGGGAATCAGAATGCATTCAGAGTCAATTCCTAAATGCAACCCAGTGGGTAATAACACAGTCCCAGAATGTTACAGAGGGTGAGGAGATTCTCAGAAAGAGCAATGATTTCATGAAAGGCTCAAGACATTTTTTGATTCACACTGAAAAAAGTGCATCTTTTGGAATTAAAGTTGTTACCTATAGGCCGTTTCAAACAAGATTGTCAGCGGCCCTTCTTGCTCCCTAATGCAAAAGTAATACTTAAGTAGACTATTAAATGTTAAGGCAGACATTGAAAAGCAAAAATGAGAAAAGGGTCATTTACCTGAGTTATATATAATGGAAAAAACTGCGTTACAATTCTAGATGATTGATACTGGTAAGGAATTGTTTAAGGAGTGTGCATGAAATTATTTTTCCAATAGATTTCAATTATTTTATACTTATCAACCACTAAACTAAATTGACTAAAGGTATGAGATACTTAACTGTGAGATGGATGTTCCAGAGAAGTTGCCCCACTGCTGATGCTGAGGATCCTGAGGTTTTAAATCATGAGCGATGTGCATCAGAATCATCTAAGGGGTTTATTGTTTAAAGCTCAGATTCCTGGGCCCCAACCCACATCCACTGAAGTCAAGTCATTGTAGATGAGTTGTAAATATCCACCTTTTAAACAAGGTCCCCAGGGCAAACTGATGCATCAACAGATTGGGAACCAATGCTTTACCTCTTCTCGAAGTTTCATAACCCTGACAATTGACAATCTCCCAGAAAGAAAAAAGCTGGTTAAACTAGTTAATAAAATATTGAAATATATCATAAATATTAATAAATAACAGCTTTTCTGACTGCACACTTCAAGTGTCAGTGCCAAGGCCAAAATGACCACCCTGGTCTCCCAAGTCCTACCCTGGGACACTTCTGCCTTCTCATATTCAGCATCTGAAATAGTGACACCTGGGTGAGCAGGGGCTCAGGACCCCGTTCCAGGACTATAGCTGGTACCCTTTCTGATTGGTCAGCAAACATGCCCCATGGGGTTGTTAGTTATTTTTTAGCATCTTCATGGATCCCTGTGGATTTCTAATGGGAAGGAAACCTCTTTGAAAGTACAAATTCTCAGGCTTTATCTGCTAGAGGATCCGATTTGGCAAGTCTGCGCATGTTAACACCAAATTATATATTCCCCAAATTTTTCCAGGTGACTCTGGAGATCACTCAGGTTTAGAAACCAAAACCTTGCTGCTCAGAGTGAGGTCTGAGGGCCAGCGTCACAAGCATCACCTGAGAACTTGCTGAAAATGGAAGTGTAGCATCTCAGCGCCCTTCCCTTTCCCTACTGAATCAGAATCTGCATTTCACAAGGATGTCCAAGTGGTTTTCTTAGGCACACTAAAGTTTGAAAGGGACTAAGCTACTGTACTCCCGCAAATTCACTAAACTATGTCAATGATGCCTAGATGAGAATTTTGTTACGAAACAGAAAAAGAAGCAAGAGTTAAGCTAAGGACTTAACCTATGGCTTGATGAAAAGGAAAAGAAAGCAAGCTTTGAAAGGGCCTCCAGGGTAGCAATATATTTTAGGAGCAATCGTTTTCCTTGAGATAGACCCTGGTCCCTGAAGGGCCTGTGGGACAGCAAGGTTATTTTGATTTTACTGGGGTAAAATTGTAGACATCATGCTCTCTACTTCCAGTTTAAACCTGCCATGCCTGAGATAAAAAAGCTTCGGGCCACCAGTGTCATTATACTCATCACTTTAGGTGTTTTAGTTGTGTTGTCTTACTTTATATTGTATACTATTTTTTTTTTTAATTATGGGCATCACTAGAAGCAATCAACTTAAAATAAGTTCTCGTTCTCCATTTCTTTCTCTGTTTCTCATTCCCTCTCCCTTTTCTGTCATCAACCTATGTGCTAAAAGGCAATAGAATATAACAGAGAATTATGCTGAATTTTAAAGCAGAAGATCAAGGTCACAAACTCTGTCTTTTCCACACTGTGTAAATAGTCACAATGTATTGAACTCCTAAATTGTGCCAGGATCTTCAAATCAGTCCTGAAAGAAAACTATTATTTCAATTTTAAAAGAAGATAACTAAGCCACCAAGAGATTAAAAAACAAAAAATCTTGTCCAAAATCAAACTGCTAGTAAATGCCAAAGCTGAAATTTGGAACCATATCTGTTTAAACCCAAATATCACCAATTACACTGATATTCGGAGGGGACATGTACAAATTATTTAGATCTTTTGAATTGTATTTTTCTCTCCTATAAAATGGTAACACAGGGTTTGGAGGTAGTATATTGAGCAGATTTTCACCTCGTGTGGAATCCCAGGATCCCAATATCCATAGTTATGTAGCTTCCAAAACCTAATAATTTTATTTTCTTTTAACATATAAAATTATCCATAATGATTTTAATCTATGATAAATAATATAATCTTATAGCTATTCTATAATTAAGGCCAAGTGCTATGGCTTACACCTGTAATCCCAGCACTTTGACAGGCCAAGGCAGGAGAATCACCTGACACCAGGAGATCAAGACCAGCCCAGACAATATCACAAGACCCACCTCTCCCCATCTCTACAAAAAAATTTAAAAAATTAACTGGGCATGGTGGTGAGCACCTGTAGTCCTAGCTACTTGAGAAGCTGAGGTGGGAGGATTGTTTGAGCCCAAGACTTTGAGGTTGCAGTGAGCTATGATTATACCACTGCACTCCAGCCTGGGTGACAGAGGGAGACCTTGTCTCTATAATAACAATAACAATTCTGTAATTAAGATTTTCAAAAACATAAAATTTTTTATTGCCCTTTAAAATTGATGATTTTCTTTTTTTAGAACCTCCTCCCCTTTTTAAATTTCAAAATCTTATGGGGTTACAATATTTTAAATTTCAAAATATTATGGGGTTGAGTTTACATATATTGCCTTTGCACCATTCCAGTGATAGCTACAATGTACCTACCCCCAGACACGGTGTTCCACACCCATTAGGTGTGAATTTACCCACCCCATCACCCCACTCCCTCCTGCCCAACACCAGATGAATGTCACTTTCATATATGAATTTAAATGTTGATCAATTAGTATCAATTTGATAGTAAGTACAGATGGTGCTTGTTTTTCCATTCTTATGATATTTCACTTAGAAGAATGGGCTTGAGCACCATCCAGGATTGTATAAGAGATATTAGTTCACCATTACTTTTTGTGGCTGAGTAAAACTCCATGGTATTCATATATCACATTTTATTAATCTACTCATGTATTGATGGGTGATTGTGTTGTTTCCACAACTTTGCAATTGTGAATTGTGCTGCTATAAACATACAAGTGCAGATGTCTTTATTATAGAATGATTTTTTTCCCTTCAATAGATACCTAGTGGGAGGGGGATGCTGTATTAAAAGTTAGTGCTACTTTGAGTTCTTTGAGGTATCTCAGCAAGACTGCTGATTTTCAAAGATTCCACGCCAAAAAAAATAATAATAATAAAAAATAAACAACATATATATGCATACACAGACCCATCACCTCCCAAAGGTTTAAAATCACAGACTAAAATTAGCCAAAATAACTTAGGAAAAGAAGGACTAAGTTGAAGGACTTATTCTACCTGATTTTGAGCTTTATAATAAAGCTATGGTAATGAAGACATGTGATATTGGCACCAAGACAGAGAAATAGAACGGTGTAAGAGAATAAATACAGTCTAAAGGTAGATTCACACTGATATGGTCAATTGTTTTTCCACAAAGGTACAAAGGTAATTCCGTGGAACAAGGATAATCATTTCTAAAAATGGTGCTTGAGCAATTAGATATCCTTATGTTAAAAAAAAGAAAAGGAAAAGGAAAAAAGATTAATTTAATCCATGAATCACATTTGTAAAAATTAATTCAAAATTATTATAGACTTAAATTCAAATTTTAAATATATACAAATTCTAAGAAAAATAAAAGAAAATCTATTCTCACCTTATATTTGGGAAAGTTTTTTTAAATACAACCCCAAACGTATAATCCATAAAAGAATAAACAAGATCATTTACATTCCCTCAAAATTAAGAATTTCTGCCTTTGAAATACTGTAAAGAGCATAATGAGAAAACAACCACAACCAGGAGGAAAGTGCATGCCAATCATATATCTGATTAGTGACATCTATCTGGAACATATTAAGAAACTCTCTAAACTCAATAATAATAAACAACCCAACTTGAAAATGAACAAAAAAATGGAGCAGGCACTTCTTTTAAAGAAGATATAGGCATGGCAAATAAGACATGAAAAGATTATCAACATCATGAGAAATTAAAATTAAAACCATGTTGAGTTACCACTGTAGAGCTAATAGAATGGCTACAATTGAAAAGTCTGACCACACCAAGTGTTAGCAAGAATGAGAAGTAACTGGATCTTCTGTGCATTGATGGCGAGAATGTAAAATGGAGCTATGATATTGAAAAATAATTTGGCGGTTTTTGAGAAAGTGATACATAATCCTCATCTATTCAATCTTTGGTATTTCCCAAGAGAAATGAAAACAAATGCTCATAAAGGCTGTAGTTTCACAGAAGCTTTATCTGTAAAAGCCAAAAACTGGAAACACCTCATATGTCCATCAAGAGGATGGAGAAATAAACTGTGGTATATCCTTCAATGAAACAGTAATCAGCAACACAAAAGAATGAACTATTGATGCACAACATGGATGCATCTGCAAGTAAATATCCCAAGTAAAAGAAACCAAACAAAAAAGAAGATGCATTGTACAATTCCATTTATATAAATTTCTAGGAAATACAAATTAATCACTACTGATAAAGAGCAGATCGACAGTTGCCTAGTGATCAGAGAAGGTGCAGGAAAGCTGGATTGCCAAGGCATGCAAGAACACTTTAAGGGGTGATAGTTATCCTGAGTGTGGTGATGGTTCCATGGTGTATATACTTACCAAAACTTACCAATTTGTAGCCTTAAACTATGTGCAGTTTGTAGTATATCCATTTTTAGTATATATGTAATATGCCTCAGTATTACGTATACACCTCAATACAGCTGTTTTGTTAAGGAGAAAGGACATTAGAGTTCTGTCTTCCTTGAAGTTTGGTAGAATTCACTTGTATTATCACCCGTCATAGTTTGTCTTGTTATGTAAACAAATTTGCTTCTTAAATAAATTAGTAAATGTTTTATATACTAATTTATCTGTTTTTCAATTAATTTTAAGAACTAATCATTGGATTTATTTGTTGGTTCTATCATTTTCCTGCAATTGTCATGTTGATTTCTTCTGATCCAAGATAACAAGCAATGGAACGCAGCTTTATTTCAGGTTAGCAGAGTTGGGGTAAGAATCTAGAAAATTTTACTACTTTAACCAAAATTAGATGTTTTCATTTTAAAATTGGCCTATAAATTCAGGGAGAAAAATGTAGATACTATTTCTAGTAAATCTTTGAACAAATATTGGGTTTAAAACATATGTATGGGCCGGGCGTGGTGACTCACACCTATAATCCTAGCACTCTGGGAGGCTTAGGCAGGAGGATTGCTTGAGGTCAGGAGTTCAAGACCAGCCTCAGCAAGAGTGAGACCATATCTCTACTAAAAAAATAGAAAGAAATTATCTGGGCAACAAAAAATAGAAAAAATTAGCTGGACATGGTGGTGCACACCTGTAGTCCCAGCTACTTGGGAGGCTGAGGCAAGAGGATCCCTTGAACTCAGGAGTTTGAGGTTGCTGTGAGCTAGGCTGATGCCATGGCACTCTAGCTCGGGTAACAGAGCAAGACTTTGTAAAAAAAAAAAATGTATGTTGTATAATAGTTAAAATATAAATATTATTTTTTGCAAGATTTGGGTTTTTTTCTAATTAATTAATTAAAAATTAATCTGCACTAACTAAATTCACTATAGTCATTTAATTGTTCAAATTAGCATGCAGTGCTTTTAATAAGTATTTAAAAATCATGAATGAAACCATTATGTGTTCAAATAATTAAATTATAAGTGATGGCTTATAAAAGTGGATTCTTATAATATTATAGATCATAATGACTTACTCAATCCCCATGCACTATGTCAATAAAAATTTCTATCACATCTCTGACAGAAACACTTGTTTTCTAGCATAATTTACATCTCTCTCTCTATATATGTATATAGATGCATAGATATATGCATACACACCTTTGACTCCTGTGGCTATCAGGCATTTGATTGGAAAGAGTGAGTAGATGTCACTGGGTCATTTTTGATATGTATGTTCATATTTACCAATTAAGAAATGTGTAACAGGTATATGTGACTGAATGGAAATATGTATGTGCTCATAAGTCACAGTCTTTGCTGGAGCTCTGTTGCTCCAATTGGTGCTTCAACACGACGAAGGGTTGTCATTTACCTACTTTCCAGCTCTTCTTGTGCCTGTGGGGGACCAGAAGTTAATTACTGGGGTCAAAAGTTGTAGCTATTATGTTTGATAGAACTACGTTCCTTACAATAGTTGTGAAAAAATATGTGAATGAAAATAAAATGGGTATGTTATTTTTTTCTTGTTTATTAAGAAAAAAAGAGAGTGATTGTGTCTTAAAGTAAAATTGCCTCTTTGTGGCAGAAGGTGAAAAGAAAACAGCACAGTTAAACTGCAGAAGATTTGAAGGGTAGTGATGTTTATTCACCTTGCTTTAAAATACTTGCAAATAATGAGTTTGGAAGAAGCATGAAAATGTGTGAAATTTTTACAGAGTTGGTTCAATGTTTATGGCTTTATTTATAAGATGAAGAACTGGCTTAGTACAGAAAAAGGTTATATCTGTTGAATAAAAAGGGATAAAACTATAATTTGGTTTATTTTCTGTTAAAATAGTTTTTAAAAAAAATCTGTGACTTCTGTGTACTTTGCCTGGATAAGAAACATTCCTTATATCATAAGATCTTGTTAACTTTTGTGACTTTTTGTATACTCCTGTAATTTTTTTTAACAAGTCACTCCTGAAAAAGCAAGAGATCCTAAAAATCTTTGCTACTCAGTGCCGTATTTAAATATTTCCTCAACCTTTGTCTTTATACACCTATACACTGATCATTTATGCTCAGATCTTTTCTGCTTTGACAATTATTTTTGATATTGCCTTTTTCTAATGCAGGTTTCAAATTCACAGTAATAAAATGCTTTTTATTCCATCTATTTTTGGGGTTTCCCAGGCTGCTTCTGGGCAATGCCAACAATAAGTTCACTCACCTTACAAAAGAAGAAGGCTAGAAATGATAAGGTGTGTTTGACATTCTTCATGTCACAATAATAATTTACTCAATATTATTGTGAAAGCTGTCCTTTACATCTAAATAATAATATAAGAGGAGAAAAATCAAAAGGGAAGTTCAGCCTTTTGAGGTTAATTATATACAAGTACAATGATATCAATAAGAATGCATTTATGCAAATGTATACTTTTCACATTGAATACAAGCAAAATTGTGTTCATATACAAAGAATGGTGGAATAACTGTCAATAAATTGTTTTAAAAATGTTTTATATAGACTTTAAATAGATGTTTTATTCATGCTGACTCTTTGGGCAATTTTTCCTACAATGGGAGTTACACAATGAGAAAGATGGTACAAAATTTGTTCTTGACTTTATATGAAGTCGTCCATGAAACCACCTGAGCCCTGAAAGGCATTTGGATCAGCTTTAACTCACTGGCCAGGGTTGTTATGGATAATAGAATGAGCCTAGACTTCCTCTTTGCAGGCCAAAGTGTAGTTGGTATAATTGCTAATACATCCTATTGTACCTTGATTAATACCTTGGGCCAAGTGGAAAAGTCAGTACAAAAATTTAAGGAAAATATTGCCTGACTTTGTAAGGTAGATTCTGATGGTTTATGGGATTTGTCCTGCTGGCTGGGTCAGTCTATTGCCGTGGGTGGCATGCTAGAGTTCAATCCTGAAGATTGGCCTCATCGGCTTCTTGGGGCCAGGTTGATGGTGGACTTCATTAATCACTGTATAAGACAAATTGAATGGCTTCTTTCCCAACCTCTATTGGCCAGATTAATTAGAGAGGCTGACAGAGGTATACACATGGGAAGATTTGCTTAGAGCAAAAATGGTCAAGAAACAAGAGGTGGATAGTTTTGGGAGAAGAATCTCCATTTGTCTCTTACAAGTCTGCAAATTTTTTAGGCAAGGCACAAACTACCCTTTTGTTGTGGACTATTTTTTCAAAGATGTTTGTATAGCAAAGAGACTTGGAAGATAGAGATAGTGTCTCACTCAAAATTAAGGGGAAAGATCTGTTTACAGTCCAATATGACAAAGAGGTGTCTAAAGGATAGGTTGCCTTCAGTCCATTTAAAAAGATTTGGGTTTTCTAAGCTCAGTTTCCTCCACTGATATACAAACTCACTGTTGATTAGCATTTATCAGTGCCCCTTTGTGTTGTCCTATGAGTCTTGGGACACAGGAAACTGACAAAAACATGAAATTCATACTGTTTTCTGTGATGTGAGCAATAAAGGACTTTGTATATGATCCAGAACTCCATGTCTTCTGTGTGCATCCATAAAACTGTGAGAAGTTAGCTTGTAAATAAGATTAAATCGCAGATCTTTCATAATTCTCGGTGCTGTTCAGTTCTCTTCAAAAGCATGAAGATTATGAAGGCAAAGAAAATACAGGCATTATTTCAGATTAAAAGAGACTAAAGAGACATGACAATGAAATGCAATGTATCATCCTGGATTGAATGTTGGAGCATATAAAATATTAGTGAAGCATTTGGTAAAACTGATATAAGGTCTGTCAATTAGATAACATTATTTACTAATGAGAATTCCCTGAATGTGATCATTGTTCCATGTTTTTATATATAAAAAAAATGACATATTTTGAAGTAAAGGGGAATTATTTCTGCAACTTACTGCAAACTTTTGCACAAGTTTCAGGAAAAAATATAAACAGGAGAAGAGAGAGAAAGCCAGAGAGAATGAAAAAATTATGAAGCTAATGTAGTAAATGTTTACATTTGAGGAATCTGTTTGAAAAGTATACAGGACAGGGAAAAGTTAAAAGCTTTTCCTCTAAGATCAAACAGGATTGATAATGCCTACTTTCACTACTTCTAGTCAACATAATACTGAAAATTCTAGAGCAATTAGGCAAGAGCAAGAAATAAAAAGCATCCAAATTGGAGAGGAAAAAGTCAAATTGTTCCTGTTTGCAGATAACATGATCTTACATAGAGAGAACCCTAAAGACTCCACCAGAAAACTGTTAAAACTAATAAACAAATTCAGTATATTTGCAAGATACAAACTCAACATACAAAAATCAGTAGTGCTTCTATACACTAATAGTGAGCTACCTGAAAAAGAAATCAAGAAAACAATCCCATTTCCAAAAGATACAAAAAATAATAATAAGATACCTAGGAAATATACTTAAGGTGATGAAATATTTCTACACTGAAAACTATAAAACACTTGTGAAAGAAATTGAAGAGGATACAAATAAATGAATAGATCTGCAGTGTTCATGGATTAGAAAATTTAATATTGTTAAAATGTTTATACTACCCAAAACAATCTACAGATTCAATGCAATGCTCATCAATATAACAATGATGTTCTTCACAAAGATGGAAAAAACAAACCTAAAATTCATATAGAATCACAAAAGCTTCCAAATAGCCAAAGCAATCTTTGACAAAATAAACAAAGCTGGAGTCATCACACTGCCTGACTTCAAAACATTCTGCAAAACTATCATAACCAAAACAGCATGGGGCTGGCATAAAAACAGACACATACAACAGTGAAACAGAATAGAAAGCCCAGAAATAAATACATGCATCTACAGCCCACTGGTTTTTGACAAAGGTACCAAGAACATACATTGAAGAAAGGACAGTCTCTTCAATATGTGGGCCTGAGAAATTAGATATCCTCTTGCAGAAGAATGAAATTAGACCCTACTTCTCACCATACACAAAAATAAACTCAAAATGCATTAAAGACTTAAATGTAAGAACCAAACCTATGATACTACTAGGAGAAAACATAGGAGAATGCTTCATGACACTAATCTGTGCAAGGATTTTTCTGGATAAGAGTTCAAAATAAGCATCTGCACGGCAAAGAGATCAACAGAGTGAAGAGGCAACAGACAGAAAGGGAGAAAATATTTGCAAACTATACATCTGGCAAGGAGTTAATATCCAAAATATATAAGGAGCACAGGGAACTCAATAGCCAACAAAACAAAACAAATAATTCAATTTAAATGGACAAAAGCTCTAAACAGATTTGTATATGAAAAAATACTCATCACTGATCATCGAGGAAGTGCAAATCAAAACTACAGTAAGATATCATCTCATTCCAGTTAGAATAGCTATTGTCAAAATGAGAGAAAATAACAAATGTTGGTGAGGATGTAGAGAAAAGAAAATCCTTATACACTGTTGGTAGGAATATAAATTAGCACAGCCATTATGGTAAACAGTATGGAGGTTCCTCAAAAAATTAAAAATAGAACTTCCATATGATCCAGCAATCCCACTACTAGATATATATCCAAAGGCCATGAAGTCAGTATGGCAAAGAGATATCTGCATCTGTGTTAATGCAGTGCTGTTCACTATAGCCAAGATATTGAATCAACCTAAGTGTCTATGAACGGATGAATGGATAAGGACAATGTGATATACTACTCGGCCATAAAAAAGAATGAAATCTGGTCATTTGCAATCACATGGATGAACCTGGAGAATATTATGTTAAGTGAAATAAGATAGACACAGAAAGACACTGATCTCACTCATATGTAGAATCTAAATAATTGATCTCATAGACGTAAAGAGCAGAATATTGGTACCAGAGGGTGGGGAGAGGAAGGGAGGGGGAGGATGGGGAGAGGTTGGTCAACACGTACAAAGTTATGGTTAGAAAGGAGGAATAAGCTCTTATGCCCCATTGCACAGTAGGGTGACCATAGTTAAAAATAATGTATTGTATATTTCAAAATAGCTAAAAGAGAGAGTTTGGAACATTATTACCACTCACACAAAAAAAATGATTGATGTTTGAGGTGATGGATTTGCTAATTGCCCTAATTTGATCATTACACAATGTATAAATGTATCAGAATATCACATGGTACCTCATACATATGCACACTTATATGTTGATTAAAAATGAAATAAAACTTAAAAAGAAAATATATGATGAAAATTAATCTAAGTTTAAAAGTGTTTTTAACAAAGATGAAATAAAATTTTAAATGATGAAAACAATATACAGAAATTTTTATGTTACTTAACTTTCTTATAAGTCTAAAATTATTTCTAAATTATTAAAATATTATACAAGATGATCTTAGTTAGAGAAACCAGTCGTTTAAAAGTAACTTAAGAGATACCTCAACTGTTTATAATATCTCAACGTCACTAGGTCCTGATTCAAACATACCATATAACCAATGTTTAAAAAAGTGATAAAATTAGATAAATTTGTACATTGACTAAACATTTGATGTTAGGGAAAATTTTAGGTTAACATATTCTTGTAGGTATATGTAAAAAAGATTTATTTTCTTTTATAGCTACATATGGACATATTTTGAGATGAAACTATATAATGTAGGGAATTCACTTCTAAATAATCTGATGATGGGGAGAACAGATGGGGATGTAAATGGAGCAAGGATGGCTATGAGCTCATAAGTGCTGAAAGAGGTTGATGGGCACATGCATGATCATTATGCTAGTTGTCTACTTTTACATATGCTTGAAAGTTTCTGTAATGTATAAAGTTAAACATCTTTATATGGAAATGCAGAGGAGTAAAAAGGGCCAAGACAATCTTTTAGAAGAACAATATGTTGAGACTCATTCTACTGGATAGCAAAACTTATAAGATGAATAATTAAAACACTGTGGTATTGACATAAGGATACACATATATCAAGAAATAGTCCTCCCACATGCAGACAATTGATATATGCAAAAATAGCACAACTGAGCAATGGGGGAAAGGACTGTTTTTGCAATAAATTGTGTATGGTGCTGATTAATTGGATATCCATATGGGGGAAAAAATTACATTTTACCCCTCCCTCGCAACAGACACAAAAATCAATTCCTGTGAATCATAGATTTAAATGTGAAAAAATAAAACAATAAAACTTCTAGGAGATAAAAGGAGAATATCTTTATAGCCTTGGGGTGGTGAATAATTTTTAAACAGATCCCAGAAAGCTAACATAATTGGAAATATTGATAAATATGATTATGTTAAAATAAGAACTTCCATACATCAAATGGTACTACTAATATAGTGAGTAGACAAGCCTCAGAGTGGTAAAAGATAATATGCAGCACTTAAAATTAGAGCTTGTACCAAGGCTGTATAAAAAACAAAAGAAAAAATGAATAATGCAATTAGGGCAAAGCACTCAAGCATAAAATTAAAAAATAAGATACTCAAATAGTCAATAAACATACCAAAAGATGTTTAACTTAATTATCAAAAGAATGCACATTAAAACCAGCAATAAAATATCCTTACACAGCCACTAGAATGGTTGAAAGAAAAACCACTGTTAATACAGAGTGTAGACAATCGTGTGAAGCAAAAGAGACTTCCATATATTGCTAGTGAAACAGGAAATTGGTACTACCACTTTGGAAGAGTTTGTCCGTATTTACTGAGGTTGAACATATATCCTTATTTTATTCTTAGTCATATACTTGACTGATATAGGAGCACATCTTTACCAAAAAGCAGATACCACAATGTTCATATGACATTATGTAAAAGTGCAAACACCTGGTAAGAGCTCAAATGTCCATGAGCATTAGAATGAATAAATGATACAAAGGAATACAATACAGCAATAAAATTAACCTACTCCCTCACATAACAGCATAGATGAATCTCACAATTATAACGTGAGTAAAAATAGCTGGAAACAATATAACGTGTGTTGTATAATATGGAATCTAAGTCTATACACAGCTCAAATCCAGGCAAATACAATGCAGGGCGATAGGATAGCGATGAGCTTTAGGGAAGATGGAGGGTTCGTGATTACTTAGGGAAATGAAAGGCCTCTTAGTTATTGATAACTTTCTAGTCCTTGACAAGGGTGGTGGTTATATGGATATGTTTGCTTTATGATAATCCATTGAGTTGTATACTCGTGATTTGTTTGATTTTCTAGATGTATGTTATACTTAAGTGACAAAATTAAGTGCAAACCGCATAACCACACATGCACACCAGACAAAAATTCTAGTTCTTTCCCCTTTCAGTTTCAGACAGAAAAGGCTTTGTGGTTTTGTAGAAGGAAATGAGGTTCCCGGCCTTTATTCTGGCAGAATCCCTAAACCAGAGCACTGTACTGTTCATAATAATAATGAAAATCACTAAAACTTATTATCAGTAATTTTGAAAACAGCAAATAGTGAGTATTTACCATGCGTTAGTACTATAACAACTCTGTTTCTTGGATTATTTCATTTAATTTCTCCTATTCCAATGATAGAGAGTGAATATAATTATTTTCCTCATTTTTAGGTACAGATAAGTCACTAGTTCATGATCATAAATCTAGCAGATGGCAGAGCTGCGATTGAAATGTAGACTACACTGCTTTGTACCCACTGCATTCATCCACGAGGTTAGACTGGCTTCTACCAAAACCTTTGAGATGTAGATGTCAGTGATCCACTGAGGGGGAAAAATTTGAGAAGCAAATGCATACAATTTCCCCAAAGCTAAAATAAACTGAGCATTAAGAAGCCATTGCTAAGCAAAGGGGTGTTAGTAATAACATTCTCTTCTTTTACAGGAGCTAGGAGACTGCATCCAGTCGGAACAGGTCATTAAGCTGAAGCAAAAGTTCACTGAAGCAAAGGCACCTATTGTTTATCTCACAAAATAACTGGAGGGTTTTCCGGCGCGAGTGGAGCAAAAGGTAAATTACCTCGTGGAAATGTCAGCGGGACAGGACTGCACACTAGGGTCTTTTTCATGTACAATTGACGGCAGCTAAAAATAAATCGAACCTGGCAATGGCTTCCCATGTTCCTGTATCCCCAGGGGGCTACTTTCATTTTAATAAATGATTGAACAAAGTATTTAACTTCTTTCTGTTTTCAGACTGATATTCAGGGGCACAGGGAATGCATTATTGAATATATTGCTCTGCCCTGGCCACAGGTAAAGAGCTGTCCTTAACAACCAGCACTAAAGGACTGTGTGAGCTGACCACTGAGAGTACACAGATTTGAGCTGTGCTGTCATTAGCAGTGAAGTCTTACCCTGTGCCATCCATATGCCTTTCTGCATCCCCATGACAGGCATAAGGGTGAAACTTCTGGACAAGGGAAAAGTATACAGACTGCAATCATAAAATAAAATGAAATTAAACAGTGCCTATGAGAAGTGATCTTGTTGTGATGGTGCCAAGTGGCCATGCATAGGAAGAGAAATGTGAAGGATAAGGAAATAATGATGAAAAATAATATTGTCTTAGTGAGAGGATGAAACCTAAATAATAAACACCAAGTGCTTCTGGGGCCCATTCGAAAAGGAAAGTATTAGGGAAATAAAAAATGTGTTTGCTTTTAGATTCCTTAAAGATAAGATCTATGCCATTCTTTCTTTTTTGTATTTCCACTCCGTAATGCTTTGCATACTCTTTTGTATTTTATGACATCGAATTGAATCAATGCCTTATTATTTGTGAGGTATCATGTTACTCGGAGAAGTATAATACTGTCAATGTAAAAAATATAGAGATGAATCTCTAAGTAAAGGGGTTTTGTTTGAGAATAACATACAAGAAATAGAATTGCAATCTGGGAGGTACATACAGATCAGGGTGGCCTCCAGTATGTCATGAGAACAAAGGAACGATTAGGATTTATTGGGAAAAGAGGAGGTTAAACAAGCTGTTTTGAAAGAAAGCTATTGCACTGGCAGCATCTTACAAGAGCTGGCGAGTTCTGATGGGCAAGTGTCAGCAGTTGCTGGGTAGGATATGTAATCTTGGAGTTATGGTTAGGCCCTTGTTTTGGATTGGGTTTGTGAGAGAGTTTTTGAAATAGGCAAGCATTCTTGTATATTAGCACACAGCTGTCCTTGTGCTGCTAGCTGCCCTTGTGTAACTCATGTAGTAAGCTGCAGTTTGGAAAGATTTCTTGTGATAGTTCCTGCTATCAGGCAAATCATGCCTGAGAGCCCTTCCTTCACGGCCTTCCCCACCTCTATTTGCCAGGATTTGACACAAGTGACTCTCTTTTGAATCTTAGAAATTTCATAATATTAAAGCAAATAAAAAGCTGCCATTTCTCATCCTGCAAACAATAATTGTGCTAAAGGTTTTATGTGCATCTCCTCAACTGATTCCCACAATAAATCAGGTACTATTATTGTCCACATTTTATAAATAAGGAAAGAAAGTCACAGGGACATTAAGTAAATTTTTGAGGTGACACAACTAGCAAAAGGGCAAAGCTGGGATGTGAACTGGACTCTTTTACTCTGTAGTGTAAGAGAGTCATCAAATACATGTTGAGCAGTTTTGTAGTTTCTTGTCCATGTCAGAAAAATATGAGGAGACTAATTAGTAGAAGATGTCTGTTGATACCTTTAGAAAGTATGTCTAACCTACTGGCATTATAGAAATTGACCTAATGCCAGTGGAATGCTTGGTAGAATTTAGTCTGTCATTTTTCTACACTGTAGATAGAATAATAGACAGAGGAAATATTAATCTGCCATAATAGGAATAAATTCTAAGCAGTAGAAGAGTCACAAACAACTAATTAATTTATTATTTTTTTATTTCATCTAGAATCACCTATATAGCTATAATAGAAGAAGTTCAGATAAAAACAATATTCCCATCACTATCAGTAGATAATTACTAAGCTTGTACTATATGTATTAATAGGAACTTGGAAAACATAGATTCCAATGACAAATATTGGGGAATTCAGTTTATGTTGAAAAATGAGTTCTGCTATAAACAATTTATGTTTAAATTATGTGGACATTTGAATAAGGAAGTCCTAGTGGTTAATTCAGGAAATGAGATCAGCAAAGTGGATAAATCTGAAAAATGACATTTAGGATTTTTAATACAAAAACCTGCATAAGACACACTCTTTCTTGTGGGTCTCAAAGATGTGAGTATATATTAATAATGACTGAGTATATAATTATGCTGTAGTTTAATCTTTAGAGGGTAACCATGGCTAAGATAGTAGACTCCAGAGGTGAAGTCACAAAGCAGAGAAAAGGGCTATAAAAGCAGGTACCAGAGAAATACCCTATCCCAGAAATTATTATAGGAGACAGACACTTACAAAATGACAGATTCTGGAAAGACCATCATCCTGAATTAGGAAGTATGCGTTCTACTCTCTGTAGATAGCTGTGTCTTTGGGCCCACCCCTTTGCTTCTCTGGGCTCCATTTTTCTATGGGTAAAATGGGAGCATTTAATTATATAATTTCTATGACTCTTTCTAACTCATCCATACATTATATTCTATAATCCTAAGAATGGGAGGGTTCAATAGCATTTGATGCCCTAAAGAAGGAAAGAAGATTGAATTAGGAAGGAAGACCTTGTGATCTTTTTAAAATAGTCTGGTCATCAATGTTAAAAATGGAATGGATGATAAACTGTTATATCCAATTATAAACATTTGGGATACTCTCTTCTAAAATATACTAGCGACTCAATCCATAGAGAAGTCAAAGTGAGATTACTGTGTCTAAGTCAGGACGTCAGCCCAGGAGCCCAAGGATAAACAACTGCAGTCTAAAGGAGCTATGAATAAGGGAAGCAAAGGAGGTAGAAATCTGGGATGGAAGGAAGTCAAGTAAAGGATCCAGATAAGCACTGGGGAGACCTCAACAAAAATGAGATTGCATGCTTGCACATGCAGAACGGCAAGTAGGCAGCTATGTCTTAAAGCAGACCACTGGTTTAAACAGCAGATCAGCAGTCCCCAACCTTTTTGTTACCAGGGACTTGTTTCATGGAAGACAATTTTTCCATGGATAGGGGCGGGGGGACTGAGGGGGAGGAGTGGCAGGGATCAGGCAGTAATGTACGGCTGGTTCCCAACAGGCCACAGACCAGTACTCGGCCACAGTCTGGGGGTTGGGGACCACAGCAGCAGTCTGTGGTCCCCATGCTCTACTCAATGTTTTACAGAGCTTCCCATGTACACATAGGCTGCTCATGGACAGGGCTTCAGGAATACTGGATACTGGATATCTCAAATTCCTCAAGATCCAATGGGACCAAAAGTAGGCCCTTTGAGCATAGTCTGACTTAGGCCATGTTTTGGGAGAATTTCATGGTAGATTCAAATATGTGCTGCAATTTCTGTTTTAAAAAAATGGGAGAAAGACGAATAGAATTTAGAAAATGTTTTTTTAGAAAATGCTAATTATTTTAAGGTTTCATAACAAAGTAGTGACCTTCGGTCACCTAAAAAATTTAATGATGTGGAACACATCCTGATGGAGAAATAAGACACTACACAAATTACACCTTCTATGGCATCAAGTGATGGTTTTCATAAAATATCATGAGGTACTGACACATTTTCCTGGATTTCTTCACCCACAAACGAACATGTTGTTGAAACCTTACCTTGTGCCTATTTGGGTGTTTTCTTCTTGGTATGCAATTATTTCTCTGCCTCCTGTGATAGTTATTTACAGGCTGTTGCATACTGATTTTCATATGCTTTCTTCCTGCCTCAGATCAATGAAGCAATAAATAAGGAGGAAAAAAAAAACGTAAGTCCCTCTAAACAGCCTCAGAGCAGTGGTGCAGGAAATAGAAAGCAACTCCCTGAAGGAGCAAATGCATTCATAGCAAATTCCACCAGCAAATGTGTAGTGTCATCCAGCTAATTATATGTAATTGTCGCCTATATTGAAACAATAAATAATGTGGGAGGCCAGTGCTGCTTGTTGGGGATTACAACTCTGTATAAACAGAAGGAAAACAAATGAGAAAAAACTGGAAATAGGTGGTACATACTAAAATTGTTGTCAGAGGCATTTTATAGTACTGCCCGCTGGCATAAAATTTTCTACGTGCAGAGTGGAATACTACATGTAGGCATACCAAAAATCAGACTGAAAGTTGTAGATTTTTCAAATCCTAGGGTGACTCTGATTATGCCACCTAGTATAAATGAGCAACAATTCATATTCATATTCTTAACATGGCCATGTGGCCAGGGTAACAAGATATCAGAATTGCTTAGGCATTAACAAGATGAGGCAAAGTATCAGTGACTTCTGTCACTACCATCAGTGTGACCAGGACATTCCTTGGTAACCATTCACCTGTAACACCACCCCTCTTACATGCTGAAAGAATCTCTGTCATTTAGAACAAAAAGACCAAATGATAGTAGCAAAGCCACTAGCTCAATGATATGGCAGCCAGTGCTGATTATAAAGCCCCAACTCTCCTTCCTATAACTCATCCAGAGCTGCCTGAGCCCATGACTTTATGCAAGCTCCTTACCAGTCCCTCAATTTCAATGTATGCATGGACATGTCTTTCTCTATTCATCCACTGTCAGTCTATTTTTCCTTTGTTTAAGGCAAAGCCTAAATCCTTTCTATTCTTTTCTAATCCCACTAGGCCAAGGCTAAGATAATAACCACATAGTTACAGAAAAACAGCCCACCAATTGTCTTTATTCAAAGAAGAAGCAGAGGAGATCCAAGGTTCAAGTTTGCAGGGTCCTAGAAAGTTAGGCTTTCTGTATTTGTCACTATCATACATTTATTTTCATGACTGTCTTTGATAATTCTCAATAGTACTCACCTAGACATATTTGTTTATCTGTATGAACATCCATTCACACACTTGTTTATTCTCCCCTTCATTCAAGTATATATGTCAGGAACCTCATATGCACTAGGTGGCTGATAGGCACTAGAAATATAAAGATGAATAAAACATGACACCTCCCCTCAAGGAGCCCTTAGACTAGATAAAATAAACAGAATTTTTTTTCTCCTTAACAATTCAAATTAGCTTATAATAACTCAGAAATTGGAGGTAGAAGAAAGAAGGCAATCAAAAGACATATAAACCAACTTCTGTGTATTTAACCCGCTTACAGTTTATTGATGAAATAAGATACCAAAAGAAAATACAACAGTGTATGGCAAAATGTTCAGTTAAATAAAACCGGTATGAAAATGCAAAGTATAGACTTATATTCTCTGTTAACAGAGAACATTTTATCTAATTTCTGGGTCCACCTGAAATAACTGCAGGCAATGAGAGAGGGGATGAGATTGCAAGAGTGGGTGCAATGGCAGTCATGTATTGCAAGGTGGAAACGTGCAATACTTTTTCTCCTAACCCTTCTGTTTGATACCTTTACTAGCCCACCCTGACCAGGTATTTGTAATATATTCCACATATGTCAGGCAGGCAAGGCTCCTGGGATAATCTCACCAAAAGCAAATCAACATGGTGCTAGCAAATACTCCAAAGATATTAGTTCAAAATCTGGGTAGACACTTCTCTCCAAGTAGAATATTCTTCTTTATTATCAAGTCAGCACCAGATAGCATGTAATCTTTATTTCTAAATATACTCTCTTCTTGGAATTGTCAAGATAATGTTTTTTTTTTCCCCTTCCATAATTCTTGTGTGGGAACTAATGCATTCAGGAGGTTTTGTTTATTTGTTTGCTTTGACGTGTTAGAAAATCGGTTGAGAAGAACGTGAAGTCTGTCAATGTAATTATGTTGTTACTGTTTTTTAATTCAGTGGAACTTTTGAAAATGTGAGTCAATGTGTGTTTGACAAATGTTGGATGAATGCCTAATATGAAAAAAAGATTTGTGCAAGGCATTGAGGAGAAGGACAGAGGACAAAAGGAGAAATATAAAGTATAAAGTTCAAATATGAGTGACAACACTGAATCTATCAATTATATGAAGAGATAGCTATAAATCTGCTGTGATAAATTCCTGGAGGATCCCTCTTTGAAAATTATACCCTCCCATATGCAAGATGCTAGAATATGACAGTCCATCATTTAAAGTTTATTTCTTTTGACAGATATTTAGTCATCTGATATATTGTAAATGAGGATCTACATTGTAAATATGACTGATATTGAAGCCAATGTTTTTTTTCTAATACCACTTTTATTTAGCCAAAACCCTTCACTTGAGGGCTCACAATAGAATAAAGAAATGAACAAGAGTGATAGGAGGAATAAAAAGCAAAGAAAGAAAGAAAGAAAGAAAGAAAGAAAGAAAGCAAGCAAGCAAGCAAGCAAGCATCCAGGAGATATATACAAATGTCTTGGCATAGTTACAGGGTTATAGGAGGTAAGGTACACAAAATGCCATAGGGAGCTGGAGTTTCTTTGGGAAGTATTTCTATAGAAGATGGATTTGGAGTTTATTTTAAAAGCCTGGGGAAACACAAAATGGTAGAAGGCAATGCATGGGCTGTGCCCCCATGGTGTTTTTCTTTGACACATGAGCACCCCTAAAAATAGCCTGATGGACCACAAGCCCCAGGAACTAGCTGTTCATATCTAATTATCCAAAGACTTGAAGAAGCCAAGCTGTGCAAAGTCAATTCAAATTCTCCCAGTACAGCCTGGAGCTACTTTAGTTAAACCTTAGTCATGGTGTTTCTAATGAAAGGGGCAAAACAGAATAAAAATTGCAAGCCCAATTCAATATAAGTGAATAAAATTGTAAGAGGAAAAGACACACAACAGCCAATAATTAAGATTACCAGTACTGCTGTCTCTCTAAGAGCCCAGACTGTAAAAGAGATTAATTGCTCTATGTTTACCTCTCAGATAAAATTCATTTGTTTGGGACTGAAGTTTATAACTTACTCAAACAGATGTTACCTTTTGCTCATCAAGAAAACAGGCTCTTTTCAAATTGAACAGAAAACAAACTGTTCATTAAAAATATTTTCAATAATTTTGTTTTCATAAAAATTAAGAAAAAATGTTCACATCATACCATGAAGTGAAAAATAAGGATGCAAATGAGTCCAAAATGTTAACTCATCCTCAGCAAGGCTAATTTGGCTACTGGTTCTAGGGAATGCCTAGCCTGACCACAGCAGAGACCAACACTGAGGCCTCCCAGATGGCACGGTTCCCCATGTGGGCCTACCAGCCACCGGGAGACAGGCTGATTGCTGGATTCTTTCATCCTGGAGGTGCTGACAACTTCTCTTCTTTACTAGAATAGACGTGTTCTGGGCATGCATTTGCCTTCCTTGCCCGCGATCCTCTTCTGGCTTATAGATCTATGGGGCATTTTAGTCACCGTCATGACATCCCTTACAACATTGCTTCTGACCAAGGAACTCAGGTCAACTAAGAAGCATGACAATGGTCTCGTGCCCCCAGAATCTACTAGTATTACCATGTACCTCATCACCTAAAAGCAGTTCTCCTGAAACAACAGTGAAATGGTCTACTGAACACTGAGATACAATTCTAGTGTGAATAAAAGACTGTGAAGTGTTAATGTTCCTTGTAATCCCTAGTTAAGTTGAGACAATGGGATATTAAAGAAAGTTACCAAAACCATTCTTGAGACATATCATTTAATTGCCAGTGCAGAATTATTCAGATTTGCCATTCCTTGCTGTAGTCTTTTGAGAATGCCTCATGTTGAGGTGGCAAAGCCACAGGATTGAAGCAGCAGAAGTCACTCACCCACAAGATGGTCAGGTGTTCTAGGGGCTCACCTGGGCACATATTAAAATTAGTGTGAATGAGAAATAAACATATTTGTGTGACACCACTGAGATTTTGGAGCTATTTGTTTCTGCAATATAACCTACTCTCTCCCTGTGAATCTAGAAATCAGCAAGAGGGGAAACAGAGCACTACCATGGCAAATACTAAAATACGCAGCATTGGCAGAATGGATAGGAATGAAACTGGGAAGAAACTCAGTTTGGAAAGATGTTGATTCATATAATGCAATGGCAAAACATAACATTGCCTGCAACAACTTGGGAAGCACATGTTTGAGGAATTTGCAGTTCTAGGGAAGATGCTTAGGAAATAGAACTTTACCTGTGTGTGTTGATTGCTATCATGGTTTATCATATCAAATGGAAATCATTGGCTGGAGATGTTCTAGCCTTTTGTTCCAGACAAGAGAAGTCTTAGAGGAAACAATCTAGTGTATATGTATCATGTATTTAGCACATATAAAGATCTAAGAGATAAAAATTGAGGCTACGGGGATGAATAAGACATACCTTCTGCCATCCGCAAGTTTTCAATCAGGTTTATTTGTCCAAACCCTTGCCCTTGAATGCTGTCAGCTTTCCTGAGCGTGAAGCCATGGCAAGAACATAAATATCAGCCACAGATGAGTGGTTTTTCTTTCATAAATTTTATCAGATCCCACAAGACTTGCCCTATGCTGCCAATTCTTGTGCATCTAGGACTCTCCATTCCCTGAATATATACTGTTCAGTGTAATTCCCTTGAGTTCCTTAATTTGGTACATCACTGGACCACTCTATGATTTATCAACATTGTTTCTTCACTACGGTCTCAACTACATAGATAGACTCCATTACTTTGGATATCTGCCAGAGAATCCAACACTCTGAGTAAGTAATATATTCTGCCAATTCCCCCAGCCTTCTGCTAAGAGAAAATATTTTAAAAGAAACTATGGTCATGCTTCTCACACAAATAGAAAATGAACATGTGTCAAAGATTTCATATAACCAGTAATTAATGAGGTCATTGGTAAGATGTTACTAATTGCTCAAATGAGGATTTGATTTACAGAAATTTGTATTGTCTACCAGAAAAAAAATTATTTTGCATTTCTATGAGCAGGAATCATTTGCAAAGCCATGGCTAGGAAATGTTTGCATTAGTATTACTTTTCTACTAGTTAACTTCCATCTCTCCACAGTCCTAAAATAACCAGGTAAGACAATCAAAGATGAAGACCATTACTCCATGATCTGCTAGACAATTCTCAGAATTCTACTGAAAGGAAATCCAGTAATTTCATTTGCCCATTTCCAAGTCTCCCACACTTTTTTTCTGATACACCATTAATAAACTCATTCCTCATCAAGTCAACTACCCCACACATAGAGATAAAGATTCAGATATAGTGAAAGGGACTTACATTCAAATAAATATTCAAAGAATGGCTACCTAGAAGAAAAATTTTATATTCTATGTGCAACATACTTTTGAGTGAATTGAATTTACTAGTATATCAGCAGGAAACATCTTTATTATTTTCTGCTACTATCACTTCACATTCAGTCTTTCAATTTGTTCTTTCTCACTATGGCTGAAATCTTGGGCAATGTCCATAGCTTTCCCAGTGACTGTCAAGTTATGCATCAAGAATTTCTTTCCCGGGTAATAAAATCTCATTTCAGGTAACATGAAGCCTCTAAACATTATCCAAATTAAAGCATCTTTTCTTCCACAGATCAGGCCTGATTTTGACTTGGAAATCTGCTGGAGGAAAAGGGGATATGGTCAGTTTTACCTCTATACCCTGCTCTTCCTTCCATTACATTTAACAGGTGATGCTTTGGGTCCCACTGGGAGATAAAGGGAAGGAGGATACTTAGTCAGTACTTGACTAAAAATTGGAATCAGGTATTGGTGCCTTGTGGCATGGTGTGTTTCAATTTTCCATCCTGTGATGGGTGTGTTGCCACTTCCAACCTGGCCTCTTGTAATTTCTCCAGCTTTTGGTTTCCAAAGGCTCAGTCTTCTTGCAGAGTTATTCTAATTCCTAGTTGTTCTTCTAAGGAAGAGTCCCTCTTGGGAGACACACTCCTCAGACTCTTCTCTTGTGATGGCCACACCTGGCTCAGTTGAAATCAGTGTAATACTCAGACTTTTCATACCATTCTCAAAGCAAACCCTTCTTTGTGCTTTGTCTCCAGACAGGGTGCTTTAGCCACAGCTTCCTACCTTTAAACTTTCAGACAAAAGATAGGCACCAGGTTTTCTATCCTTAAAGCTCCAGGAAATGTATGTCAAGCATTTTGGTTCTTTTGAAGACTTCTCCTCTTACTTGACTTGAAATGGCAAGAAGTGTTCTGAAAATGTGCAGTAAGGGAGTCTTCATTCTGCAATCTTTTCAACCTTTGCCATTACATTCTCTGGGTAGGGAAGAATAAATATTGTCTTTAAAGAAAATTAATATATCAAAGAGATATCTGCACTCCCATGTTTATTGCATCACTATTCACAATAGCCAAAATACAGAATCAACCTAAGTGCTCATCAACAGATCAATGGATAAAGAAACTGTGGTACATATACAATGGAATATTATTAAGCCATAAAAAGAATAAAATCTTGTCATTTGAAGCAACATTGATGGAACTAGAAGTCATTATGTTAAGTGAAATAAGCCAAGCATAGAAAGACACATATCACATGTTCTCACTCATATGTGAGAGCTAAAAAAGTGGATCTCAGGAAGATAGTAGTTTGGTTCCCAAAGCCTGGGAAGGGCAGGGGGAGGAACAGAAGAAAAGAGGTTGATTAATTAATACAACGATATACTTAGAAGAAATAAGACCTGGTGTTTGATATATCAGTAGGGTAATTATTGTTAACAATAATCAATTGTACATTTCAAAACAGCTAAAGAGAATGATTTGAATGTTCAAATGTAAATAAATATAAATATTTAAGGTGATGGATATCCAATTATCCTGATTTGATTATATGAATGTATCATATTATCACATGTATCTTCAAAATACATACATTTATTATATATCAACTTAAAAAATTATAAAAAAGAAATATCTTTTCCCCATCTTAGGTTCATTTCTGCAGCCACTATAACCAAAGACAGATCGACAAGAGAAAAGCATATGAATTTATCTAAAATAAGTTTTATGTGACATGGGAGAATTCAGAAATTAAGAGTGCAAGAAATAGGGAAACCTGTGTTTTGTCAGGCTAAATTGGATGAGGAAGTGGTTAGTTGTGGAGAAGTATGATTGGACAAACGGAGCGTGATCTAATGGCAATAGACTGGGGGAACTTAGCAAGGCCTGTGTGTTCAGATTCTTCTGTGTGTCCTGTGTCTTCAGAGATAAGGTTGTTCTCTCCTCTGGGTACAGGGTGGGTACCTTTCACATGAAGGTCTTATGACCCACTTCAGGAGATCAGAAAAATTTTTTCTAGGTTTTATGACCTGCTTCACAAGGGAGAAGGGGCAAGGGGAAGGTGAGAGTGACCTTCCTGTTTCTGCTATTGTCTCAAATGCCAATGAGCCATTTTTCGCTGTAGTGTCTCCTGAACCCCATCAGCAGTATTTGCTTGGATAGCCAGGTTATGGATGATGAACCAAAGCACCAAAGCAGAAAGAACCAGTGTGGGACCACTGCATGTCCTGAATACATGATCTAGCACATTACATTAGGATATAAGTGTCCTTGCATGAACTATTTTGTTCTTGGCTCTTGGAGTCTTTGTTACAACTCCAATACAACAGAAATACTCTAGTTGCATCTAACATTTTGTTACATGTATTATTGCAGAGGAAAGAATGGTGGGTGTTAGGTAGCTATATTTTAGCTCAATACAAGGTGAGATAGTTTTAAGAGTGAAAATTATCCAAATATACTGTGGGCTTCCTCATACAGTGATGAGTTTTCTTATAACTTGCAATGTTTAAGTGGAGACAAGATGACCACTTATTTGAATGTTGTACCAAGCGTAGGAAGTTGACTTAGCTGACCTCTCATCCTATATTTTATGATTATTGAGGTTAGATGACACTTCAGATTGCATAGAACCAACATTGTTTTATTTTATTTGTAAAGTTTAGAAACATAGTATTCCATAGTGTGTGTATAAAAATAAAAGAAAGATTTGGAAAGAGAAGCCTTGTGAAATGAAATATCAACTGGCATGTACTGTTCATTCAGTCACTCACTCAAAATTTTTTTTGAAAGCCTAATATGTGTTGAACACTACACTAGGTACTGGGGAAATTAAGTGAAGAAGAAAGGTATATTCCTTGTGTTCATAGAGCTGATAGTAGCAGAATGGGGAAAACAACCAAAAATCTCTAGGGTATTTCCTCTCCACAACACTATCTTGCCTACTTAAAGTTCCTCATTTGAAATGGATCATAAACCAAAATAATTTTTTCATAGATAATTTAAAATGACAAATCACTGGCAATTTAGTGTAAATCAAGTTAGCATCAGTAATTAATTCACATGTGTCACATTTTATATACTAGAATGTAATTCACTTATTACATGTTGTCACATTTCAAAGAGATGCCTGGGTGTGTGCACACAATTTCCTCTGAAATGCGTCCTACCTTTAGGGAAGTCTTCTTTTTTCCAGGCCTGGGGAAAACAGAGGCACAGCAACGTAGATTTTGACTGAACCGCTCAGGACACAGCATGCCTAAACCCTATGCACTTTTTATTTGCAAAGTATTCAAATGCCTTTACAAGGAAAGGCGGTTAGGAAGGAAGGACTGCCTGCAGAATTAAGAGCGAGAGTATAGCTGTGCATTTTTCTTTCAGTTGGTTAACTGAAAATCAATTTCCTATTTTAAAAGCAGACCCATCAAAGGCAAGTGTCCAATTTTAAGCTAAGCTCTACAATATGCTGTTCTATAAAATGTCTTTCTGCCTCTTTTCCTTTTCTCATTTCAATGTCCTGTTACATATTTCTGAAAGCTCGGCTTTCATACTTGGTGTATGCTATGATTGTGTGGAATGAAAAGCTCTGAAAGGCCACAAAGAAAAGTATCACTTGCCTCAATCTCTGAGGAGAGGGCCCTTTGAATTAAGACTGATTCCACCTGCGAAGCCTGATTGAGCCTGAATTGATAATGCCTTCGTGTTGTGGGTTTTCTTGCTTTATTTCCCCTTGCATTCTTTTTTATTTCAGGAGGTATTGTGGGCCATTATCCAAATTTCATAGCAGCATGAGTGGTTACTAAAATGTTGTGAAAGAGAAACTAAATCCTTTAAAAGAGGTATTCATCGAAGGCTCATAGGAATCACATGCCAATATTCTGTGCTGATTATTGAGATTCAAAGCCAAACATTGGAAACATCCAAAGGAATTTAACTCTACCCCACAAAGGTTTTTATTTTTCTCTTTTTAAATGCTTAGAGCTCTTGAGACGGAGGGGTTTTCATTTATTTTTATGTTTTCACTGTTATTATTCTTCAGTTATATCTATAACGTGCTCTAGCAAAAGGACATAGCAAAGACATCCAACTTTTTAATTTGAATAACTGCTCTTTCTTCAAAACCTGTATCTGGATCCTAACTTTGCAAAGCACCTTGCCCTTTGTCCTAAGGAAATATGAGAGGGGGTTTTCAAAACAACCTGTGACTTAGACAACCTGCCAGTAATAAGGTTAGCATAAAGAAATGGAAAGTGTGTGGAAAGAGGCAACGCTGGAAATTGGAATGTGGCCAGTGTAGGAGCCAGATGGCCATGATTTCTGAGGTTCTAGATCTAACAGGTTGGGTCATGTAAGCAATGCACAATTGCAACTGATGCTCATTCAATACCTACCATGTGCCAGATACAGGTGTAGGCAATGAGTACAGAAAATTGAATCACATATACTTTCTTTCTTCTTCACAATTGTAAGATAATATGTCACATGCTATAAAGAAGTGGTTATAAAATACTATAGGAAGAAATGGATATGTGAGCCAGCCCCAAATATTCATCAACTATTAAATGGCTAAACAAAATGCAGTATATCTATACAATGAACTGTCCATACCATGGATAAATAGAACAAAATACTGATATGTACAATAGCATGGATGGACCTCAAAATTATTATGGCAAGTAAAAGAATCTAGATACAAAGGCTATACATTTTTCTATAATTCCATTCATGGGAAATTCTCAGCATCTAGCAGCCTCCTGCCTCCCTGGCTCACAGATGCTTCTTCCTTTGATCTTCCAAGTACATCACTGCCATCTCTGCCCTTGCATTGCCTTCTTCTCTGACTCTAACCCCGCCTACATCCCTCTCATAAATACTCTTGATGACAATGGGTCCCCCTTGACAATCTAGAATAATCCCCCCACCTTAGTCACATCTTCAAAGTCCCCTTTGCCAAATAAGGTAACATTTTATGGTTACAGTGATTAGCATACACAAGTATTTGGTGCAGGGGAGTGTTATTCAGCCTACTACAAGCTCAATGCGATGATTAATTTTATATGTCAAGTTTACCAGGCCATGGAGTGTCCAGATATTTGGTCAAATAATATCTGCGAGGGTGTTTCTGGATGAGGTTGTCTGGGCTCAGAATGCGATACCCTAAACTATGGTGTCTTGACATGCTGAGTACTTTGAATCAAAGGAGATTGGGGGGGCCTCAGAAGCAAAGTCTCTCGGACCTTCTCTTGTCTTTCTTTCTCTCTTTCTCTGTTCTCATCTAAGAAGGTCATAGAAACTAGAAGTCCTCTCCCCAGAGCAAGCCATAAAGCCTAGAATGGTCACTTTCTGACCTTTGCCCACCTTTCTGTGTGAAGCCAGTTCATAAAGGATTCTCTGACCTACCTTGCCTAAAAGGAGGTCACAAGACTCTCATTCCAGAAGGTCCTGCCCTACACCTGGAGGCCAAGAAGAATCTGAACAAATAGGTCTTGCTGTGTTCCCCTCTCCGCCTGCAGTTTATTACCATTAGATCATACACATTTTTATCCAGTCATGCTTCTCTACAACTATCTATTTCTTTAATCAGACTTAGCATAGAAACACAGTTTTTCCTGGGGTTTGGGGTCTTCATTTCTGAAGGTTCTCATGTCATATAAAACTTGGATTAAATACATTTGTTATGCTATTCTCCTGGTAATCTGTCTTTTGTTATAGGGGTTTCAGACACAACCCTTGCAACGAGTGAGGGAAAGGTATTACTTTTTTTTCTCCTGTAAGATGACATTTAAATCAATGGTCTGAGTAAAGAAGATTGCCTCCCACCCCCAATGTGGGTAGGAATCATCTAGTTAAAGGTCTGAGAAAATCAAAAAGGCTGACACTCCCCCGAGTATGAAAGATTTTGCCTGATGGCCTTCTAACAAGGACATTGACTTTTTTGTTCCTGCCTTTGGACTCGAATGAAAACATCAGTTCTTCCTTCGTCTTGAGCTTGCCATCCTTGGGGCTAGAACTTCATCATCAGCTCTTCTGGTCTCAGGCCTTTGGACTCAGACTGGAACGAAACCACTGGCTCTCCTAGGACTCCTCCCAATTCATTCTGCCGATCTTGGGGCTTGTCAGCCTCTATAATCATATGATCCAATTCCTTATAAGAAATCTTTATGTACCTACATAACATATTGGTTCTCTTTCTCTGGAGAACCATGACTAATGGAGCCAATGTTTCAAAAATGGTGAATTCTGAGTTAGATCTTTAAGGATGGATGCTTTTCAGTTAGGAAACATGAGTATGTTCATTCCAAGTAGAAGGAATGGTGTCAGCAAAGGAATTGAGAGAGAACTGCGTGTAGTCTGTGGAATTGTCAAAGAGCTCAGTCCTCTGACTTTTGTTTTTTCTCTCTCTACCCTCTTTTCAAGTTTATCTCAACCACCCCATGTTTTAAATACTGTTTGTACTATGATGACTGAAGTTGTGATCATATCCCTCACATTTTTATATTGACAGCTCTAACCTCTCCCTTGAAATCCAAATTTGTAAACTCAACAGCCTACCTGACCTTGCTAGTAGGAAGTCTAGTAGGAATCTCAAACTTAATAATGTATTTCGACCAGGACTTTTTATTCCCTCTCCTCCCCACCAAATTGCCTCTCTCCTAATCTTCCTTTTCTTAATAAATATTACCATACTTATTCAGTTTCTGGCTTTGTCTTTAATTCCTCTATTTTACTCACACTTCACATCTGATCTATCAGTATATCCTCTTGATTCCACATTCAAAACAAATATAGAGCTCAACCACTTCTCAATACCACTCCTTCTACAACCCTGTGTGAGCAACAATCTGTCACGTATTTGGTCGACCTCAATAGCCTGACACCTAGTCTACGTGTTTCTACTCTTAATTCTCTACATTTTAGTTTTCACAAAGCACCCAGAATTATCCTTTTAAATATAAGTCAGATCATGCCATTATACTCCTCAAAACTCTTCCTGTGGTTGACTTCATAATGGCCCCAACAACCTTACCCACTGGTCGTCTTCATTCTCTTGTGTGAATTCCTCCAAGGTGTACTAGGATTTTGTCTGACCAACAAAATATACCTGACATGTACCACTTCTAAAATAATGTTATAAAAGACTGTGGCTTCTATCTTGAGTGTTTCTCTCTTTCTTTCTCTCTCTCTCTCTTACACACACACACACACACACACACACACACACACACTACTCATTCTCGGGAAGCCATATCACGAACAGAAGTTCTATAGAGAGGCCCACGTGCAAGCAACCAAAGCCTCTCATAAACACCCATGTGAGTGAGACCCAGCCAAGTCTCAGATGATGGCAACCTTGGCCAACATCTTGATCATAGCCTCATGAGAAACTCTGTGCCAGGACCACCTAACTAAGCTGCTCCTGACTCCTGTCTTATAGAAACTTTTTGTTACAAATTAAAAAATAAAAACTATTTTTAGTTTTAAGCTGCTACACTTGAAGCAATTTGTTATACAGCAGTAGGTAACTAATTTCTATAGTAAGTTGAAAGATAATGTCTCTACATTTGTCTTCTGGAAAATAAGATATTTGAAAAGGTGAAATGTATTTGTTATCTAATGTTTTCCATCTCTGATGGCTTTTTGTTAATTTTGGAGAATTAGAAGCCACCTTTGAACTATTAGCTGAAACAAACACCATTTGGAAGAATACTATGTTAGGAATATTTTAAAATCAGTCATGGAATGATTGCCCACTCATTTAGATTGGTGACTGAGTTCTCACAAATGAAATATATTGCTGATAAGGGTAAGGGTGAATTGAGAAAACTGAGAGGTCATTTTTATAATTTTAGCAGCAAGGCAAAAGGAATTACAGTATGTGGCCATTCGCTTATTCATGTATTTCTTTTTCCCATTAACAATGTGTAAGGAGCAGCTATTTTGGGGCAGACACTGAGATCAAGTAGTTACCAAGGCATAATCTATAGAGAGATATAAGAAGACAGGCAATGTCAAAACATTGCAGTAACTACAAACAACAGTGAATTACTTAATAAAAAGACCAGTTTTTATTAGTGTCACAGCAATACAAAGACACCAGGGTTTGTTTTTTTTTTTCTTTGCATAGTTATTTTTTCAACGCAGGCAGCACATAGTCATGCTAGAAAAAAATCAGTCTTCTGTTAGATTTCCCTACACTTACTTTCCGGTTCGATATCATTTTCATTTTGAATTACACATGGTAGGCTAGAGAGGGAACTCTTGGTTTCTTAGTGCTTGGGGCTTCTAAGATCTGAATCCAGCAATAAGCATGTGATAAGAATAAGTGCAAGCTGAATGGGAACATGTAGGAGATGTACGTAATCACTTTAAAGAGGCCAACATTATGAAGTGAACATAAGTTATGTTATTCTAAGGAGCAGAAAGAAGACAGTTCAGGATTTGTAGAAAGGCATTCTAGGCATGTGAAACATTGGCAAGCAAGAGAAATATGGGAATAGTCAGAAGCTGGGCAGTAATAAAAGAGCAATATCGACAGATGAAACCTGAGGGTGCACAAGGGCCAGATAAATTAGCAGGGATGTGTAGTAGACTTTGGGGAAGTTGCATTTTATCCTGAGGCCAATGGGGAACTTTCTTAGTAAGAGTGAAGCATGATTAGATTTGTGTTTAGGGAAAATGATACTTGCTACGCTGCATGAAGAAAATATTTGGGGGCCAGAGGATGAGAAGAAATAATTGCATTTCAATAATCTTGGGGTTATATATAATGATTGTCCTGTCTAGAGTAGTAGCAGAGAGAGGGGAGAAAAATGGACAGATTTGTAAGATGTCATGTACCTGTAAATGAAAGAAGTTGGAAATTTAGTAGAGGTGATCTGGGAGAGGGTGGGGCAGGAGTCATGAATAGTATCTATTAATATTTTTCTCACTCATGCAATTTGGAAGATGTTTACACTCATCCCTGGGATAGTGAACATAGTATTGTATAGACTTCTAAGTTACCAATTCAAATGCTGAGATTCTTTCTTCTGCTTGGTTTAGCCTGTTGTTGAAGTTTTCTGTTCTATTTTGAGATTCCCTAAATGACTCTTTCATTTCTTCAAGTTCTGTGATATCCTTTCTTATGTTGTCTAGCCCTTTGGCAACTTTTTCATTTTTTTTCATTGATGTCCTGAAATATTTTTTTTGCCTTCTTTATGTTGTTTTTCAACTTTCTCTTCAATTCCATTCATCTTATTTGCTATCCATATTCTGAATTCCATTTCTGACATTTTGACAGTCTCCTTCTGGTTGGGGTCCGTTGCTATAGATCTATTTTGATCTTTTGGGAGTGTCAAACTAGCCTGTTTTATGTTGCCAGAATTCTTTTGCTGGCCTATTCTCATCTGAAACCTCTTCTCTTGACTCATGGTATATAGGTTTGCAGCACAGCTGTTCTTTGCTGGGAAATCTCCTTAGTGAGAAATCGACGAGGTCTCTAGATAGTGCTTTTGTGAGCCACTCTGGAGAGTAGCAGATGCCCTAAGAGCCTATAATGTAGCTGTTCTGTGTTGTCCCATTCCTCTCTGTTGATCACAGTCCAAGCTATTGCTGGATCTCCACTACATGGAGTAGTGGCTTGTCCCCCAGGCTGCTGTTTGAAGCTCAGGTTGGGTGTAGGCAAGTCCCTCTCCATGAAGTCTGACACTGCGGGATATTGCTCTTCCCGGGTCTCCCCACAACACTGGCAGTAGCAGGTGGGCGAGGCTATCTAGGCAGTGGTCATGGGTGTCAGGGCTGCAGGTGTTGACTCCATGTGGGTCCAGAAGCAATGGTAGCTTGTTGTCAGTGAGCCCTTAGTGAAGCGTTGGGCTGTGAGGGCTGTTCCTACTCGGTGGCAGGTGGGAGCCTCGGGGCAGGACCATGGGGCCCAGCAGCAATGTGGGAGCCTCTGGAGCAGGGCTGTGGGGCCAGGCTGCCATGAGGCCAGGATGCTCCCCTTACCCAGGTCCTGCTGAAGCAGTCACCACAGGGCTTTTAGGTTGCATCTGTAGTGCCTGTTCTGCTTGAATCTCTCATAACAGGGAGAAGTGCTTGGCTCCCAGTCATGGGGCATGTAGGAACATCCTCTCTCTCTGTCCCCTCCCCAGACTGGCCAGGCTAATGCAGTGGTGGTTTCAGCAAAGCTGAGCCAATTGTAGCCCAGGTGATCTGGACCTGAGAGCTCCAAATGGCATCAGTTGCAGCAACCTGGGAACAGAAGTCACCGGATCTCTGCTTTGCCCACTTTCTAGTCCAATGTCACTGCACAAAGGTCTGTGGTGGTGGTGAGGGCCCTTCACAGCTCGGGTCGCATCGTCTATGGGGGGAATGTGGAATCCCAGGGTTCTCTCCTTCTGTCCTTCTCCACGTGTGGATGCCTCCTCAGATACCTTCTGATCTTGCAGAGTGGATCACTCAGTCACCTTCTTCATTCTGAGTGTCCCCATCACTACTCCAATGACTCACAATGCTTTTTCCAAGAAGGCCCATCCGTAGCTGGGCATCCACCTGTAACTTTCAATCCTCTCCTTGAGAGCAGTGAGTATGGGCTGCTTCTAGTCCCCATCTTGCCCCCTCAGTCAAGAGTATTCTCTCCTCCCAACCCCAAGGGTTGTTCTGAAAAATTCAGTGATTTTAGTCAATTCAATACATTCATTCAGCCTCTGTAGATTGACTCCCATTACCAAATATTACCTGTGTTTTTAAACATTATTATTTTATTTTCTTGTATACATAAATTCTTCCTCCTTGCCACACTTCTATTTTTCCCTCTCATTTGTCTGGGATTATATCTACTAATGAAGCATTAGCACATTAATTTTTCTAGCGAACTCAGGAGAAGCAATGGGTAATTTTATTCTTCTTCAGGATCCTGACTGTTCTTTGTTTTTTATATAATTTCTACCATTAGCTTTCCCTCAAAGCCTATGACTGTATTTTTATTGGCATTATGTAAAATTTATGAAGCAATCTGGGGAGAAATGATAATTACAATCTTATAAATCCATGTCTATCCTTGACCATGATGTATTTCTGATATATTTCTCCATTTGTTTAGGGTTTTTTTTTCCCAGAAAATTTGCTGCCAAAAGATAGTCTTTGCTAGTAATTTTCTTAGACACTTTGTTATTATATAGTCTATTCTTCACAAATTATGTTTTCAACATATATTTTGCTGGCATATATTAATAGATATGCAGTTGATTTTTTCATATTGACCTAATATGCAGCCACCATTCTAAACTATTTCTTATGTATCACCTTTATAATGTATTTTTCTATGCAGGCAGGCAATTTTGTCATTTACAAATACTGACAGCAGAATTCATTGGTAAAACTCAGCCAGGCATGCTGTTTTCTTCATGGAAAGGTTTTTGACTATTGAGAAATATTTTTGGTAGTTATAAAAATATTCAGACATTATGTTTCTTCTTCATTTAAATTGCATATGTGATATTTTTTCTAGGAATTTGATAATTTTATTTAAATTGTCTAATTTATTGGTTTAGGGAGAGATACATCTAGATATGCAGACAATATAATATTAAATTAAAACGGAAAAGCTAGAGAATATGCTGAACATTCCAACACTTCAACCTAATCTTCTACGGTTTCTAATCATATTAATTTGTAAATGATAATTAATTTGTTCATTCAATTCACATGTAGAAGGCATTTTATGTATTACAACATGATATAGTGATAGATCCAACTTTAATGAAGCTTACAGTTCAGTCCAAAACAGAAGAAATGCACCTCAACTATTGCATACAATGAACACTGTTCTTTCTGGTAGTGGGCACACTGGAAGCCCTAACTTCAGCATTATTATACAGTGTATCCATGTAACAAAAACATTTGTACCCCTTAATAGTTTGAAATAAAAAGAAGACAAATACCATTAAAAAAAGAATTGTTCAATAAAAACTATGACTATGCGGTATCTATAAAAATAATAATAAAGTCAATAAAAAAGTCATCCCTCCCCCACAAAAAAAAATATTCAAAGTGGGAGCTGGTTCATGATGCCCAAATGGCATAGAGATGGTGTTGTGAGCACTTAGAGGAAAGATGAGTAATTGTCAGATGAGGGGTTGGGAAGACATCAGGAATTCTTTGATATGGGTTTCCTACAGCAGGCATGTAGCCCAGATTTGATAGTTTCATTAGCATCACCTTTAAATTGTGATAAACATTCACAGACAAGATAGCAGCAACATTACTGTGGAAAGCAAGCTCCCTGGCCTCTCTGGACTGGAGTGGTGTATGGGATGGGCTGGCAGCAAATGCAGCCAACCATCTCCCATGAGAAGAACTGGCTCAAGCCAAATGTGAGCAGTGTTGGTTGAACTAATTTCATGAAATAATTAAACAATAGAACATACAATGTGCCTGCAGACTTACAAAATAGCAGATTGATGCTTAGAAATTGGTTATTTTGAGTAAGGGCATAGGAAATACCAAATACTTAAAATAAACCTAAAAATATTATTTAAAATATCTATTAACTATTGATTTGTTTCTATATTACAGGTACCCTTATACATATTTAATAAATAATGTTTTATTTATATAGTAAGGGGGTAGATATTACTGTCTCAGTTTTCTAAATGAACGTAGCAGTCATGGTTATTAGTTGCCCAGCCTGGAAACCAACTCTTACTAATTTAATCAGCAAAGGATATGGCCAAAAAAAAAAAAAAAGCTGGAGAAGTTATCCCAGAAAATAGATGGAAATCAAGTGAATCTAGAAGGAGAAACCATAGCAAAGGCTACCCTATAGGAATGATATGGCAGGAACCCTGTGCTCAACACTTGGGCCCCTTAACTCTGAACAGCACCCCAACTGCTACTGGACACTATGCAATGAATTCATTGTTAACTGTTCCCACATCTTGGTGACACTTACTGAATAGTCAGGTCCTAAATGAGAATGTCAAATAATCCATGCCCACCATGGACAGGAATGAGGAAAGAGAGAGCTTTTGTTCCTCTTCAGCTCTCCAATAGGAAGCAGTTTCCTACCTCCCACATGGACTCCCAGAACTGGAGAGAAGTAGAAAGGATTTCAGGTTCCCATGTAATTCCTAAGGTGACTTAGCTAATGAGCAGAGCTGTTGTTTTCTAGACTCAGGCCTGTCTGAAGTAAAACCCATGATCTTTACTCCATACGGACCTCACTCAGGGTGATAAATTCTATAGAGAGGTTTAGTTATAGAAAGCGCATATATTCTTATATCCTTAGAGTTTGCAGTCTAATTAAGGGTCATATAACAAAAAAGCCTACTGATAGATGGCGTTATCACTCCCGAATGTCAGTGTTAATAAGAGCTATGGGCATTTACAGTAGTGAGATTAAATTGGTAGGGAGCTGGGATGTTCCAGCGTACTTTATAGGAGGGGTCCCTGGGATTTAGATATTCAGGGAATAATATTTCAGGCAACAGAGAATATGTTTATGCAAAGAAATATATAGACCCAAATCTATTAGACAGTAATGCAGAAGACCTTTGTGGACTAAGATCATGACACCATGAAGGAAACAAAAGAATTGGTCATTGTAATCACCGGATTTTAACTATAAACTAAAATCCAGTCATCAGAATAATGGGCAAGATTTCAGAAAGTCAGAGAGTAACGGCCAGTTCTTTCAGTTTAAAGGAATCTGTTTGCTGGTGGGAAGGGCAGAGACTGGATACCAGGTCTGTAGTGATTAGCAACTGAGCAAGGAGCAAACAGGAGGAGAGAGCAATGCCTCCAGCTACGACATGCTCTCAAGGAGGTTATCGACCCAGAGAGCAGGATGCTGGCTAATAAAGAGCACAGAGGGCTGTGGGCAAAAGTCAGTTGTGAGAGCTCTGAAATATAAACAAACTCAAACTCTGTGTTTTGTGTCTTCAGGATAGAGTTCCATTTACTCCAGCTTTGACCTTATGAGAACATGGCCAGTGGCCTGGGAGCAAAAAGAACAATGTTCCTTTCTGAAGTGAAACCAAGAGCAATGTTTCAGTGAATTATAAAGCAAACTCTGTACCAAGGCTGCATCCTGGAGACGTGTCCTTCGGTCCTACTTACCCCAGATAGGAACTTGGAAGAAGAAATCTCTAGAGGGACCAGCGACACTGACATGAATATCGAAGCCCCAATATCATCAAGGTGGGAACCCTTCATTCCTTTTTAATGAACTTATTTAACATAAATATCCTTACTTGTTGGGAGCCCTTTGCTGATGAGTTGAACAATGACAAACAAATGTGAGCATGTAGAGAGAAGGATAGATTATAATACATTTAAGAGATTATTAATTTTCCATTCAGTCATCACTATACCTTGTATCTACTTCCTTCCCTTGCCATGCACACATTCGTGTGTGTACACACACACACACACCTTTCCCCCCTCTCCTTGTGTGGCTTTCTCAGTCTCCCCCCACAATTCTGGTTTCTTTCTAGTTTTAAATGGAAAGTTTAAATGCCATCTTCTAATACCTGTCTAGCTCATGTAGGTTAGTTCTATCACAGCATCCTTTTTATTTCCCTCAGAATACTTATGAAATACTTACATTTATTTACTTATCTCCTTGTTTATTTTCTGCCTGTCCATCTAGGCTGTTAAAAGCAGGACTCAAATAATCATGTCTCCCTTATTTATTGCTGCTTATCCAGTGCCTAGCAAAGTGCCTTGCCGTAGAAAATGCTCAATAATTATTTGTTGAATGACCAAATCAATGAGGAGTTGAAACATTTCTTGCAATTTCCTTCTAAGTCACTGGCCATTAAACAGATGTTAGTAGATCTCAGGTACTATAGGAAAGGTAGACCGAAAGAAACCACAGAGATCTGATTTTGTCTGAGCTTCTTAATCTGGTTTTCTTCTCCTTTTTAAGAAAACAGAATCTCATTACACATGGAAATGAGTGTCAGGTTTTTTTTGTTTTGTTTTTTTTGCTGTTCATGTAGCATAGTGAGTACTGCTCTCTAAAGAGGTCCTCCGTATTTCAGTATCACACTGAATAATGCTTTAGATATATTAGTGATCAGTATTATTTATTGCATAGATATGAGAATGATTAGATGATTACATGAATGGATGTAGAATTATGAGTAATATAATCATACACAGAATCAGGGGATTTTCTTTGGGCTATGAATCAAATAACCAAAATGCAAACATGAACATGATTCTTGCTTTTACTCTGCAGGCTCTAATTAATATTTATTAGGTAGGGAGTAGAGTCTCTGGCTGGGAATTAAAATCAACAAGCAGATGGCTTCTCTAATGTTGAAAGTGTAGGTTGGAACTTTTTAGCCCAGTTAGGATCAGTCAGTTCCATACTCTACTTGCACTACACACATGAAATTGTGATATTTTGGCTACAAGTAGTACCTGGAGAGGCAGATGGTTTAGGGCAAAGTTATCCTGTTTCTGGGAAAGACAACTCGCGATGCTTCATCACAGCCTGGGGACAGCTGTTTTTTGGTTGTTATACTGACATGTAGAAAAATCAATGCTGTAAAAATGGATTTGTGGATACTACCATTTTACTCTGTATTATAAAATAATTGTGGTAGGTTAAAAAACCTTCACTATGTTTCAGTATGTTCATTAAAATCTCTCAGGAAGCTTAATGCATTTTATTCCATTCTCAACCTAGAAAAAAAAGCCCGATTATTTCTAAAGTCTTTTAGAGGGCAGCATAAATTATACCTTTATTTTGATTGTGTTAGGTATATAAAATGCCTTGCATACAACGCATGCAATACAGTTGAACTTTCAATAAATGTTCATTTCTTTCCTTCCCATAACACTTGAAAATTACTGTTTGCTCATAAATTTCTAATAGTCATTTATGAAGCACTCATTATATCTCAGACATTATGTGATTGTTTTCCAGGAATTATCTTGGTTAGCCTGGGAGCCTAACCAGGCTCCTCATCCTGGGAGGTAGAGAGACTATGAATATTCCCACCTTCCAATTTAGAGAAGCAAGTCACTTATCCAAGTTCACAGCTAGAAACTCAAGTCTGTCTTATTTTAAAATCCATGCTATAGATATTTTACTGCTGAATTCAATGTATTTATCACTGTAAAAAGATTGGTGCATTTAAAGCTTTGATTAGAAGCATTCTATTGTGATTTATGTGTTTGTATAAAGTACTTTATATGTTTAGAAAGCGATGAACTCCATAAGGATAATAATGGTTTTATTCTTATGTCTTCCCTAGTGCCTGAGATATAGTTTATGCTTGATAGATGTTTGGCATGTTAGTGAGTGAATGATGACAGAAGAAATAACATAGTGTGAAATACTACGCACTGCTTGTGAGATGCTCAGTATCTCACTATTAGAAACCATCTGTTGTGGATGATCTTAGAAAAAATTACTTCTAATTCTTCTTAATCATGGGAGAAATTCTCCTGTGTATAATAATGTCAACAGTTCATGCAAATTCAGTGATTTTTAATGTGCTTCTACAAGCGTCATGGAGTTTAGAATCTTATTTACCTTATCCTGAAGTTACTTTTGCTTGCCCTCAAAAGTTATGAATCAGAAGCTAGGAGAAAATAAAAAGATCTATGCTATTCCCCTATCACTACACTCAAACTTGAGAGAATATTTTATTGTTCTGAAAGCCTTGTTCCAATAATGTATGATCTCCTGCACTGTTCTGAGAAGTGACACTCCCATGGCCATTTCTTCTAACTCAATTATAAAGGACAATTGCATTGGGGTTATCTCAGGCTACTTGGTAGAAAAGACAGGTTTCTAGAGCCCCATCTCAGACCTACTGAAGCAGAATCTTTGGTTGTAGGGCCCCGGAAATCACTTCTTATCCTGCTTTCATGTGGTTGGAATGATCACTACAGTATGAAATTTGCTGTACCTAGACTATCCAAAGACAAGAATAAAACCTCAGGCCATAAGACACACGCATATGCTAATGTCTGTCCTAATGGTTCTCTCAAGAAACAGAACCAATAGGATATGTATGTGTAGAGAGAGAGAGAGAGCTTTTAAGAAAATGGCTCACATAATTGTGGGAGCACGCCAAGTCCAAAATCTACAGAGCAGGCCAGCAGACTGGAGAGTCAGGAAAAAGTTGATGTTGTATCTCAAGTCCCGAGATAGTATGGAAATGGAATTCCCTCTTTGCTGGGGGACCTCAGTCTTTTTCAATTAGGGCTTTCAACTGATTGGATAAGGCCCACCCAACATTATGGAAGGCAATCTGCTCTGCTCACAGCCTACTGATTTAAATGCTAATCACATCTAAAAATTACTTTCACAGTGACATCTAGACTTGTATTTGAACAAATATGACCAAATATCTGGGTATTGTAGCCTAACCAAGCTGACACTTAAAATTAACATTCTGGGAAAATGACCAGATGAATTCCAAAGGAAAAACCCCAATATAGAGACTTTTCTCATGGTTTTTAATATTATATATAAATATGTGTGTGTTTATGTATAGATAAATGGTTATTAGAACCAAATCTCATGGGGTTTCAGTCATCCTTACGGCCCACCAGAGAATAAATGGTTCTGAAAAGAGAGCCCACACACTCACAGTCTTATAGATATACTTTAAGCACAAAGGGCTCTATTAGTCCCTAGGGGAAAATGACTAGATGAATTCCAAAGGAAAAACTCCAATATAGTGACTTTTATCATAGTTTTAATATATATAAATATGTGCATGTTTATATATAGATATATATTTTTTAGAACCAAAAAAGGATGGGGAAATAGAAAAGAACACAGGCAGTGGTGAGGAGTAACCTGTCTCTCTGATCAATGTGGAACTCAGGAGAAGCCAAACTTGTTCCCTGGCTCATCTGATCATAAAGTGAGATTTTTGTTTTTTTCTCCTCCTAGTCCTCATCAGTCACAGTTGCTGACAAGCTGGAATTCCATGAGAAGAAGAAATAATCTAGGCAAATATCTTATTCCTGGAGTTTGAGCCAGAGAGCTTGTTTCTCTGATTCACTGAAGGAGAGACTTCACCACTACTCTCATGGGCCACCAAGTTTCCGTCTTGGCGTCCCAAAAGGCACCATTCCAGAACTCAACCTCACTGCAATGACTACTTTCGTTCATGAGAGCTACATGGTCCATATTTCCCTGGAACTTTTATTCTGGAATTTATTTAGTGGAATAAATTAAGATGCATTAAGATTCTATTTCCTAGAACACATATAATTCTTCTTAATTGACCTTTAGTTGAAAACTTTCAAATCAGATTTCCTTTCTTTATTAATGATAAAATGGGAATTTTTAAAGTATATACATGCAGTTTCTCATTAATAATTTGGCATATACACCAACTTCATCCATTGCAATAATTTTCCTAACTAATTGGCAGGAATTTTCATGTCTGGTGATTATTTCATGGGATAAGATTTTACCAGAGTGCTCCCATGGGATTTTTTTTTTTTTTTTTTTTGAAGAGAGCTCACTATATATGCAGGAGACTTTCAATCTCATGAGATTAGAATTTTGGCTTCTTTTATGTTGGTTTTATCATGTGGCTCTCACATGTACTCATGTATGTTATGGAGGCTTTTGTTTTTACTCAATTTCCTCCTGGGCTTTTGCATCTGTGGCTAAAAATGAGCCCCACATGCATAATAGAATCTCAGGGATGAGTGAACCTGCACTCACAAGTGAAAACATTACAAATATTTGCCTCCAGGACACCAGCAAGGCTGTTGCCTCCATACATTCTTTTTTTTTTCTGTCATTCTACTTGGAATTAGTAAACTTGATAGATGATAGATAGATAGAGATAGGTAGATAGATAGATGATAGATAGAAAGATAGATAGATGATAGATAAGAAATAAGAAGATAGAGAGATGGGGAGATAGATATAGAGAAAATGTTTTCTAAGGTAAGTGTATTTTTGGAAATATGCTGCACTAATTTGGAGGCCCATTTGCCACAAGAAGTCACAGCTTCAGGTAGTCAGATGCCTCACTATTCCCCAAATTCCCAGTGTTGTTCCATCCTCCCCACTTCTGTGAGTGCTGTGTATCCCTCTTTCCTATGAGGTCCTCCAGTTCCTCTCTACCAAATACTGGTCATCTTTTAAAATCTAAATAAAGGTATCAATAATTCTAGTTCTTCCAGTTCCTGAGAACCACAATAATCTCTTTACTCTTCTGATTGCCTTTTCAGACAATGTCAGCACTGTACCCGTTGGACTTTTAATATAGGGTATTTACCCCTGCTTTTATTGTGGTTGTTACTCTTTTCTTTTTCTTAAAGGCAGTGACAGTGCTTTTCAAGGTCTTTATTCACCATACACAGTGCCTAGTCATAGACAAGGTATTCAAATTATTGGTGAATTCAAAAGAAAGCCTTAACCACGTAGACTCTCAAATTATGTGATTGTGGGTAGAGGTGGAGTACCAAAGAGCTGGACACGATAATGGTAGGGGCTTATTTTCTATCTTGAAAAAGTTGTGAGTTTTGATGTCTATAAAACAAGATATATTCATGGTTTCTGTTTGATAATAGCTCCCCAACCTGCTTTCCCTGGTAGTCTGCAATCCCCATTCTCTCCATTATTGAAAAGCACGGTAGTTAAATTAAAGCTATTATTCACTAATCATGTGATTTTGGTGTTATAAATATTATCATTAACAAGGTACTCATAACGAGCTTCACATTTTCCATACTCACTCCCCCGACCATGGGAAATCTTGCAAGGGACTCAGCATCTGTCTTGGTACTTTTTGTTCTATGATTTTTGCACAAACATAGTACAAAAATGAGAGTCAGCAAATGCTGACTTTAGGGCAGGAGTGGCAGAAACAGTGGTAACTTTCAGAAATGTTCTAGAACCTTCATAGTTCCTGAATTAAGTATGGAATTATAAAAATTTAGGGATATGTCAATCTGATAATTTTAATCTTATAAATAATATAATATGTTCCAGGTTTGAGGAAAAATGTTGAAACAATGGTTTCTGGACTTGTAAGGATAGCAAATGCTTATTTATCCATTTATGTCTTCATTGGATAGTATTTGTTATCTATTACTTGGAAGAGTATTCCCAAAATTTAGAATGAAGTTGTGGTAATCTGTAAAAGTATCCTTGCGATGGTATCTGTTCCATGAGGTTTTCTGCCTAAAACAGCATGTGGTAGCCATATTCTCACCAGAGTAAGAATGGCGTAACCAGTATCTCGTATTATAGAATGGGAATACCAAGTCCAATGAGGCATCAATTTCATGTTCAAACCTCTTTTGTGAGCCGCACTGGCTGAAGGAAGCAGACATTCCAAATTAAACACGATAGAAATTGATTTGTGACTTAATGCAAGAGTTTTCCTTTGGGATTTTTATTTTTCATTTTTAGAAACTCCTTTTGACTTAAGGAATTATCATTAGGAACAAGGAAAATCTAAACAACAGATTATATTTTTCTTCCTTTAATACTTATACTTTTGGAGCTGATCACCTAGAATAATACATTTCCTTTTACTTTCCATGACTGGTTCCTGCTATCCCCACCATACTAAAAATATGCACCATCTTTTGAGAGAGTTGGAGAGTTCCTCTAGGAAATAAACAATAATTGCTATCCCTCAACTTTAAAAAGTAGCTATTACAACAGAATTAAAAATGAAGTACAACTTTTAAACATAGTAGTTTTACAATTTTTTCTTGTCATAATTTCAATGAATTTGCCTTAGAAAATCTATTCTTTAGCTATTTAGATTGTTTACAAAAGCTCAATGGTTTCAACTGTGAACATACATCTGGCTGGCAGAGACTGTCAAGATTTTAGATAGCTTTACTCAAAGTAGGTCAATAAATTATTTTCAGGAACCTTTTATTCTGGCTTAATCAAAATTATAAGTAATTTTCTCAGAAAATGCAATAACAAACATACAGGGTAATATCTTTTCCTCTTTAACAAATGCCATTGCTACCTAAGCATTAGTGATTGATAGGCATAGTATTGTATTGTCATACATAATTTTGAGTTAGGCAGTAAGTTATTCTCTGGCATGAGGCCTACTAAAGGCCTAAGTTGGAACTAAAGTTCCCAAATGCTGAGTTCATAAATTATAGAGCATTACAAGGTAAACCTTAAGAATGATGCTATTTCAGGAAAGTTAGATATTGTGCAGCAGGCAGTATGAGACACTGAAGTAATTATCTAAAGGACAAAACTCGAATTACGAACCCCTTTGCTTTTCCTGTGTCTGTTTCTAAATGTCAGAATTTGTAGAAAGAAAAATCAGTTTAGCAATTTAAAATTTGAAATATGGTTTGGTTGATTTATTTCAAAATGAATTGTTCATTTTTGACACTATCTGGAATGTTCTTAATTAAAAAACAAAAGAGAGAAGAATTTTTAAACTTGAATAATGGATTACATTGTGAATTCTAAAACACCAAGAAATTAGTTGAATTCCAAAATATGATAAGAAGAATCACAGATTGGAGATATAGGTTAAAATAATCAATATAAAATGAGTTGCCATAAATAATGCTTTATGCAAAAATATCCCCCAAATGCACATGAATTTAATCTAATGCAAAGAAATCATAACTTTAAAATTTATTTAGTGGAAAATAAATATCTTATTGCAGAATTTTTTGGAAGGGTGGTAGAATAAAACATGGGAACAGAGGCAAAGTGAATGATGATGTGTATTTATAGGCAGAGGATAAAATAATGTGAATTATCAAAAATTAATGCATATTTTAAATAGCAAAAATAAACAGGAGGAATTTTTACATAACAATTAATATTATATTTTAGAAATCTCTTTCATAGGTTAATTATTTAGATCTAATCAAATTACATTTCTTCTGCTTTGTCAAAGATTAGATGGCTATATGAGGATAGTTTTACATCTGGGTTCTCAGTTCTGTTCCACTGGTCAAAGTCCCTATTTTTGTTCCAGTACCAAGCTGATTTAATTACTACAGATTTGTAGTATAGTTTGAAATCTAGCATATTGATACCTCCCATTTTGTTTTTATTGCCTAGAATTGCTTTTGATATACGGGGTCTTCTCTGGTTCCATATGAAGCATAAAATTATTTTTTCTATATCTGTGAAAAATGATGTTGGTATTTTAATAGGGATTGCATTGAATCTGTAGATCAGTGTGGATAGTATAGACATTTTAACAATGTTGATTCTGCCGACCCATGAGCATGGTATGGATTTCCATCTGTTTCCATCTGCTATTTCATTCCTCAGTGTTTCATAGTTCTCCCTGTAGAGGTCTTTTACCTCCTTAGTTAAGTATATTCCTAGGTACTTTATTTTCTTTGTTGCTATTTTAAAGGGTATTGAGTCTTTGATTTGGTTCTTAATTTGACTGTTATTGGCATATAGAAATGCCTGTGATTTGTGTGTATTGATTTTGTATCCTGAGACTTTACTAAATTCATTTATAAATTCCAGGAGTCTCTTGGCTGAATCCTTGGGATTTTCTAAATATAATATCATATCATCAGCAAAGAGAGAGAGTTTGATATCTTCTGTCCCCATTTGGATGCCTTTAATTCCACTTTCATGTCTGATTGCTATAGCCAGGACTTCCAGCACTATGTTGAATAGAAGTGGAGATAGTGGGCAACCTTGCCTGCTTCCAGTTCTAAGTGTGAATGCTTTCAATTTTTCTGCAAACATACACTGGGGAAAAGAATCCTTATTCAATAAATGGTGCTGGGAAAACTGGATAGCCACATGTAGAAGGCAAAGCAGAATCCACACCTCTCACCTCTCACCTCTCACAAAAATCAACTCATCCTGGATAACAGATTTAAACCTAAGGTATGAAACTATTAGAATTCTAGAGGAAAACATTGGAAATACTCTCCTAGACATTGGCCTAGACAAAGAATTTATGAAGAAGACCCCAGAGGCAATCACAGCAGCAACAAAAATAAATAAATGGGACCTGATCAAACTAAAAAGCTTCTGCACAGCCAAAGAAACTTCCATGAGAGCAAATAGACAACCTACAGAATGGGAGAAAATTTTTGCAAGCTACACATCCGATAAGGGGCTGATAACTAGAATCTATTTAGAACTCACAAAATTCAGCAAGAAAAAATCAAACAAACCTATCAAAAAGGAGCAAAGGACATGAACAGAAACTTCCCAAAAGAAGACAGAATAATGGCCAAAAAACAAATGAAAAAATGCTCAACATCTCTAATCATCAAGGAAATGCAAATCAAAACTGCAATGAGATATCACTTATCTCCAGTAAGAATGGCTTTTATCAAAAAGTCCCCAAACAATAAATGTTGGTGTGGATGCGGAGAGATAGGAATACTCCTACACTGCTGGTAGGACTGCAAACTAGTTCAACCTCTATGGAAAGCAATATGGAGATACCTGAAAACGATACAAGTAGATCTACCATTTGATCCAGCAATCCCACTACTGGGAATCTACCCAAAAGAACAAATGACACTCTATAAAAAAGACACCTTCATTCAAATGTTTATAGCAGCACAATTCACAATTGCAAAGATGTGGAAACA
>VBSM01001979.1:13274263-13341292 GCA_008086735.1 Cheirogaleus medius | reverse complement strand
ATGCCACCAGGTCTCCCCTGGCTGTGATGCAGGCCGGGAGGTTCCCTGTGCTGGATCGCCGCCTACGCTCGGCACACAGCCCCCATTTGGGAGCAAGGTTGCCCTCAAGCACGCTGATCTGCCCCTGAAGGCACACACACCTTAGTAGGCTCCTTCCCAATATCCCTTCTGTGCCCCAGGCAATGCGAGACCTGGGTGCACGGGATCTGGTCCGCAGGTCTGACCTCTGGGTCCCAGAGTTCAATCCCTGACCCTACCAAGAAGAGGAGTGCCAGTCCTAATTCCACCATGGGGAGCCCAAGCTGGGTCAATGCCTCTCAGCCTCAGGGTCTGCCCAGTTCTGCCGGAATCACTGGGCCAGCAGCACCTGGGAGGGCTGGCGGGTAGGGAGCTCCCCGTCTGAGTACCCCTCAGTCAGCTATAGGGCCCCAAAAGGGAAGGTCCCATTCCCTGGAGATGCCTCTGGCTGGTGGCTATATTGTCTCTCTCGGCAGCCACGGTAGGGATGGGGGAGGGGAGAGTGCAACAATATGGCGCCTGCCGCGCAGTCGGGTCTGTGCACATGGAGGTGCCCCGAGGGAGTTGGGAGCCTGGTGCCGCGTCCACTATAGGCTTACCGCTCACTGGCGGTGGCCGTCTCTGGACTGGTGTCCGCAGGTCTCTCCAACCGCTGGGGAGCCCACCAGCAGTCTGAGATGCAAGGGAGGGGAAAGTTAACCACTCCACCTACCCTTGTTGCTTGTCTGCAAACTGTTGGCTCGGGAGGTCTCTCCTTCCAGTTCTCCTCCACAACATCCTCCTGTGGAGTCTCTCGCAGTCTCCAGTACCCCTCCTTCTGACCCCCGTCCAATGTATGGTCATCTGCTTCTTTCTTCTAATATCTTCTAGAAGCTGTCTTTTCTGCAGAGACACTCTGTCTGGCAGTGTTTCTCATCCGCCATTTCTCTGAAGTGTTCTTTTCACACTGTTGCTCATCAGTCAAGTCCATATATTCTGCTTGGAACTGAAGCCCCCATAGTCCAGCCCCAGCTGCAGACATCCACGCACTCAAGAATCTTTATTCAATAAATGGTGCTGGGAAAACTGGATAACCACATGTAGAAGAGTGAAACAGGACCCACACCTTTTACCTCTCACAAAAATCAACTCACGCTGGGTAACAGACTTGAACCTTAGGTGTGAAATATTAGCATTCTAGAGGAAAACGTTGGAAATACTCATATTAGTCTTATTCATAATTTCAATTTTATAAGTGAAAATCATGCTTTGCATTTTTATTCCTGCTTCTGGCCCCCAAAGGTTTCATTTTAATTACTTAAAGTAGCTAAAACTTTAGAAGAACTACTTTGTATGTATTGAAAGTATCAAGCAGAAAGAGTCAGAAAAGATGGAAGAATAATGGAAAAATGAGAGTTATACTAAAAGTGGAAAGGATCAAGGAAAATCATCCTGAGAAACCTAGACAAAAATATCTTAGTCTGCAACTGAAATGTTAATATTTCCCTTTGGGGAAAATTAGGGCATTGATAATGTTTGAGTTCAAAAAAATGAAAAGAAGCCCTAATATCTTGTTTTTATTTTCAATTGTTTTGCCCAACACATGCCTCCATTCTGAGTTCAGTCCTACAGATGACAAATTCCCCTTACTGAGCGCTTGCTATAGAGTTTTCATTTTGCCTACAGTATGGTCTTAAGAATTTTATTTTGCTTTCTCAAACAACCCAAAGTCTTCTCCCTGCCGATGCCAATCTTTCTCAGGACATGAGAATCCCATAGATACAGAAATTTGAAGACTTACTTTTTGGTGCTTGGAGGAAGCAGGTGGGATGATGAATATTTCAACTACCTCAAGAAAAGAAATTGCGACCAAAACACAGTATTGAGATGCTTCAGGGAAAATAGCAAACTACTTGATATGCAAACACAAGCACCTTTAAGATCCAGAAATGGGAAGTGATGTCTCCTGCCTTGAAGTCACTCTCAGGGAGGCAAACTGTTGGGGGAAAAGAGAAGCCAACATATGGCAGGTGTGACCAGCAGAGACGTGAGTGTTGCCAACCCAATCGTCCAAAATAGACCATCCTGGCTTTTTTTCATCTCCTAAAATATTTTTACATGTAAATCACCCACAACTATGTCAGATCACAAGACAGTTGCAGTTATATTTAATTATATTTAGGTACAATCATAATGAACAGTATTTAGAAAGATATGTCAGCATGAAATACATTTTATTCTCAACCAAATGTTTTGTCAAAGGATGAAGCTCTTAAGAACAATCAAACTAAGAAGTAGAAAAGTAAGTTTCTAACTAGGGAGCAAGGGTATTTTTATTACAAGCAAACTACAATGTTGGAAGTGCACAATTTAGAAGAAAATGTAAAAACTTTACAGTCAAACAAGATATTCTATGTATTATTCTTTAATAACTAATAGAAATTAAGTAGATGGAAATAGGTTCCAATAACATAATCCTAAATTGACATCAAAATATTCACACTCCATTTAATATATATGAAACGTGAATATTTTTATATTTATATGTACATATTATATAATATATTATATATAATATTTATTATACATAAAATATTTTTTTTATTTCATCATATAATGGGGGTACATATATTGTTAGGATTACATACGTTGCCCCTACCACTCCTCCTCCCCCCCACGTGCCATAGCCTCGAGTCCAGTCCCAAGGTGGCGCGCACGGCACACATTATGTATACAAAAAATATTTTAAAAATGTATTTATATATGTAGCATTTACTACATTTTGGATACTATAGTAGGGGCTAGGAATTCAAAGTCAATAAAAGAGGTTTAGTCTCTAGTGTGTTAAAATATAAGCTTAATTTTTATTATCATTTTTTAAGAGATGAGGTCTTGCTGCATTGTCCAGGCTGGAGTGTAGTCATGGGGTTGTGCATTCCTAGACATAATCCCACTATTGATCAGAACGGGAGTTTTGACCTGCTCCATTTTGGACCTGGCCTTTTTCACTCCTCCTTAGGCAACCTCGTGGTTTCCCACTCCTGGGAGGTCACTATACTGTTGCCACACTTAGTGTGGACACCCTATTGGCATAGTACACTACAGCCCAGGACCCCTGGGCTTTCGAGATCCTCCTACCTCCACCTCCGGAGTACCTGAGACAGTCAGCACATGCCTGGCAAGGGCAAATTTTATTATTATTTAAGCATGGAAAGGCCCATAGACCAAGAGACAATTGCCATTGAGGAGATAGCTTGTTATACTTGCAGAGCCCAAGAGGAGGAGGCAGGCCACACCATGGGTCACATGAGGAATCACTGAAGTTCACCAGGAGGCAGAGGGAGTTGGTGAAAATACAGGCTGTAGCATTTATCGTGGTTTCCGTGAAAAGGAGCGCAGAGCAGGAGGTTTAGGATTGGCTAGCTTGAATAAGTTCAGTGGGTTCTGGGCATCGGTGCTGTCTCTGGTTGTCTGGTACCTGGCTCTGGGTGATTAGGGAAGCTGGATAGCGGTTATAGGGGTGAAAGCCCAATAGGGAACATGGTCAATAGTGCTGGCTCTGGATTGGCTGGTTTGTGTATGATAGGTGCTAGGAGTAGTTTGCTCTCTCTAGGAATTAGCTAACCCTGAGAGGGGCCATCCCTTTAGTAGCAGCAATGTCCCGGATGGCAAAGCATCAAAATACATAAAATAAAAGACATGGTTAATACATCTATGTGCAAGGATTTTGCAGATTAGCAGAAAGTCAGGTAATAAACCAGTGATTTCCATAAAATGGTGAGGAACTCTATAAAGAATTTATAGAAGAAGGATCTAATCTAGACCAGCAATCAGAGAATACTTCCTTGAAATAATGTCTAAAATGAGTCTTGAGGGATGTAGAAGGCAGAGGTGAGAGGGAGCCAGGCTAGAGGGGGAGGCAGGGTTCACAGCATGTGCTATGGCCAGGACTCATGAACATCTTTGCAAAGATTTGTGTTAGCAAGAAGTTTGATATGACTGGAGTGCACAGTAAGGGGTGGATTAATAAGAGAAAGACCATTAGTCAGATACCAGTATTTACTGGACATCTCCTAGGTATTAGGCCTTCTCCTGTGCACTAGAGGCTGATGAGGTAGGAAGGATGCCATTGTAGACAGCCCTGGAATCCATGTAAAGAGGCTCCAATTTTGTGCTAAGTGCAAAGGGAATCCATTAAGTGGTTTTGGGGGGAAGCAGGAAAGGCTGTGTTTCAAAATAGGAATTCGATACTACGTATCTACAGAGTAAGCTCTGGGAGCCATTGAGAAAGAAGAAAAAGATGTATTGCAAGTGGTGGGGCAAAGGTTTACTTTGAAAAGTTTTGGATTTCTTGATTTCACATGCATGTTCTGTAAACTATTGACTCTGTAGATGTTTTAAAGTTTTTCAAGAGAGTTGAAGCTGGGCTATAGGACATCATTGTAGCTGCTGTCGTCTCAGTAGTAAAGAAATTGTTTTACCTGCTCTTTCATCACGTTAACACATTCTCAGTTCAAGTGGGAAACGGTAAATTAAAAAACATCTTTCAAGGTTGTAAAACTGATCATTGCCTGCTTTGCAGTGATGTGGTTTATCTCTGTTTATTTTTTGTAAAGGAGGGAATTGAATCAAAAGTTTGAAAATGGCAAAAGGCATGAGTTTTGGGGTTTGCTCTTGAAGTAGCTAAGTAAATTTGGATTTCTAATAATAACTTTATGCTAACAGCCACTTGTTGAGGACTGTGGAGGTTTTTAAGTGTATCACCACATTCACCCTCTCTGCAACTCTGCAAGGTAGTTAAAGGATAAGAATAGCAATTCAATAACAGAAGTGGAAGGGAGTTAAGTAGTCTGCCCAAGATAAAGAGCTACTAAATAGGGTAAATTGGGATTCAAACCCAGCTCACTCCGACATCAAAGTCCAGCTTCTCACCTTGATGTGATAGTCACTCCCAGCCCCGCCCCCACCCCCACTGTGCTGTGCTGTGTAGCACATAGTCTATGGTTAAGAAAAAAAATTCACAGCTGGGAATCTTCTGCCATAATTTGCAATGCACACTGAGGACATCTGTTAGGTCACGGCGGGCGCAGCTCCTGACCTCGTCACCCTTACAACATGCAATTTAATTGGTTCTTTCCAGTGGCAAGCATGTCACTTGGGCCCTTGTAAGCATAATCCAGTTTCTTCTATGAGCCTCTGTCCCTTCCACCCAGATGACAGGTGCTTGCTGTTCACTAGGACCGCTGGGGAGCTGAGCAGTGTGAGCAGGCGAAGGCTTCCCAACACGGTAAGGGGTCTAGGTGACACCCTAGGACTCTTCATGTCTCTTGATTTCTGTTTGGAGAAAAAGAGCCTTAAGGTTTTATTTTCAGGCACTCAAATGACTCCCATTCTTTAATTCCAATGCCCTTGGTGGGGTAACAAATGGCTAAATCATCACAGAAGAAATTAAAACCCAGGGGAAATAAATAATCCCTGCTAGAAGATGTCCTCGGGTATACAAGAGAACTAAAACACAAAGGTACCAATTAGTAGACACTCATGTGTGTTATCTTTTCAAAATAAATCTTCCCCTTTGTTTATTACAGTCTCTTCATAAATGTCAAGGAAACTTCTTGCAAATTCTAAGAAAAAAATGAGGAATAGAAAAAACAGAAAGATTATCTAATGAGAACTCATTTCTGAAAAAAAAATTATTTATAAAGTATATAAAATAAAATTTTTGGGCTTATGTTACTTCGGGAGAAAAGGTAATTTTACAGTCAGATAAAATAAGCATTCTTATTAGAAAGAATGCAGGTAATGATTCTACACTCTCAAAATCCCTAGTGTAGTGGTTAATTTTAGGTGTTAACTTAACTGGATCAAGGGATACCTACAGAGCTGGTAGAGCTTAACTTCTGGGTGTGTCTGTGAGAGCATTTCTGGAGGAAACAGGTATTTGAGTCAGTGGACTCACACCCTCAACGTGGGCACCATCCAATCAGCTGGGGCCCCAGATAGAATAAAAAGGCAGAGGAAAGGTGAATTTGTTCTTTATCTCCTGGAGCCGGGACATGCTTCTTCTCTTCCCCTTGAACATCCACAGTTTAGGCTCTCTGGCTTTTGGACTCTAGGACTTACATTAGTCCATTCCCAGGCCTTCAGTCTTAGACTGAGAGTTACACTGTTTGCTTCCTGCATTGAGGCTTTCAGATTTGGACTGAACCACAGTACTGAGTCCCTGGGTCTCCAGCTTTTAGACAGCCTGTTGTGGGACTTGTCAGCCTTCATAATCACATGAGCCAATTCTCCTAATAAATCCCCTCTTATTTATTTGTCCATCCATCCATCCATCCATCTATCCAAACATCCACCCATCCATCCATCCATCTACCCATCCTATTGGCACTGTCTCTCTGGAGAACCCCAGCCAACACACTTGCCCAATTGGCCTGATGCATGGTCTAATATTTTACACTGTGTACTGTGGGTCACCATCTGGACTAGAAAGTACTGTTTAAAATGCACCAGTGACCCATTAGACTATGTATCACCAACCACTTCCAATCCTGTTCCTCTTCCCTATATGTGGTTCCAGTTGCTGTTGGGCACCATCTGAGACTGGGCTCCAACCAAGTTCAAGGAGGAGAAAGCTTGCCTCCTGCTTAGCCTGTGTAAAACCCCTCAATTCCCTAACATTTCTGTTGATGTGAAGAGGTGAGCATCAATGAGAAAGACCCTGTTGCAGCCTGCACAACCTCAACCTGGAAGTGCTAGGAACCTCATGGATGCCAACTAGGGTAAACATTTGACCAGGGGTAGATAGGAACAGCAGATTACTTCTTTCCCCAGCCACCTCACTGAACTGAGATAAAGTGATTTTTGGAAGACAGTCCTCAAGATCCAGAAATCAACCACAGCCTCTAGTTGCCTCTTCCTCCTTCCCTGCTTCACTCCCTTTGTGCCTCATACCTGCTCATAGGGGTTGGCCATTCAAGCAGTAGCACATAACTTTGCCTCACATCTGCTTTCTGGGAATCCAGACATTTTCCTGGATACCTTAGTTCAGTTATTTATACCTATACAGTGTTTTTCTGGTTTACCAAAATATTTTTAGAATAACATTTTATTGAAACCCTTAATAAGAGGTTTTGGAAAGAAAGTCAATGAGAATAACTAATCCATGCCCATGATAAAGTATAAACTAATTATGCAAAACAGATAGCTTCAAGCTTTTCACAGTTACTTGTGCATAATCCAGGAAGCTCTCCCTGGGCTTTAACCACTAAGCCTTCCTTTCTAGGGATACTCTTGTGATCTTGCCAGTCTTGTGTTTAAGATAAAAAATTCCGCCCATTTCTCATCTTCATTGTTTTTGTCTGTATTGTTCTCCCTTTCGTGTATTTTTTTCAAGGAGCTTTTATGTTCTCTTGTTTTATACTCAATGCCCTAGACATATTCTTGTTTTAAGAGTACTATAGGTTGGTTATGGCAGTGGGTATCGAGGAAGACTACCTGGCTTCATAATTCCAGCTCTACCACTAACAAACTTTGTGGAATTACACAAGTTGCTTAATTTCCTTGGGCTTTTGCTCATCTGTAAAATTAAGACAAAAAATAATACCTACATCATTAAGATTATGTAAAGAACTATGTGTAAATTTAATTAGAGAAAATATTAAAACTATAACCATATACTTGTTCACTTCTTTCACTCTTGCTACTATCATTTTTTGAAAAGAGGCAAGAATCACAACCTTAAAGTTAGAAAAATTTGTATTCAAACCTCAGGTGCACAATTAGATAGTTGCTTAACCTGAGTGAGGCATTTAGCCAACGCTGCAAGTGGACTTAATGTCATATTATTTTTGTGACCTCCTACGTGTCCATAATCCCTTATCTGAAACCGTTGGCAATGGGATGTGTTTAGTAATTCAAAGTTGGTCACAATTTAGAAATTCAATAAGGTACACACACAGTATATATTAAATAATACCCTCAACTAGGGAATGGAATAGTGCCTGGTAATCAAGCACATTAACATTTCTACTGAAAAACTTATGAAAATGTTTATGAAGTGGAATATATCAAAAAATCTGAAGAGACTCAAGTGGAATCAGATCAGATTTTACCACTAAACAAGCTTGCCATATGTTTGCAATAAAATTTTGTTTCAGACTCTTTGTATTCCCAAATTGAAGAAAATGAGCTGTGAAACCATATTTCCAATGACCACCAGGACACAATCTCACTGATTGTGACATGTTCAGCTTTGAAGGAAATGACTTTCCATCTTGGCCCTTTCCTTCCTTCCTTCTTCCTTCTTTCCTTGCTTCCCATGATGCTTATGGGCAGGGTCGTGCCTCTATGTTTGCACACACTTCTGCTCCCTGGGAACTTCTACTTTCCTTTACTTATCTCCTTCATCTAGTCTTTAGATAAATAAGTATTGAGTAACAAGGTAAAATACTAACCTAAAGAGGAAAATAATTTGATAAGACGTGACTTACTATTTAGAAGACAGAAACATATAAAACATATAGATGTGTTACTAGAAATAGGTAGGTGTTTTACATGTCTCCTCTCCCCATTAGGTACTTACTAGACTAAGCCATTTGACAAACAGGATGTTCTTACTCATAAATAGGCGCCAAGTAATTGCCACAAAAATGTAAACAATTCTTCCTTTTAAATGCCATAAATTCTTAAGCAAAGTTTCCTTTTATAATAAGATATCTCTAAGGTTCTATGTCTTAATAAATAAAAAAATTACCTATTAAATTTCTTGCTGAAACTTACTTTTCCATTGGCATGAGAATCTAAGTCCCTCTGATGCATAAATCCGAAGTTAGACTACTGAAAATGGGACCCTTTATGTCTTTGTTACTTCTAAAAGGACAGATGGTCCTTATCATTTGGCCCTACGCACAGTCAAATTTCCCTATAGAGATATTTTTTCATTAACTTATGATATGACATATTTTATTAATGCCTTTAAAAAAAGATTAAAAAAAATCAGTCAAACCCATTACTTGGCATCTATCAGAGATGATGACCACGTCAGGAGGATATAGCGTGTTCAATCTGCAGCTCTCCACTCAGTTTTATGTGGTGCCAAATTCTATCTTTGGATTTGAGTTTTTTATTTTTCATCAATAAACATTTACCTCTGTGTGCGGTTCTCACCTCAGAGGTGCTCAAATATTTGCTCCACCATTGTTGCCTTTGGTTGTTATTTATTGAGTACACCTCCCTGTCCCCACGGTGTCCCCCAGTGCCAGGCATGCAACTCTCCATGCATTCACACTGTTTTCCTTCTCCCAACACTCACACATCAGACAACACACATAATCTTTGAAATCTCAGGCTGGTTCCATTAGTGAAATAAAAAAAGATGTGCATCTTTTCAATATCATTTTTTTTTCAGTTTCTTCCTGTCTGCCAAAATGTAAACCTGTCCAAATCAGTTCATTTTGGTAAGTAGACCAAATAGGAAAAAAAGAAAAGAAAAACACACATACACAGACTTGTTTACAGTCAGCTCAGTTCCTTTTTGTTAATTGAAAAATCAACCCCATGATTTCAGCCTTTCTTTCAAGCCTTTTCTTCTGAAACTCCATGAAAAAGTAGAGTGCATAGAAACATATTGCACATTTATCTTGCTTTAGGCCTTTAGCATCAAGGTGATGCCTGGAGCAAATATTTAGTCAGGCAAATTATAATCTAATCAAAATAAGGATTTATAAGAGAAATGTCAACACAAAGCTCACAGTAATGCAATGAATGGCGCCTGGGTAATCATCTCTATTCTTTGCATTGATATTTGACAACATCCTACTCAGCGACAGCTGCTTTATCACTGCTTTTAATGACCATAAACCAGAAAATCTTGCATAATTCAGCGGGAATATTCTGAAGGCTCTCCGTCTGTCTGAGAATGTCTGCTTTGCTGAACAGTTTTGTATCCCGGGGATTTCTCAACTAACAGGTGCCTCATTATACCCAGCAGCAATTGGCTGAATGAGAAGCAGCATAATTCAGTGTGCGTTGCCTTATGATAACTACCATAAAGAAATGAACTTCCTTAAGGAAGGAAAAATAGAGAACCATTGAACTTGTCCGAATGCATTTAAACTGATGTTTTAGGGAAGACAGTTTGGATTCTGAACAAGTGCTTGTGGTTCAGTCTCAATCCTCTTTTTACACTGCTATGATTTTTGCTCAGAAACACAACTACCTAGGGCAAAACACTATTTTTCCCATTGTAAACATGTACTGTTTCTGTGTTAATACATACTGGGAGTTCTTAAAATACTGATTAAAGTTGGATCTTGAGAAAATGTCTATTCAGCCAAAAGGAAAACGAAACAAAGGGTTCAGCCATGAACCTGACCACAGCTACAATAAGAACAAATCCAGACCTTGATTTAAAATCCAATCTCAGTTGGGTGTCCAGTTCATGGCCTTCTGCATGCATCTTCATATCTCTGAACGTTTCTATTGAAACTAGAAACTGGGATTGCCAAAGGCTTCGTTAGACATGTTCCTTTTTAGAATTTGAAAAGGAAGTTGTGGGAACATAGCACAGAGACTTTTAAAAGTATACAGAATATGAAATAGTGTATAATGCACGGATTATTAGTACACAAAATGTGAAAATTTGGATGGTAAAGTCTTGTGACAGTCAAGAGGTTTAGGATTCTCACCACCCAACAGACTATGTGACTAAGACTCATCTCTTGGATTCAATGGCAATAATGATAGTATCCTATCTGCCACTTACTGTGAGAGTTTATAAGAATCAAATGGAACAATATAGGATATCATTTATGAAAATATAATGTGCTGTATAACTATAGAGTAAAGTTGTTATTGATGAAGTAGATAATGATATTTTATTGAAGTATAAACTTGTTGATTAAATCTCTCTCAGATGAAGTCCTTCCTCTTCAAGCAGACAGCCACTATCAGTGTTAGACTTCATCATCCTTTGTATTAATTCTTGCAATCACACCTCCTGGATTCCCTCTTCTGTCTTCTAACACTTGAAGTCCTTCCAGGCTTCATCCGGTGGCAATTCTGATCACATCCCTTCCTTTCTTAAAACACTTCTGAAGATTCCGCATTGCCAAGTCTAGCTGCTTAGCTTAGAACAGTAAAAGCAAGCATGAAATTTCCATCAAGTCAGGATTAATGATGTGAAAAGGATCAGGAACCAGTCACTGGGCACCAAACAACCCTAGCAAGGGTCTCAGCTGTTCCTGCAGCCTCTGCTCATTGCTCCTACCCCCCAACCCCCACCCCAGACACTGGCTGCCTGAAGCTCTGGCTGCTCCTTAGCCTGTCGACTCATCATCGTCAAGCTGTGTTAGCTATTCCTTCCTCCGTTTCCCCAGCTGGCAGTGTGCCTCAATCATAGCACTTGAATTTTAATTTTTTTATATCTAAGACTGCCCTCCTCCAAAAGTCATAAAGAAAAATGCTTGTCTTTTTCCCTTTGGGCAGGGCTATTGGCCAGAAGATGGATGGCACACAGGAAAGAATTAGTGCTCCTTGAACAAATGGAGCTGCTCCCCACCACTGGTTTCTGCTGCTTGCAGTACAGAACAATTACTATGGATACAGATGTTTGCTTACTTCCAGTTTACTCTTATGCTCTTGATCTTTTCTAATTGGATCTCCCAAAGTGCAAGGGAGACTTTTTTTGAGTCTTTTTAAAATAAACTCACATCATAGATTTTTCATAATAGCATGTTAATTTGATGAACAAAAATAGCTATAAACTTTTGTTCCTCTTTCTTTCTCCATTTTTGTTATTTATTTATTTATTTTTAAGAGACAGAATCTTGCTGTGTTGCCCAGGCTGGCCTCAAACTCCTGGGCTCAAGCAATCCTCCTGCCTCAGCTTCCTGAGTACCTGAAATTACAGGTACATAATTTAGCTAATTTTTAACAAAAGCTTATACTGGCTCTCATTTCATAATATTTTTATGTTTTAATAATATTTTTAGACATTTCAGAATATATCAAAGCTGTTAGCACCAACCAAGCCCTCCCCTTTTGCCCTTTAGCCTAACTTCTGCCTAGATGTTCTATTTCAGCATTAACCTTGCAACTTGCTCTGGTCCTACCTCAGAATGCACAGCAGAGCTGTGTCTCCTTTCATTGGGCACTTTTACAGCATAGGGTATTAGAAGTAATATTGACCTTGTTCTTAGAAGACCTGATTTCGCTCCTTCACAGGACCAGCTACATAATTTGCGGGACCCAGGACAAAATGAAAATGCAGGGTCCCTTGATCAAAACACAGAGAAAAAAACCTTTTTGTCCTTTCTCCTGTGGTTTCTCTCTTGATCTGCCAAGGCATTTTTTATTTGCTAATAAATATTATATTTTGATAGGGTTAATTCTATTTAATGTCATGCTATCTTGGGTGCAGGGTACCCCCAGAGTGAATATAGAGTCTTACAGGTATCTAGGGTCCCTCTCCAGAATTTAGTGCTGGTGGTGCACACTCAATCCTGACCCTCCCCGGTGTCTGTTCTCAGACCCTGCCAGAAGCTAAGGGCTGCAGCAGCCACTGGGTGGAAACTGGGAAGCAGGAAGCTGAGAATCAACCCTGGAGAGATAGGGAGGTGGCAGGAAGCTGCACGTACACAAAGGCTCTGAGCTCCCTGCAATAATCCATCATTCCATCAGACATTACCTACAAAACATAACTTAAAATATAAGATTATTAAGAATTTCAAGATGGCAATTGCAGAGCATTTAAGCCCAAGCATGGGCTCCCTTCTGCACTGGGGTCCTGTGGAATTGCACTAGTTGCACACTCAATATGGTCTTGCCACTTTACTTTTAATATTTACTGTCTATTCTTGAGAAAAAAAATACTCCCTAAATCTCTAAGACCTCCCTTGCAATACTGTTGTAGGCTTAAATCAAATAATATTCAGGAATTTTAACTTGCTATGTCTGTTGTGAATTATCACTCAATAAGTACTCCATGGGCCAGTGATTTGGGACACAGCCTCTCTAATCTGACTTTTTAGGTTGAAATCCCAACTGTTATTTGCTAGCTATGGAAGCTTAAGACCCTGATACTTGCCATTTACTTTAAAATACTTCAGTCTGTGCAGTGGGATTGTATGTGTATATATTACTTAGATTAAACTGATGCCTAGGTGCAACTCAAGAAAGTGAATTTGAGAAATGGTCAGCCAACACATTATCATGAATGCACAGTTCAGAAGGCAGCTAGCTTTCTTTCAGAAAGGGCATATCCCTTGTGGCTGCTGCTGCAACCATTTCTCTTGTTCCCATCTTTCAATATTAGCTAATGCTTGGCCAAAGATTATATTGGATGCCAATATATGGCTTTTTTAATTATTAAAAAATAATGACCTGTTAATCAACAGGATGAATGGTAGAAATCACCTCTCATTGGTAAAACTAAAAGCATTCAAGATAGTTGAATTGCCTACAATAATTTAGAAATTCTCCTTACTCTTCATGATCAGGATATAAAACCTCAGAGCAACACACACAATTAGAGATGATGTACACTAGGCTAAATCCTTCAACCATCTGGTGTCCAGCCATAAACTCTGGATTTTGGGCTGTTTGTATGACAGAATCCTTCCTGTGCAGTCTTGAAATTTGCTTCAGAAAGCCTTTCCTGCAAAGTAATAGTGAGTGCACGGTAAACATCCTTGGGTCAAAAAAACAAACGGCTCATATGAATTTAATTTTTTTTTTTTAGTAAATATGAATAAATGTTGAGTTAATATGTGACATATATGTATCAAAATTTGATCTAAGATTTGTGCATTAGCCATAACTAAATGCCACATACTGCATGGCTTAAACAACAAAAATTTAATTTCTCACCATTCTGAAAGCTAGAAGTCTCAGATCAAGGTGTCATTGGGGTTAATTTCTTCTGAGGTCTCTCTCCTTTGTTTATAACCAGCTACCTTCTCCCTGTATCTTCACATGGTCTTCCTTCTGTACAAGTCTGTGCCCAAATTTCCTCTTCTGAGAGAGACACCAGTCATATTAGATTAGGGCAGAAGGGGAGAACATTTTCATGTTAAAAGGCCACATTAATTTAGCTGTAATCAAATAAGGCCACATTCAAGAAACTTCCATTAGATATACTTAAAAATGTAGATTATTTCATAAAAATCAAACTACTATATAATTAATAATGAAGTTATTAATTCAAAATGAAAATGAAAACTATTTGTTAATTTAAAAGTTAACCAATCTTTTAATGACTTTGTTGTGTCTGCTTTTTGTTGAAAAGTATTTGAATATTTGGTTGCATCATGGAGGTCTACAGTTTCAGTTGATCCTCTAGATGGGTAACAGTCATTGACCTTAGGGCATTTTGATTTGAGTTAGGTAGGAGAATGTAGATTCACAGCAATAAGAGGTTAAAAAGCAAGAAAGCATTTTGAGGGGGCATGTTGCTGAAGGTGTGGGTATTCCACTGCATTTTTCCATATTTTAATTGGATCTTTCTTAACATCAAACAATGATTCTAAAATGTCATCTACTGCGAGCTCAATCAATTACATCTATAGTTCTTTAGGTGATGTAGTGATATGCACTAGATGAAGCTGAAATGCTAATTTAAGTGTGATGTTAAGATTCTTAAAGTCAGTGAGACTTTCATTGTATTCTCCAATTAATAGGTCTATAATGGCTGCATATTCTTCAAATGATTTGCATATATCATCCTGCTCATCAGTGATCTTTGCTAATTGGGGAAAATGTTCATCCAAAATTTGCTTTTGAAGAATTATTTTGAAAAAAGATAGCTATTTTTGACATGCTTGGATTTTTTTTGCCACACATCATATATAGACTTAGCTTTATCTTCCAAAGAAATATTCAAGTTGTTTTGATTTGACATGATCTCACACAGAAATGCTGCATTCCTGTAGAAATTTTCTTGCAATAATTCACATTGCTGATTCTATTCTTCATAAAATTTAATTATCTGTTCTCACAGAGATAAAATTTTGGCTAACACCTGTCCCTGTGTTAACCAATATACCTAAGAAAGATATGGCAAACCCACACTGAATACCTTATCATTCCCCATGTTATGAAACTGATAATGTCATGTTGCATTTGCACGAATATAGTTAACAATACTTATAACTTGTTGCAAAGTAGCACTTAAAATATTAGCTTTAGCACAGAGATTTTGCTGATGCAAGATACAATGAAAGGAAATGAGAGCATCTGGATCTGTTAATACTTTTTAATCTGTGCAATAAACTCTTTATGTTTTCCTGTCATGGAAGGTACACCATTTGTACATACACTCACTAAATTTACCAAATTCAGTCCAATTTCAAGACGTTTATCTTGAAAGTTGCTGGAGATATCTATATCCCATGCTCTCTTTTCAAAAGTGCCCAAAGCAAGTAACTCTTCATAGCACAGAAAATCTTCTGTTATGACCCAAATGAAGTATAAAAATGTATAAAGCCATTACAGAGTCAGTAGTATCAGTTGATTATTCAACCCAAAAGTGATTGAGTAATATATATTTTCCTTTTGAGGTATTGCATGAAGTTGTTCTGTTAAGTGGAAAACAAATTCATGCTGCTGATCAGTTATGGTTCTCCTTGAAAGAGGCAGTTGTTTCTTCTTTGAAATGTTTTTGGAGGTCTAAGCATCCTACAACTTCGACAGTGCATTCTTTCACAATTTGTATATCACTGAATGGCTTCCCTTTCTTCCTGAGTATATAGCTGTTTTATAATTTACTTCCGTGGCATTATTTATAGGTCTTATTTCTGCTTGAAAGAATTATCTTTGCTTTTGCTTTTCATCTTTTAATCTCTGGTATACAACCTTTTGCATCTCTTCCTCTAATTGAAAATATGTGTGTTCATTATGAGTGTTATAATGCTGATGAGCATTGAATTTCTTTAATGTTGATATTGCAGCATCACAAATCAAGCAAATCATCTTATCTTTAGCAGAAATGAGATAATACTGTGATTCCCAATCCTCATTTAAAAATCTGTTTTATTCCTTTAGCCTTTTCTTGGTCTTCTTTGACTTGATGGGCTGTTAAGCAGATACAATTAAAAAATACTGTTGAGCTGTGCAACTATTCACAAATCCCACTTCAAACAGAAACACAGTACACTGTTGTTAAAAGCTGATGACAGACTGGTGTACTTGACCCCCACAAACTCTTGCCAACCAGCCTCATGAGGTAGTGGCGCCAGTCTGGCCAGGGAAGTTAGAACTAAATCATGAACATATCAGTCGTAAATTTAGCCCTTATGGCTTACTAATGTTCTAATTGTGCCAGTCAATCTGGGCAGATTATTTCATTGAAACATATTTTATTCTTTGGTATTTTAAATATGTTCATTTTAAAAACAAAATAAAAATATAAAGGATGAATACAAATGTATCAATAAAAATAAAAACATTTGTTCTGTAAAATTTGGATTCAGTCAAAAGGCCACATGTGAGGACCTAGAAGGCCACCCTGGCCTTAAGGCTGCAGGTTCCCCACCCCTGGATTAGGGCTTATCCTAATGACCTCCTTTAAAATTAACCACCTCTTTAAAAGTCCTATCTCCAAATGCACTCACCTTCTGAGGTATTAGGGGTTAGGACTTCAATATGTGAATTTTGGGGGGCATGACTCAACCAAGAACAACTTGTTTTCATTATAACCTGTTAGAGAGGCTTGAGTAGTTAATTAACTTTGGGTACCTTGAACTTTTCGACCACTCCCACTATTTACCAAGAAGAGTCTAAATGCTGTGGATGTCTAAATTGGCTTGAGTCAGTTTACAAGCCTTGGGAAATCCACTTATTGTGTCTGTGCCTCAGCATCTTCATCTGTAACATGTGGATAATAAAAGTATTGACCTCACCATGTAGTTTTAATTATGAAATACATGAAGGAGTATGGGGTGTTTGAAACAATACTTGATAAATAGCGTTTGCATTTTTATAGGTTGAGTATCCCTTATCTGAAAGGCTTAGGACCAGTAGTGTTTCAGGTTTCAGATAGTTTTGGATTTTGGAATATTTGCAGCATTCCTGGTTGAGCATCACCAATCTGAAAATTCAAAATCCAAAGTGCTCTAATGAGAATTTCCTTTGAGCGTCATGTCAGCGCTCAAAAAGTTTTGGATTTCAGATTTTTGGATTAGGGATACTCAACCTGTATTGTCATTTATTGAGTCCATGATGAAATGAATGAATGAATGAAGGAACCAATCAGTAAGACTAGTTTTTAATTTAGAGAGATGTAAATTAAAACCAAGCAAGCTTCAATGGCATTCAGCTTTTCAGAGATACAAGCTATATAAGGATTTAAGTGCCTTGACTCAAAATCTATTTTCTTCCCCTGCACTAAATCACATGACTGCTCTTGAGGGCCAACTTCATGAAGGTCCACAGAAGTATGATTTCTACCTGGTTTTACCAAAATGATAGAGAAAATGCCTCTGACATTTTCTGAACTGAAAATGAACTAAGACCACTCTATTTCAATAACTGGTTTCTGTGTATAATTGTATATGGTTGATATTAATTCAGTTTGACCTATTACTCAATTATGTTCATTAAGTATTTAATAAATGGCTAATTGGGACAAGTATGCTGTTGAAAGAATGTCACATAATTGGCACTGAAAAGAACGTATCATGAGCTAGTTTATGCCAATTTGATCACATCCATCTATTAGGTTCTGTTAGGTGAGGATTAGCTACACCTCTACAAGACCTGTTACCAGGTTTCAATTAAAGAAAACCTCACACCATAGTCTGTGAAACATCTAAATATTTTCTATCAAGCAGGAATAAACAGTCATATAAAATCTTTTGTCGGCTTAATTAAATCTCAGGTCTCTGTCCTCTTTACAGATCCCAAAACACTTTGCACAAAAGAGTCACCTGAGTCAAACACAGTAGTAAGCTAAACCTCTCTCAGGCAACTAAGACCCTTCTGCAACCATGGCAGAATACAAGATCATTCAGGAGTCAAAGCCAGAGGACTGTTCTTGAGGATAAAAGGTAAGGGTTTGCTGGATTCTGTACCCTCTGGGTTCATGTAAATACAGGAGGCTTCTCTAAGATATATTTGGCAGTTCACATATTTTGAAAACCACTGATTTCAGTTATGTTGCCTCTTTCTAGCATTTACTGTGCTGATTATAAAATCCTCTGGGGAAGTTTTCAGGTAAAGGAATTCCAAATAGTTCCTGTAGAATAGTTGTTTCTAAATGTGGTCATTCTGATTAATGGAAGAGGCCCTTAGAGGGGTACACATTCTTGATAAGAAAAAATTGAGTGAGCCTAGGGTATGAATTGAAACTTGTACATACATTTTTATCACACTCTCCATATAAAGTGTTTTAAAATAAATTATAGATAAAACACAACTACCTTGCTATCAGCTTTATGAAATTCATAGAGATGGTCTTTCCAGAAAAAGCAGAAAATGCAGTCATGTGGAATGATTTTTTCCAGAAGATGCTTACAGATTTGTTCCATCTAGATAAAATGAAAGCATATACCTGAAAGATAGAAAATTCCTTCCAAAGGAAAGATGAATACACATATATATACACATATACATATAAAATATATATGTATATGCATATATGCACAATATATGTTGGTGTGTACATATGTATAATAGATGAATATCATCTATTACAGTTGCAATTTTCTCAGCTTACTTTGTCTAAATAATTGTAGACTACAAAGTATGCATTCTTTTCACACTAAATGTATTTAGAGATCTATAAAGAGATAATCACCCCAAAGATCTAAATGCAATATTTATTAACTAATTAACTTTTAGATGCGGTATGTGCTAGATATAAAGTATTGTCTAGTATAACATTTAGATGCTCAGAGACAATTAGATACTGACTCTGGGATTAAAAAAAGTATTTGACTTCAGTTTGAAAAAAAATAGTCCATTTAACAACAAAAAATTGCATAATCCCTTTAGTTATATAATAAGCACTTTAAACAACCCACTCTTTTGTAGGAGGAATGCATTATGGATATATTCTAAGAACATCGGAGGCACTGTTAATGCATGGCTCTATGATGCCTTCTTGAATCATCATAAAGAACATTGTTATTATTACCAGTAAAGGATGAAGATGACTCAAGTTCAACCGGAATATAGTTCCTTTAGACCAGGTGCCATTTTGGAGACTTGCATACTTACCCAAAAGTGCCCAGTACAATGCTGCCTACGTATTAAGAATTAGGGATTCTTGTTTGATGGTTTGATGATAATGGTATTCAATTCTAATCTCAGGCCACAAAGTTTCTGAACAGACATGAGAAAGCCAAAGAGGAGTGGGGAATTGTGTAGCTCTACCTGCTAAAGTTAAGCATTATAGAGAACCATGACTACATTAGGCACTATGATGCCAGTTTCCTTGTTCTTGATATGGCTATGGATTTTAGAACCTGGAACAGAGGAGCCGGAAGGAATGCTTGAGGTTATCCGGCCCAGAGTTTTATTGTTTCTGTGTGTGTCTTGGTTTGTTTTGATTTAGCAATGAAAATGTTCTTTTAAATGAAATGAAAACTCCATTATAATATTTAAATATTTGAATTATTATTCTGGAGGATCTTAAAGGGCTGTTTGGAGTGGTAGATCAGGATGAAGATAGTTCATTTGAAAGGTGTGATAAGGACCATAAACCAGCTAATGAGGATGAAGAAAAGATCATAAATGCAAAAGATATTTAGAAGTTAGACTCAGCCTCTGGAAATTAGAAAAAGAAGGATGTTGAGTTTGAATCCTAGGCTTCCTGCTTGGACCACTGGTAGATAGTGCTAGAGAAGTGAATTTTCACAGGAAGAAAATCCATTTGGAAGAATAGAATTGGAGTAAAATATAATGCTTTAGATCAGTCTACGCTGGTTTTGAAAAGTGCAGTGAAGGTGGAAGAAAAGAGTGATTTCTGTCCTTACACATACATCTTTTGTCTTGATTCGTGCAGATACCCAATAATTTGACGTTTTAGTGAGTCCCTTGTGATAAAGAACTGTCAGTTGGGAAGATAGAGAACCTGAATGGATGGTTTCTCTCAAATAACTCTCTTCCTATTAACATATGATCTGTTTTTCAGCACATTTTCATAGCCGTATGATCCCAGAAAACTGGGGGTTGTGGTTACTTGACATACACTCTTTTGTGTATGTGTGTGTGTGTGTGTATTAAATTTTTATTATTTATTTTCCTCAATAATTCTAGATTTTTACACACATCCTGGGATAGCCTGACTTCTATTCCTTAACTGATATTGTAGGCTTTTTGTATTCCCTGGCAACTGAAAAATCATCCATAACACACCTATCCTAACCCATGTCCAAATGAGCAATAGTCATTTTGAGAAAGAGCTCCAAATTCTACAAAAACTATAAAAATAGGCCAATCAATACTTTTTATTTTTTTATTTTGGAATCATCAGGCTAGGGAGCTCTATTCACACTCTTTGATCAGCCAGGCTGTAACCTCTGATCCCTTCGCCAAGGTGCACACTTATGACACTAAAGAGAAATAAGTATTTACAAAGGATTATCTGTTAGGCCCATAGAGTTGGTTAAACCACTGGCATGTCAAGTCCTGACTCTGGTCCAAGTATGGCAATTCTTTGTCAAGAATTATTTTTTATTCCTTTATTTAAATGGGAGGTAATTAGAATTGTTACTTTTTGTCACTCACAATTGGATAAAGCATATGTACATTTGTCTCGAGGAGAAAAAATAGACCACACAGATATCCAGAAGCTCTTAGCAATGTGAGAAGGTTTAAGAAAATTTGGGGGTGGGAGAAGAGAAGCTGCGCTTTGCTTAGAGACTTTTAAACAGCCACACACAGAGAAGACAGTGAGGAATAAAGGTCTGAAACTCAGGAACATTCTTGGCCCAGACACGTAGATTGTTCCTCCTTGAGATATAGATAATTGTAAAATAGAAGAAAGGGGCAAGATCACCAAGAGATGCCAGGTAGGGTCTGAAAAGAAGAGGGCCTAACATGAAGTCCTGAATAATACCACAATTTAAGGTCTGGCAAACAAAGACCATTAGAAGAAGGAAATCAGAAATAGGAGGCAAGAGGTAAGGAGTGAATCAGAAATAAATGGCACTGTGGAAATCAAGGGAGGGAGAGATTCAAGATCTAGGAAACAGTAAAACAGAGTCAAAATCCATGGAGAAGTCATATAAGATGACATCTAAAAATTATCTATTGAATTTGTCACTTAGAGAGTCACTAGTGGACTTTATGTGCTTTGAATGGAGTGGTACAGCCAGAAACATGATTCCAAGTGTTGTGAGTGATCAGGATTTGAGTGATGAGACCACTGAGATTAAACTGTCAGACAAGCATTTGATTAAGAAGGGAAAGGAAAAGGTAGTATGATAGCTAGCGAGAGGTACAAACTTAAGGAGAATGTTTTATTTTATGTGTGTGTACACAGGCATGCACGTTTCTTTTGTTTTTTGGGGAAAAGAAAAGAGCAAATGTAGAAGGTGGAGAAAATATGTAAATGAACAGGAGGCAGAATAGGCAGAAATGAGAGTAGGGTAACTAACTGTATTAGTTGACTAGGGCTGCCACCAAAACACCACAGACTGGGTGACTCAAATAACAGAGATTTATATTCTGATGTTTATTTTCAGTTCTTGAGATTGGAAGACTAAGATCAAGGTATCTGCAGTTATGGTTTCTTTTGAGGTCCCTCTGCATGGCCTCAAGATGGTCACATTCTTACTAGGTCCTCACATGGTCTTTTCTCTGTGTGTGCATCTCTCATGTCTCTTGTGTGTCCAAATTTCTTTTTCTGATGAAGATACCAGACAAACTGAATTAGGCCCCACCCTAATAGCATCACTTTAAATTAATTATTTCTTTAAAAACCCATCTCCAAATACAGATATATTTTAAGGTATTGAGTGTGAGGTCTTCAATGTATGATTTTTGAGGGGAAACAATTTATCCCATTATACTGATGGAGGAGAATGCTGGGGTGGGGCCATGGGGAAAGAAAAAGGCATTTCCAGAAAGGTTCAGCTACTTGAAATAGACATGACAGTTGGTGGCTGGTAAACACAACAATAGAAACATCAACTTGGACTTCCTGCCGTTTCCAGTGGAACATACTCCCTCTTAGACTTTATATATCTGGAGCTTATTTCCATTGTGTAACACATTTGAAAGCCCTTTGCACCCCTATTCTCTGAATATATAGTGATTTTCCCCTACTTCAGTCAACAAATAGTTGTTGAGACCTACCATGGTGCCAGGTACCAAACTTTTTGTAAGGATAGAATCTCAATTTATTTTTTAATATCAAAGGTATGTCATAAAGCTAAAGTTAGAAATGGCTTTAACTGGTTCAACCTCTCAAATTCTATGTTGTTCTATGTTCACCCTCATGCTTATAGATTATTGTCCAAATATTGAGTTAAATTAAAAATAAAGTACAAGTGTGATTAATAAGTTTTTGCAAAATAGTGGACTATGTTTCTTTTGACTCTTTCCATTTTTACAGCCAGCAGCCTTGTTTTTATTTTGTTGATGGTTTCTGTGATTATTTGAATCATTTACTGAGTTCAGATCCCCATCACAAAAACTAAATGTTGAATATTTTTAATAAGCTCAAATAGTATTTATACCCCAACACCAAGGATGGGTATGTGTGATATCAAATGTATAACTTTAAAGAAAATAATCTAAATATTTATATACTTAAGTTTTAATCAGTTAGAATATAAGTAAATTTTTTTAATATAGTAGGCTTGATTTTCCCGCCTGAACATTAGTAACATTAAGATATACTTGAAATATTTATAATAAGAGTAAAATCCAAAATCATTAACCTTATCCTCTATCATGAATCTTATACACTTTGTGAACAAAAAACACAGAAAGCAAATCTCCTAAGCAACCAAGAGTCATTAATTCTTTGTTAATGCAACACACTTTTGCTCTTTCGTCATTATTATAATGAAGAACAGTGTTTTACAAAAGCAAGTCGAGCAAATACATTAAATCATGACCTCTATACTTTGCAGTACTCTAGTTTAAGTGCCCTGAAATGAACTTTCTGGTTAATTAGCATTCTTCTGTTTGTCAGTTTAAGTAATTACTCTTCTCAATTTAATTGAAGTGTTATATGTGAGGCACTAAGAGCTTGGAAACAGACCCACCTGATGAATTAAGTTCACTAGGAACAAAGCAGATAGTTGCATTCAGGAGTCAAAGGAGCAGCCTGCCGGGAGGTGGGGAGGAAAGTAATGGGAATAATTAACATCTCTTGCTTCAATAATTGCATTGGAAGGATGGGTTTCAAATATCCATTAATTTAAGTGGTCTTTATTCCATCATTAAGCAAACTGCATATTTGGCACTGACTTTTGCATGCGTTTAGCACAAATAGACCACGTTGTGCCTGTATGCCATTGGGAGCAATTCTCATCGCGCTTCAGGGAGCTCTTTGCATCTGTGCCTCTTGTGCCCGATGCTGTAACCAGGGATGGGCTGATTACTGGGCAAGGTCTTAAGGGCACTGCTACATCTCTGGAAAGCAAAAATTAAGTTTTTCACCTCTTAGAACTAAAACCTCAAGGTCTGTTTATTCAAGGGTAATCTGTCCCTGAGAAAATTGCTCTATAACATTTAAACTCGTATGTCTTACATTTTCAACTTAATAATTCATAAATAAAAATGCCATGTTTGCTTGAGCCTAAGAAGCATTCTTTTGCCCACCTTGTTTTAACATTTCTGAAATTGGAATGCCTCTTACAGTTTCCTTTTTGACCTCCATGAAAGATGTGGTTAAAAGATCGACGCATGTTAAAATAGATTAAATCTCGGAAATGAAGAAATACAGTGCCTCAGCTACATGGGGCTTATGCTATGAGCTGGCAATTTTGCTCTTGTCCTTCCATATTCCTTATTACATGTCGAATGAGGTACCAAGTGCTTTTACTTGTCTGGTCTTACATAGTCTTCCCCACAAATGGATGCTTAGATGTTATTATGCTTACTTGGCTGAATATCATAGAGCTGAGAAATGTTAAATTCTGAATTTATTCATTCATTCGTTCATTGATGCAGTCAATCAACACCTGTTTTGAGCATCTGCAGTTGAAATAAAAATAATGACTATGATAAACACAAATGTATTGAGTACTCATTATGGGCCGGCCACTATACGAGGTGGATGAAGAGAATGGTGGACAATAATGGTCCCATATTCAAACCCAGATCTGACTGACTCAAAGCTCAGGCCCTGAGGTCACACTGCCTTGGGAAGCTGAATTAAGATGAAGAGGTACAGCTTCTTTGGCTGAGGCATCTGCCACTGAAATAATTAGCAGGATAAAATCTGCTGATCTAGTTTGGTATACAAATATCCCCAAAGAGAATTCTGGAGACAGAGAATCAATTTCTGAGTCCTGGCTGTGCCTCTTATTGACTACAAAACATCGGGTACATCAGTGCAATCTAAGATTATATCTCCCTCTAAAAAATACTCCCTATGGCCAGTGATCTAGTTAGGGTTGCTGTTTTTCATAAGATGGTATAAACTCTGCCTTCTCTTTGAGATTATATCATAACACTATTGAAATATCTTTACTTGAGTTTTTTTGTTGTGCATTTGTTTTTGCTAGAGAGTATAAGCTAAACCTCTGGAGACCTGATCATTATCAAATATTCATTTATGAAGAATGGTATTGATGTACATTGCCTGAAACATAAGCAGTCTATGCATTACTAAAAACATCCTAAATTTTAACCTTGAATCAGACAAATTTAAAGAGCTACGTGAATGTACCAAATAGATTTCCCTCAATAAATGTCTTGTATTGAACTGTTGCTTAGTTCTGATGCTTTTAGTTTACATGAAAAGATTACTATAGATATATTACTAGATAGATAGATGATAGATAGAGAGAAGATGATAGATATTAGTATAAGAAGGTGTTAAAATGTTGAACACTGTATCACAGTATCTTTCTGGGAAATCAATATGAAAAATTCTGTCAAGGCCTTGCATTTGTCCAAAATTTATGGCCAAAAATTTATGGACAAGCACGAGTCTCCTAACACATTGCATTTCCATTTCTGTGCTTTGGCTCCCAGGAAGCTTGGAGCTAAATTTGCAACTTATCTCTGGTGATGGCACAGCGTGTTCTGGTGGACATTTCTGTGTACTCACTTTGCCTCTGCTTTTTCTTCCTTCCCTGTCCTCATTTTCCAATTCCACCTACTTCCCTTAACTATTTTTGTCCTATCATACTGCATGTATTTATATAAGAGTATCTCAGTTTATTTTAGGAATTAGGCAGGGTATAAAATTAATCATTAAAAAAATTAATGTCTGAGTAACTCTACAATGGAGAAACCTATGAAGTTTACCTCAGCCAGGTGATCAAGGTATTATCAGTCATAAATCACGTTGATACTGTGGTCCCTTCATAGGGTATGATGAAAATGACACTTTACTTCTGTGGTCTTCCTCCCCCAAACCCATAGCCCCAGGGTAATCCTTAGAAAAACACTAAACAAATCCCAACTGAGGGAAATACTCCAAAATACCTGATCAGTAGCACCCTTCAAAACTATCCAGGCCATGAAAAACAAGGAAAGTCTGAGAAACTGGCACAGCCAGGAGAAGCCTTAAAGAGATTGGATGACTAAATATAATGTGGTTTTCCAGATAGGATCCTGGAGCAGAGAAAGGGCAGTAGGCAAAAACTAGGGAAATTTGAGTAAAATATAAACTTTAGTTAATAATAGTCAATATGGGTTCATTAATTATGACACACTATTCTCATTTAAGATGATAATAATAGGAGAAATTTGATGTGCAATGTGTGGGGACTATCTTCACAACTTTTCTATACAGTTAAAATTATTCTAAGATTTAAAAGTTTATAAAAATAAAAAAGACTAATGTTAAAATATGGAATGATTGAATGAGATACTATGTATGATACACCTTTTGCACACTACAAAGCTCAAGAAAATATACTTCCTGTGCGTCCATGTGACTGGTGAAAGTAGGTAACAGGTGATATTTCCTGATGGAGAAGACATCTTCTATGACTAAGTTAGTCCCCAAAATTGCCTTGGAGAGGCCATGGACTGTAAGCTGAGGACAGTGGCCATTACAGTGCCTACAAATCAAGTGTCCCTGATGTGAAATCCCTTGTTAGGTGTGAAAAACAACTGAGCAGAAGAAAGAAAGAGAAACTAATGAATAATGGACATCATCTTTCCCCAAATCTGTCTAACTTTCTCTGCAGCTTTCTTTGTAAACGAAGGTAGAGTTGTTCCTATGGTCAAAATGGGTGTGTTTTTATGAATCTCTTAGTATCTCCTCAATATGGGAAACCTGCTCACTCCACCTGTTGTGTGGTCATAACTCCTTCACTCAGGCACAGTTTTGACAGCTCTCAGGCACTCTCAGAATCTGGTAACTTGTCGAAATGTGCTTCTTTACTAAAAGTAAAAGAAGCCGTTTGAACCTAATTCTGTTTGGTGAGCATTTCTGGTTTTCAAATTCATGTATTGTCTGTTGCTTCAGGAACAAAACTTCTAACAGGTGCTGGATTACCTAGGAATGGGTTTTGTTACAGTAGAGACCCAACATAATGGCAGCATAAACCTGGTTGAAGTCCATTTTTCTTTCACAGAGAAGTGCCAGAAAGAGAATTTCAGGTCTGATATGGTGTTTCCCCAATGGTCTGGACTCTGGACACTTTTAGTTTTCCTCTACACCATCCCTAGTGTGTGGTCTTTAAAAGCATGTGTGGTCCAAGATGGAGCTACAGACATCACACTGCTGTTGCAGGTAGGATGGATGAAGACAGGAAGAAAAGGGGCAAGGATCGTGTGTCAGCTGTCTTATAAGGAAGGCTCTCAGAAGCTAATTGACCACTGCTGAAGAGAGGTTGGGAGACATTGTCACTATTCCAGAAGGTGATGTGCTTTGGCAATAGAGGTTCTATCTCTAAGACAAACAGGAAGAATTGATAGTGGGAAGCATGTAGGAACCTCTGCTTCAATATTCAGTTTTCCCCTTAGCACTTAATCACATTGTTCTACAGTGTACAAAATTGTCCCGAGAAGATCTAAGCTCTATTCTCAGTTCTACTATATATTGATACTAAATAAATGACCTTGGTTAAATCACTTAGCCTCTGTGAGATGTAGTTTTCTCATCTGTAAAATTAGGCTAATAATTTCTCCTATTCCGTCATCAAAGGGTTAAATTAAATAAATGTATGTGAAAGGACCTCATGAATGAATGGTCTATTGCCAATGACTTGACTCTACAAACACAGGATGATGCTGTCATCACCATCTTTCTCATTTTTCTTATTGTCTTTATTATAGTATGTGTCTCCTAACCACCCACCTTCCTTTCAGAAGGCACATATGGATCTTAGAATAATACTTCTTTCCCCAAATATATATCCTTGACTTTAAAGAATTATCACATTAATAACAAATTTCCCAAAGTGTTAAAGAAGGAAACAATAATAGCATTAAATGTTCACATCCTTTCTTAAACCCATTTTGATTTAAGAAACCAAGATGTAATTAAATGGGAGTAAGTATTTTAAAAAAAAAATCAAAGGTAATTGTTGGAGGCAAGGCCAAAAATATACAAGAAGAGCTGATATACAGTAGTCAGGGCATGGTACATTAATGGCATTTCAGAGTTAGAGAGACATGAATTCAAATCTCAGCTCCTCCACGTATTATCTGTGAATGCTTGAGCAATTGTGTAGATTTCTCAGACTGAATTTCTTCCCATTTTTGTTGTTGTATCAAGTTAATGATTCTTGTAAGAATCAAGTGAGGTAAACTCCTAAAACATTGGCTTCCACATGTAAGTGCAAAAAAAGGGAATGTAACCTCTGCCTGCTTCTGTTTCCAATAACAGAAGCCAAGAGTAGATCGTGGTGACCTGAAACTTATGAGATACTGATGGGTCACAGTGTTTTGAGCCCTTGTTATGTTTTTCACCATGGTCAGCGCATTGCATGGGATCTCTCATGGATCCACACAACCTTAGTAATGATATCCTCATGGTTCCAACTTTATGGATGTGGAGATTGAAGGTCAGAAAGTTTCACTCACCAGGATTATCCAGCCAGCAGGAGGTGAAGCTGGAGAAAAAAACCTAGAAATCAATATCAAACTCAAACTCTTGGCTCATCATCAATTCACCAAAACATAATTCAGCTGAAGCCAATTTGGCCTATATTAACATATGGTCCATTTGCCAAAAACTGTCTAACAAAGGAGGTGCAGGGTTGGGGCTAGTGCAGACACAGCACTCAGGCAGAGTGTAAATCTGCACGGGATACATAGCTTTCAAGGAATAGCCCATTCATTCCCACATAAAACGATGGGCATTGCAAAAGCCAACGAAGCTGGTCTGAAAAATGTCTTGGCAGTAGCAAAACCACAGTGAAATTAAATGTTGGAGAACATCTCTAATTTGGTTAATTGGTCACTTTATAAATTGATCATTTTCTGAATTAAATTTTAGTTAACTGGCCAGTATCCCAACCTCTCAACCACCACAACCTACTGCTCGGTCAGTTTCTCTTTAAATGGAAGATGGCAGTCCTGATTTTTGTCAATGCAAGTACTATGTGTCTGTCATTAATGTTTAAGCATGTCATTTACCCAGAACACCCATCAGGACAAAACAGTCAGATCCAGGACTGGTTAGCTGACAGCTATAGAACCACACAGGTGGTTGGAATGATGCATGAAAACAAACAAACAAACAAACAGAATATAATCCAAAAGCTGCCCTGGCAGAATCATAAAACATCAGGCCAGAGTATGCCAGGGTATGATCACTAGACTGAAAGGCAAAGGGCACTGCCATCTGCCTCCCTCAGAGTCAGAATGTAGAGAGTCAGGATAATCCCAACAGCCAGGGGGATAAAGGAAATGGGGAGAAGAAAAATATTAACAGGCCATGCCTTTGCCGTTCATTAAATGATTTAATCTGTTTAATCATTGCAACAATATCACCGTAAGGGCAATACTGTTCCCATTTTATAATTGATAAAAACAAAGCAGATTGATTTGCCCCTGTTTTCCTTGGTGAGACAATTCTTTTTCCTAGTAAGCTTCTCTAGCCTCCACTTTATAAATGGACATTTTCTACTTATATAAATACATAGGTCACTCTTGAATGTAATAACAATAATAATCTTGTCTACCACTGCTCAATGTTCCATAGCTATGGAACTGGGACTCATGCCCAAGTTGCTCTGACTCCACAGTTGATGCTCATTATTGGTGCTGGGGAGGGGAAAAAAAAGGATTCTTCAGGTGGGCAGACCACTGTCATTCCTTGTTTTTTTACGGGAGTGTATTCGAAATATAATACAATCCTTCTCTCATCTTCATAAGCCTGAACTCATTGTCAAAGTTCTTACTGATGACTTAGAATGATTGTCACTAACATAAGTTATTTTTTCTGTTTTAATATGATGATAAATCTTGAGGATCTTAAAATATGTAAATCTGTTTGTCAAATTCTGTAGCTTAGCTTTTAGATTTTCCTTTGTTCTCTCTCTTTTGACTAGGGAAATCACAATTTTCACTTCTCCCTGCTGACAGCATAGTTAGTAATTCTAATTTGTCTCTTTATTAAAAAAATGTCTTCATGAATGACCTCTTTCATCTAGCAAAGTACATGGACATTTGTTGACAGAGTTCGTGGTCTTTCCAATAACTGTTTTTCCCACTGTTGAGTTTGTTTTAATTCATTTATATCAGGTTTTAGGTTAGGTTTGAGGTGTTGAGAGGTAGGAAGACATAAAATCACATTATAGGAAGTGTTGAGTTAAAATGCTTACCAATTATTCTTTTTCATAATTTTCTTAAATGAAACTTTTGCATTAGTTTAAAACAACAACAAAATCTTAGTGTTAGTAATTTCCAACCACCCCTCCCCTGCCAAAAAAAAAAAAAAATCAGCCAGTATTCTTCCTTTTTGGCCTCAATTCAAGTGAAATAAGCTGATATCTTTGCCAGACAAATATGTGGTCATGGAGTCCACATAAGAAATGCTTATTTTGTACTTGTGTCCTCCAGCTCAACTTCAGAAGAGCAACCTTCCATGTCGAGCTTAATTACCACGTTAATAAGATCAGGGCCAGGTATACTCAACAAGGTCATTGCCAGCTTGAGTGGCTCCCAAAGGACAAGGTTGGCATTGCAGATTATAGAACAGATGGATCTCTGGTGGGAATCTGAAGAATTGGACTAGGTGCTGGAGGAGGGGAGCCCTTTTGGCAGTGGGCAGGCTAACCCTACAAGCAGGATCTTGGTTCCAGGCTCACAGGCACCAACCAGCCTTTGAACGAGCCTGAAATGTAGACAATAGTAATATTGCAAAGAGCCCTGGGTGGTATTATACAGTTGTCTTTCTTAAGTGTTCTTCGGCAAATACTCTTGGTCTGTTTATACATATTAGAGCAACTAACAATAATTCAGGCTGAAAATCAACGTCAGCTCTCCTCTTATCTTTGCCAATTTCCTCTGCTCATTAATGGACCAGGTACAAATATGTAAATATCATGCCTTGTTTAGGTAATTTATTTCCTTAAGGTCAAGACTGAATGATAAGAATACTACCTTTATTTTCTGAATAATTTTTTTCTGTGGAGGAGTTTATTCAATCAGATTTCATGGAAATAGCATAAACTTTTAAGTACACATATCTGTGACTAAACTCCTGTTTTGCCCCTATGAGCTGAGTGACTGTGCAATTAACTTAATCTTCCTGAGCTTCTCTGTCTTGATTTATATGATGAGTTTAGTAATACCTACTTCAAATGCTCATTGTGCGATAAGAGTTTAAATAAATAAATACATATAAAATATCTATGAAAGGTAGATACTTCATGGACATCACTTTTCCTCCTTCCCAGCTTTGAGTGCCAAAAAAAAAAAAAAAAAAAAAAAAAAAAAAAACTGAGCTAAATCAGAGTTTTTGATATAACCAGAATTTTACTTTAAAAAATGAGGGTAAACACATAATTAGCCTTGGTAATTAAATAAATGAATCAATGAACAAACAAATAAATAAGCAAGCCAGCAAAACCAACAGGACCCATAAGAATATGTTTAAGATTTTAGAAATTTAGCATTTATTATGTGCTTAACACAGTGATAAATGCTTTTTGTGCATTATCGTATCTGAGCCTTATAACACACCAATAAAGTAAACTAATATTTTTATTATCTCCATTTCACAGTTGGGGAAAACTTTTAGAGAGTTTAAGTTACTTGGTCAAAGCCACCCAGGTAATAAGTGTCGGGGTTAGGTATGTACTTACCATGAAGCAAATGAAGCTTAAGATCCCAGATGTTCACTAGGTCCTCCCAAACACCGGCAGAGGCCTAGCAAAGTGTTCCCACAGAGACAGGCTATTGTAAAATTTGAAAAAAATACCATGGAATCTCTAGGCAACACAACGCATGTGCTTTGGTTTAAATATGGTTTCTCCCCACCAAAACCCACAACGAGGCATGATCCCCAAGGTAAAAGTGTTGAGAGGTGGAAGGACCTTGGGGAGTTGCTTGAGTCATGAGGAATCTACCCTCATGAGGGATTAATGGTGTCTCACAGGAGTGGGCAGTGAGTCCTCACTCTCAAGGGACTGGATTAGTTACCAAGAAAGTGAGTTGTTATAAAGCAACATTGCCCCTCATGTTTTGTCTCTTTTCATACACCCTTGCTGTGTGATACCATGTGCCACATTGTGACACAGCATGAGTCCCTGGCCAGATGTAGATGTCTGTTCTTGAACTTCCCAGCCTCCAGAACGGTGAGATAAATACACCTTTATAAATTACCCAGTCTCAGAAAATGGATTAAGACAACATGTATTTGTTCCTTCTCATTAAAATCTCCCTAGGCTACACTAAAATTTCAACCTTTCTATCCCTCTATTTTTATTTTTTTCTCCTTACACTTATGATCTAATATAATATATATCATTAAGTTACCTTGTTTATTATTATCTCCGTCATTAAAATGGAAGATACATGAGGGCAGATTTTGTCTTCTCCGTTACATCCCAGCACCTACATCAGTGTCTAGTACACAGTAGCAATTCAATAAAAATTGGTTAAATGAATGAATGAATTGTGATTCTTCTGAGTTAGAATTCCAACTCCAGAGTCTGTGCCCTTTACCACGCATTATACTTCCTCTCTGAGGGAAATATACACCCTCCACCATAGATAACCCTTTCCCCCAGGTATAGGTGAACAAAAATCCAACTTGTAAACCTTTAAATTTGCCTTTGAGCTAATGATGAATTGGTTACCATTTAATTGTGTCTAAGAATTATGGGACAACATTTGAAACCTGACAGGTATATAGCAACAGAGGAAGCCCAATTAAAAGGGAAACACATCTCTGAAGAAGAGCCTTGAAATGGGAAAGTTAAAAATGGAAGTATTAGAAAACATAGTTTCATAGGCCTACTGTGTCCCCAGAGTTTATGTGCAAGATTGTGTTGAAGGCAGATGCTCCTTTAGATCTATGTCCCACTTCAAACTCCTTCCTTCATGAGAGGAAATATAGATAATTTAACATAGAAGGCCCTCTGCTAAGTTACTTCTCCAGTTTGAATTTCTCTTGAAATATATATCTAATAATACCAAAGGGTAAGAACAATCAACTTTGTAAAGATTAGCCTTCTCATGCTTAGAGTCCCCTTTGGTATGGATATATTATATCAAGTCACCAGGAGACTCAATTTATCTGTTTACACATTAAAATGTATCCAACAATGCATGATCGCAATGTACTTCTAAATATTAACAATTCTGACTGATTAGCAGAATCAGGACATTCTGATGTACTGAATATTCTATTAGATGATTTTTTTTTCCACAGCAAAAGAAACATCTATATGAATTCATGCTGTTTACAACTGTTCTCAAGGTTTTAGTTCATTTTTCTGCCTTACTATATAGTAAGTGAAGATGTGAAAATGTACCATTAAGGATCAGCTGGCTGATATTCAGGGTTACATTAAAGATAAATGTCTAATCCTGCAGAGATTTGAATGAGTATTGCCCCCAGATCCTCCCTGGAAACCTGTTTTGGAGGGGGGAATAAATCTTAAATCCAAAGTGTTTCACTGCTGATGTATGCAATAATAGAATTTTAGACTGTAAAGGTCTCATTAGTGCCCTCATTTTATAGATGATTCAGAGACCCCAAGAGAATAAATGCCTTTCCCAGCATTTCCTAAACAGGGCAGACACAAGCCTGCAAATACTGCTGTGTCAACACAAGCAACGTGCACCTCCTCAGATTCCCCTGGCCCAGGCCACCTCTTACACTGGTTCTGCCACTTCCCTGCCTGGGTGACTCTTCCAGCCTTGCCCTGAGAGTGCACCTTCGCCAGACATTGAATCTGCCAGTCCCTTGATCTTAAAATTCCTAGACTCCAGAACTGTGAGAAATAATTTCCTATTATTTATAAGCCACTCAGTTTATGGTATTTTGTTATGGAAACCCAAACAAATTAATACAAGTAGTATTTTAAATCTACAATTTTTTTTTCAAAAGATAAAAGCCTTTACATCTGTAAAGTATTTCAGGCTCTCTGCTATTAACCTGCTGGAAAGATATATATTAGATTCCCTCCTCCTAGAATACAAGTAGAGTCTCTGGTCATTCAAATCCTGCATAAAGACCACTCGGTCGATCAAGATATTATCCAAAGTGAGGTGACACAAGATCAGAATAATGGGCTCCATATGTACTCGCCATCAAATTGGTACTGACTGATTAACACTATGGTGCTCAAAGGGTGGTGGTGTTCACCAGGGATTCAGGGGTGGGAGGGATAGACCCACGTCTGAGGGATGTGCTGAACATTGTGGCGGGAAAGGGCATACCTCTAACCCTTGCTAGGGAGAGGCAAAGATATAAAATGTAACCAAAATGTTAAGATAAAAAGAAAAACAAACATCTGTCAGGTGTGGGGCAGGTGGGAGGGGGGAGGAGGGGATGGGTATATACATACATAGTGAGTGTGATGCACACCATTTGGGGGATGGACACGTTTGAAGCTCTGCCTTGAAGGGGGAGGGGAGACAAGGGCAATGTATGTAACCTTAACGATTGTACCCCCATAATATTCTGAAATAAAAAATAAATAAATAAATAAATAGCTAAAAGCAGAGAGCACAAAGCTGCAAAGCACTGCACTATTTTGAGGCTTTATTATGTGGCATTCAAAGGGAATTTCAGGTTTTCAGATGTTGAAGTCTTACAAAATGTATGGACCTTTTTATTTCAAATTTGGAATTGATCATTTTGCCATAGAATCTTGAGATAAGGTGGACATTTTATAGGATAATTAAAAAATAAAAGTCACATTAGAAAAATTAAAAAAAACTTACTTATATGTGGATGTAACAAATGGAAAATATCAAGAAGCCATAAAAAACAATATATTGTTGCACAAAGAATTGTACTAGTAACTTACAGCATTTCTACAGAAATATAACTGAGGAAGGGTTGATTCCAGTTATCTGTTTGGCCAGTTCACCAGAACACGGGGAGTTAGGTCAAGCTGACGGTGCCACTGTGGAACTCCCAGAATGAAGGGCGTATGTAGCAAGAAATGAAGGCTTCTGTATTTTGCCTTTAAAAATACATGCATAATTGGCACAACACTCAAATAATTTCTTAAACTATATTGCGTACTAGATGTCTTGATTCTGCTACTAAAAAGTTATTTGAAATTGGCAAAGGCATTTAATGTTCCTGGTTTCATTTATGTCATTCAACCCTGTTTTCCTTAATAGATCCCTTTGAGAATATACATTTTTGGAACTGTGGATTCTTTTTATAGGAATATGCACACAAAATTCGTACTCAAAAATTATAGTAGCTTACTGGGATTTTTTTTCTGACTCCTTAAAACCCATCCATTCCTTCCATGTTACAAGCCCCTCATCTGGATGATATTAGTTACAATTTTGTATCAGAAAGGGCAGACAGCTGTTAACTTAGAAAAGTCAGACTGGGATAATATGTACTATCTTTGAATCCAGTTAGCCTTGCAGTTGACAGAGTTTTTAGGAGGGAAACCAAAGAAAGATTAAGTTCCTGGAGGCAAAGAATAACACAACTACGTGGAAGGATCCTCACAAAGAGAATGACTTCTAATGCTAAGGATGATCTCTCAAGGCTGGATATGGTGCTTCCGTTCCCAAAGTTGCTATTGCATCCTCTGTTTTGCCTAAGGTTTTCTCTTGTTGATGGGAAAATTGGAAATCAAGTTAGAAAAAGATATAAAAGGGCCTTATATGCTTAAATATTTAGTGGACAATCACTGCTGTTTTTTGTTTTTTGGGTTATTTTTTTTTTGCCACCAAGTATTCATTTCCCTGCCCTAATTTCTCCAGAAGAACTCTCTTCTTCATTATATATAGATAGAGGAGAAGGCAATTCCAACTTCAGAAGCTGAGACGTTCAGAATCTCCTTCCCAGTAAAGGTAAAGTGTGAAAATGTGAGCTAACCTTGGCCAAGCAGTCAGCTTTTAAGGGGCATTTAAATCCTTAGTCTTGAAGCAAGACAGAATATAAAACAACAGAGGTCAGAGTGGCTGTGGTACCCGGCCAGGTTGTTTCAGCTACAAGATGTTGCTGTTTTCTGACACTTCTTCACCTTTTGGAAAGTCACTGAGTACTTTGTGTTCCCAAGTTTTGTTTGTCAATATTCCCAATAATCTCTCAATAAGTCATTTTGTGCCTAAATTGGAGTTGGTTGTTGTTGCTTGCAACCAAAAACCCTAGTTAATATACCAGTATTTATGAATTCTGAGGCTGCTTATGACATAAGGATTTGACTTTGCTCCAGGAAAGTAGAATTTTGGTATAGAAGGAAAAAGACCAAAGTGAGACTCAGATTTTCAACCTATCAAACACATAACAATGACTAACTTACCCAATGCTGATATTGCTCATTCTATATATATAAAAGGGCATAATTTCTTCCCAATCACCCTACAGGTACATCAGACATATTCTATAGTTCGTGATTTCTTTAGAGAACTAGGGAATGACATTCTAGTTGATGTGCAAGTTAGAAAGGAATTTTCAAAAAGTGATATACCGGAGTTTGCTTTTTACTGATATTTCTGGATGAAGCAATCATCACAACAATGGCTGCCAACCCTGATATGTATTTGAGAGAGTTGCCAGATAAAATACGGCACACTCAGTTACATTTGAATTTCAGATAAGTAGCAATTTTTTTTTAGTGTAAGTATGTCCCAAACATTTGCATGGAGCATATTTATACCAAAAAATTATTCATCATTAATCTGAAATTTAAATTTAACTGGGTATATAGTATTTTTATTTTCTAAATCCTGCAACCCTAATTCAAGAAGACATGAATCCAAGAGTTCAAATAAAGTGCAGTTAACTTAGGAGAAAACTGCATTATTGCCTCCAGTAGACAAAAGGACCTGAAGGAATAATTAAATTTTCAAAATCCCTGAATAATCAGGAAGGTTCCCCTTCTTTGATTAAAATGGAGAAAGTTATACTATAATTGGTTTACTGTTAAGCTCAACTGGTTCATTTGTAAGAATTATAGAGAGACACAGGGGAAGCTATAATCAAAGGGATAATGAGATAACATGGTTTAGAGGAAAGAATAGAGATAATTGAGTCAGACAAACTTAAATTTGTTATGATAAAAATAATTAAATTAATAGATGCTCATGAATATTACTTTTAACGTGGATATTGTTAAAGATAAGACTGTTAAATCACATAGTTTACACCTTTCAATTCTAATAGAAATTATCAAATTCCCATCCAAAAATATTTATTGATTCACAACCTAAGAAAATGCCTTTATTTTGCTAAAGAATATGTGAAAAAGGTGTCTTGTTGTACCTTTAATTTGCATTTTTGATTGCAGAAAAATGGGGAAGAAAGTAGTTTTGTGCTCAGTCTGCCATCTAGAAAGAGACAGAACTCAAATATCTGTTGACCAGCCATGTGAATTTAAGTGATTTTCCCTGCCCTATGATTCACTTTGCCCAGGTGCTAGGTGTTAGTAATCATAGCACCCACATTTGTTATGAAGACTAAACAAATACTTATTTGAAAGCACCAGATAAGCACTGTGTCTGGGACATACAAGAGCCTGAATAAGTATGTATGTTCTTCTTCTTTCTCTTACTGCTCCTTGTCATAATTGTGATATATTTTTACTCAAGGAGAAATCTTTTACATAGTTTATAGACAATTAGGCATTACCATTTTTATAGCTTGTAAGCATTTTAATTATCATGAATATAATTAATTATCCCGTAAGATAAAAATAGTAGTGTAAATTGTTATTATGATTATTTTAAAGATAAAAAAATAGAGGCTCTGTGTCACTTTGGCTGCTGTAATAATTTTTATAGATGAAATGACTTAACAGAAATTTACTTCTCACAGTTCTGGAGTCTGGAAAGTCTAAGATAAAGGTGTTGTAAGATTCAGAATCTGATGAGGGTCCTCTTTCCAGTTTGTAGGTGGCCATCGTTTCCTTGTGGCTTTACAAGGTAGAAATCACAGAAAGAAGCAAGCTCTCTCCTATCTTCTCTGATAAGGGTACAAATGCCATCAGGAGGGCTTTACCCTTATGACCAAAGGGCCTCCCAAAGTCCCCATTTCCAAATACCATCACATTGGGGACTAGGATTGGAACATATACTTGGGGGGGGATGGGGGGGACACAAACATTCAGTCCACAGAAGGCCCTGAGGGTTCTAGGCATAAGAATTCAAAAGAGATACCTTAGGTCAAGAATAATAAAAGGCATACTTCAGGTTAAGGGTAATAATATATATGACAGAGACCCTTCTTCATTGTGTAGTAATTAGACAATCTAGTCTCTGCTCAGTTTTGCTTAACACCTGATAAGAAAAGTGAAATAGAATAGGACAGAGCCAAACTAGTTTTTCAGCAGGCATTAGATTTTCTCTGACTAACCAGGAACTATTTAGAGTTTTAATCATGAAACTTTTGGGAAAAAAACACTTTTAGTCTTTCGCTAATGGAATAGAAGAGAAAGTGATTGGAATCATTTATAGCTTTGAGTAAAAATGCACTGAATCTTAAAAGTAGACAAGCCCTAAATCTGGTACTGTTAGTAGATAAAAATGCCAATGACGTTGGCAACTATCACAAATGAAACACTTGCTAAGGCTAGAATTACTCACTATGCACCTTATGCAGATTATTGTGTGTAACTCTCACAATATCCTGAAATGTAATTATTATTTTTCTTCCCATTTTGGGGGGTGGGCAGGAAGGCATCGAGAAATTAGGGAAACATGCCCAAGGTCATATAGCTCTTACCAGGGAGAGCTGGAATTTAACATAGGTCTGTCTGAATGTTATCTGCACAGAGAAGCATCAAGATGAAATAATTATTTCTTGGAGTATTTCCAAAAACATAATGAACACATAAACATTTATTGGCTGCTTACTGGATGCCAAGTTACAGTGAGAACACCAATATGATGAGTTATGGATGATGATTTTCCCCCTATTACCTATGATGAATCTGATGCTTCGTGGCATTTCCAAAATCACACAGGTAGCATGAGGTGGACCCAATGTTTAAATGCAGGGGTATCCACTCTGGTTCTGATATCTCTCTATATCCCACATATCTGTTCACACGAATTTGCTCAGTGCTCCCAACTCTAGTGAAAGCCCAAGACAAAACTCTGCCAAGAAATAGTCTTCACAGTATAGCTGTAATAGTCTCAAACTATATTTTCATAGTTTCATTTCTTGGTTCTGGTTAAGACCACTGTTTTGTTTTGTTTTTATGTGGGAAGCATGTGGTATTTGAAAAGGATAGTGGAAGGGAAAAGTCTCTGATCAATGAGGGTGAGGTTTGGAGGAGAGCCTGGCTTCTAAATTCAGTCCTTTTGAGAGTCAAGTTCAAAAGAGATTCTAAAAGTGAGTGTGAATTCTTGCACTGAACTGAATACAGAGGCTGTAAGCAATGGCATTTGCTTGATCTGCATTGATCATTTGTTTTTGTTTTTGTTTTTCTGGCTGTGACTCTAGGTATGTGACCTTGTTCTAGTCACTTAACCTCAAGGGACACCCATCCTTTCATCAAATGAAAGAGAAAATCACCACCACTTTTCTATCTTGAAGGAAAAACTTCTACTGCTATGATTTTGGCAGAAATCATGCTTACACCCTAATTTATTCCTCAAAATAATCTGTCTTTATTGTGGAAAAATTATAAAACTCAAACAAGAAAAGAATTTGGCTATAATCCTACCTACACATTGCCCTTCCCAAAATATTACTTGATATAGCCAGCCATCTGAGAAATAAAATGGAAGGAATTTGAGAATAGAGAATACTTGGTACTAAAGAAATGACATTGAGCAGTGAAACATTCTCTAAACTACAGTTCTTTTTAAAAGGGCAATAAGCAAGTGTTATGGGTTGAATTGTGTCCCTCAAAGGAGATACACTGAAGTCCTAATCCCCAGTACCTCAATACGTGACCTTATTTAGAAAATATGGTTTTTACAGAAGTAATCAATTTAAAATGAGGCCGTTAGTGTGGGCCCTAATCTGGTATGACTGGTGTTGTTATAGAAAGGGGAAATTTGGACGTAGAGAAAGTTACACATGGGGGAAGATGATGTGAAAATATGTTGGAAGAAGATGGCCGCGGGACAGAGCAAGGCATCTACTAGTCAAGGAACACCGAAGATTGCCAGCAAAGACACCAGAAGCTCAAAGAGACGAGGACAGATTATCCCAGAGAGAGCATGGATCTGCGGACACCTGGATTTTGGACTTTTAGCTTTCAGAATTGTGAGGAGATAAATTTCTGTTGTCTTAAGCCGCCCATTTTGTAGTGCTGTGAGATGGCAGCTCTAGGAAACTGTCCCAGTTTTCTTCCTCTGACTCACACTCACAGCTGCACTCTGCATCAATAACCTCCACTTGTCATGGTCAAAAGCATGCATGCTTACACATGCACAAACACACATGCACACACACGTGCATACACAGCTTTTATTTAACACATGTAATTTAAATGATGTTGGTACCAGAAGAAACAAACCTCCTGCTTTATTCCATTCCATTTTAAGTGGCTTCTTGTGAGTTTTTCTCACACATGTATGTGTTTTTGTTTTTACACAGAAATAGCAATACGGTCCACTTAGGATTCCTATGAAAGAGGTGATAAAGCTTCAACTTAAATTCACTGAGAGAAATGAACACATGATAATACATCGTATTATGAAATGGAAAGCATGTTATTGCACATTTGAAGTTACATTATTTGTGCAGGCGTTGATTCAGAAATATTTTGAAGACGAGCCTGACAGTGATGACATGGAGAAAAAGGGCATTGGTATTAGGAAAGAGCTGGCTACGTGGCATAAGATTGCTCCTGTGATGACATTCCCAGCCCCCTGGCTTGGGCATTCTGCTTCTCTGGTAATTCAGCTTTCCCCTTTTCCCTTCATAAAACACCTGTGACTTGTTGTTAATACCGTTGTTGTGAATGTGTTGAGATACAAATGTTCCATGCACTAGGCATTGATGCATAGACACTAATGGAAGCCAGAGAAGGCACCAGTAACCAAAACCCAAAAATATAATCACAAATAAAGTATTTGGATGTTCTGGTAATTAATACCAAGTAAAATGAAATAATAAACTCTCCTATGAACACACATTTCTTGAATCATCCATAAATTGTCCCACCTTTTAACTTTTTCCCAACTTTCCATCTTCCCTATTCTGCTTGGGCCATTGCCTAATGCTACATTCTCTATTGTTAAAAATTGATAAAATCCTCCAAATATGACTATTCTATATTTTACAGGTCATTGTTTATTCTCTTTTACTAGCTTATATACATTTTGAGGGCAAGAAAAGTGTCTTGTCCATATTTGTGTAAGTCCATATGCTCATCCCAGAACACAGCAGATCTCCTTCCTCATAGAAACTTCCCAGTAAGTGCTTATTGATATGAGGTCTCAGGAAAAATTAGAACAACATAAGACTAATACCCCAACTCCTTAAGTTTGGTTGGAGAGTGAATGAGGAATCCATGTCTTGAATATTAAGCCATTCAATTCCTTTTCACCATCCAGTTATTTTCCATTGTATTCCCCTCCCCCTCCATTGGAACAACAGTATTAATGAGACATTCTGATAACTCTTTCAATATCAGGTATATAGACACCTTCATAAATGTTTGATCATTGAATAATTGATCTGGGCTATGAAATAGGGGTTTATATTTTTCTAGCTGAAAGCCTTCCCTCCCTCTCTGCTGATTATTAACAACTTTTTAAAGAGACTGACAATATCCAAATGTTATCTTTAGTATAGAGAGTCTTTCTTTCTTTCTTTCTTTCTTTCTTTCTTTCTTTCTTTCTTTCTTTCTTTCTCTCTCTCTCTCTCTCTTTCTTTTCCTTCCTTCCTTCCTTCCTTCCTTCCTTCCTTCCTTCCTTCCTTCCTTTCTCTTTAATTGGCAAAAATTATTATACATTTTCGTCATTGGACTTCAATTCTTTCACCATTTTAAAATTGGGGTGCCCAGATTTTCTTCAGGGACACTCCTATTTTAGATCAGTTGGTTCTAAAAGCCACTATAGGGTTAAACATTTTGAAACCTTGACAGACCCTTGACACTTGGACATTAGATAAATGGGAAGGTGGAGACTGCAACACAAAAACCATCATTAATAAAGAACACATGCAGGAAGGATCCTCTCACAGCATATCTTGTTGAAATGATAAATGTAGGAAATCAATTTAAGAAATAACAATGTAAGGCCATTTTTAAACTGAAACCAATGGTAGAACTAACCAATCCATATCTCTAAAATATTAAGTTGAAAAAGAGGGAGAGAGGCTTTGGATATTCTGGTTACCTGTTAACTGGATCACCTGATGGCTGTCATATTTGAATCCACCGTCCTCCCAAACACAACAATGGTGGCACAGACATCAACACGTTGAAAATATTTCTGACTCAAATAGGGTCAGCAGTTCAGGTCACACAGCCTGCCACAGACTCTATTGCCTGAATATAATTCACAGAGGGAGAGTTATATATATAACCAGAGTGGGACAAGAGCATGGCTCACCGCATGGCTCTCTTGGAGGGAGGAAGGAAGTCAATCACAGGTACAATTGGTCACCACGCTCTTTAACTAAAAACATTGAATAAAATTTTACTTATGATTTCTCAACTCATCCTTTTTAAGTTAAAATATTTCAAACTGACTAGCTAGTTATATAAATATAACTTAATGATCTTTCCTAGCAATCATAATGCATTTTAATTATTTCTCTTTTTTAGTTTTGTAATTGTTATATTTGTATTTTCCTATCAAAATTAGAGAGGACTAATATATTTGACAAAGTTGGTAGAATTTTAAGTTACTGCTAGACTGTGTTCTGTTGCTTACACAGGTATATAAATATACAATATGATAGCTGATTTTTACAAATAAAAAACACTTTTTCTATTGTGAAATGCATTTCTTAAAGACCACAAATTTGTCAATCTATCCAAGCTAAGTTTATTGCACCTGCTGCAGTAATGGAGAACACCATCTCAAAAGGGTCAAGGGAGCAAATGAGAGAGGATATTAATAGAAGGTCATAGATCAGTCTGGGGTGGGTCTTACAAGTCAGAGTTGGTGCCATAATAGCTTTGGATTGGTAGAAACAGAAATATGAGGACAGAAATATGTATTGGTGGCAACAGAAATATGAGGACCTGGAAGAAAGTTTTGATGAGCAAACGATTAGTCTTGATATGTAAGCTGATTTAGTTGGCTGTTAGTATTATCTTCCAAGAGCAAGTATCTTCCAGGAACTAAGTTATTCACTGTTGCTTGTTGTCAATATTGTTTAATATTAGGAAGCAAAAAACAATATGCCTATCCCAACATTATTCAACAAAGGGACAATAAATTATATTAGTTTGAGTCTTTTTTCTGTTTCCTTCCTCTTTTTCTTTTCCCCGTCCTTCCTTCCTTTCTTTTTTTCTTCTTATTTTCACTGATTCTCTCTTCTCACTCATTCTCTCTTCCCTCCCTCCCTTCCTCCATTTCTTCTTTGCTGTCTGCTTTCAAAAATGAATCAAGGCAGGCTGCAATGAAAGTTCAGTAACAGTAAAACCAAAATCCATCTAGTCAAACACCAAAGTTATAAAGGAAAGAGGGAAAAGAGAAATTCTATTAAAATAGTCATGGCTGAGAAAGGCTATAATAATTAAGTGCCAGAGCCATCCATAAGCATTCTGAAAGTCCCAGCCAAGACGGAAATAAGATATTCACAGAGCAAAAATTGTCAAAAGGAAGGAGCATATTAGTTTCATTAATAGCAAGAAACAATTTCCAGGCCAGGCACAGTGGCTCACGCCTGTAATCTTAGCACTCTGGGAGGCCGAGAAAAGAGGATCACTTGAGGCCAGGAGTTCAAAACCATCCTGAGCAAGAGTGAGACCCCCATCTCTACAAAAAATAGAAAAATTATCTAGGTGTGGTGGCACATGCCTGTAGTCCCAGCTCCACAGGAGGATGAGACAGGAGGATCACTTGAGCCCAGGAGATTGAGATTGCAGTGAGCTATGATGATGCCACTGTGCTCTAGCCTGGGCGACAGAGCAAGAGCCTGTCAAAAAAGAAAACAAAATAAAAGAGAAGCGAAGACAAGGGAAGGGAAAGTAAAGGAAGGGAAGGGAAGGGAAGGGAAGGGAAGGGAAGGGAAGGGAAGGGAAGGGAAGGGAAGGGAAGGATAAGGAAGGGAAAATAAAAGACGAAAGAAAGAAAGAGTTTCCTGGCTCCTAGCTTTGAAGAGCAAAACATGAAGAGAAAATTTTTAAAACCATATGTACAAGGCATGTGGAAGGCTCCAGCTTGCCTGTTATATTGCACCCTCAGGTAGTCCTGATACTCAACTAAAAATAGACAGTGAAAGGAAGTGTACTACACTAAGAATATGTTTATATGATCATGCAGTGGATCCTTAAGTGATGACCTGATTCCCCGCCCATACCTTTCACTGGCCTAAAACATTACAGAAAGCTGTAGGCCTCTGGTTTGGGTTTTTCCAACGAAGCAATCTGCTTTCTCCACATAGACTACAGAAGCCATCAATGCAGGAATGCCTCTGTAGCAGATAGAATTATTGGTCTCAATTTTTCACTTCCTTGTGATATTATTCATCCACACCCTTGCTATGGGCTCATAATAGACAGAATGTACTTTCCTGACTGTTAACCTTGGACTTGGCCATGTGACTTGTTTTAGACAATAGGATGTTAGTAGAATTGAAATGAATACTGATTTGAAATATGTCTGTAGTATTGGACTTGTTTTCTTGCACTTCTATCACCATCATGAGAGAAAGTTCCCAAATCACCTACTGCTTACAGAAGAACCACAGAACCTGACCTCAGTTTGAGGCCTGAAGTTCATGCTCACTAGAACCCAGATCAGATCAAACAAACTTCAGCTGGCCCAGAGATGCATGAGCAAGAACTACATTTTGTTGTTTTCAGACACTGAGTTGGGGAGTGGCTTGGGGGGGAGGTGCTGTAAGGCAGTATTGTAGCACTAGCTGAGTCCTTCTATAGCTTTCCTAAGACATTTCTGAGTCACATCCCTCATCAGTGCTCTTGATCTCGTGACTGCTCTGGTTTGATGATAAATAAGGCTGAATGTGTTTTTTAATAGTCTGAAAACCAATCCCAGCCTTTGTGATCTGGCCTCGTTCAGTGAATTTTAGTCGTCTCCCTCCAAACTCATTGATAGAGTATTCTTGAATGTATTTGCCAAAGATCCGTCACATTTCCACTGAAGGCTACAACAGTGAGAAAGATGACTTGAGAAATTGCCTAAACTTCACCCTAAAGTTTAGAAATATCTGTAGGCTTCTGTTGTTGCTTCTAAATTCACTGACATCCAACACACAGACACACACACACACACACACTTCAGTGAAATTTTTCTTGTGTCTTAAATAACAGCACTCCAGGATCTGCTTAGCTTTCCCTGGAATGGGGTGAAGAAGGTGAGGAAGGCTGAATGCCTCACACTCCAAAGGTGAGCAGCAAGGTGCAGAGGGAGTAGAATCAATACCTCCGCTATTTGGGTAGTCGCCTGTTGACAGAGGTAGCCATCCCCCAGAAGAGAAAGGAGAACCTGAGGCACATTTAGTTACACATCTTCCCTCACAAATCTGCTAATGCAAGTGAATCAAGATCTCCCTTCCACTTCTACATGCACCATTAGGAGTCATATCTGATTTTCCACCACCAACCCCTAAAAATGATACTTATTTATATAAAATTCCACCTAACATAAAAAATAATCCCAGCATAGTGTGTGTGTGTGGGGGGGGAGGAATGTTGGTCAACCCTGTAATTGGCCAACCCTGCAATTTGACACAGTGTCTTCCATGGTACCTGTTCCTGGGTTCTGTCCTCCCCCAGGGTTATCTCAGGTCATGGTCTTACACTGGTGCCAAATCTATTGCCCAGTGAAGCAATCGGCTTATCTTCCACCTCTGGCAACATTTATTTAATTTTATTTATTTGGATAGGCTTGGCTTTGCTTCATTACTAATAATCTTAGTTTGTATTTTGATTAATGTTTAAGCTCCTTCAAATCCTTTTGGAAAAAGCTGAGAGCTGAAGCTTAAATAAACAATAAGATATTCTCAGACTTCAAAGAGGCATTACCTTAAGGGAACTAGCCAGGCTGAGGAATGCTGAGGTTCTTTTTGCCTGGTCCTAATTAGCTTTGGGATCTGGCAAACCTGTGTGATCCAAATGCATTCGGCAGAGGCCTCTGGCAAGCTTTCCCAAGTACTCTCGTCTCTGGGCTCGCCACATCCTTGGATCATCATCTGAAGAAAACATTTCCTTCTGTTCTTGTCAAATTCTGCCTGGGGAATATCAGTCCTTCTCACCCTCCTCCCCATCTTTCCTTTGAGTTGTGACAAAAATCAGTCAGGTGGCTAAGTCTTTGTTGCCCCAAGTGTAGGGCCTTCAGACTAATGACTTTGACCTTGAAAAGAAGGAAAAGAGAAAGAACACCATCAAAATATTAGAGAGTATGAGCTCTGACTTCAATTCTTTCCACTGAAAGTTACTCAATAGACTGAAATAGGAGTAGGGAAAACAACTCCCAATTTATAAGACAAGCCAAGTAAAATAACTCTCCAATGCCCTCCCCTGGTTAGCACTAGGCCTGCCATGCAGATGCAGAACTCACAGCTGGAGAAAGCAGCCCTGACAAAGAAGAGAAAGCTGGAAAAGGCTCCTCACCCTTCATCTTCCTCATCACATCTTCACTTCTGCTCTCCCAGGAATGTCAACCTTCCCAAGCCTTTGCTAGTGCATCACTGAGGCTGTGAAGCAGGTAGATCAAGGGTCAGAAAACCATGGGGGTCAAGTCCAGCCCCCCACCTGTTTTTGTAAATGAAGTTTTACTGCAAGAAGCTCCACTGGTTTGTTTATGCATCATCTAGGGCTGCTTTCCTACAGCAATGGTGGGGTTGAGTAGTTGAAAGACTATATAGTCTGCAAAGACGTAAATATTTACTATCTGATCTTTATGGAAAAACCTTGTTGATAGAGGAAAGAACAGGGATAAAAGGAAACCAAAGATAAACCTGGTTTCAAAATGCAATATAATTTCAGCCCCCATTCCTCTGGTCAGAATCAATTTTTTTTCCATATTTGCACACTTGTATCAAAATTCTCTCAAGAATCATAGTCAGAAATCAACATAGCCCCAAATGATAATGGATATTCCCAATAAGGCATGAATTTTCTAAGAAAAGTTCTCTGTAGAAATTATTTTGCAACAACAGTATGAAGAGGGCCAAGTTATAGCATAATTCCCATCATGGCTAAACCCATATTCTTTTTTTCTTTGCAGTTTCTCAGACTAAGATTAAGTCTTCACTACTTACTGTAAAGGACTCCCCAAAGCATCCTTTATGAGATTGCACAACATGATGCAGCGGCTCTTCTAAACTCTCGCCCAGAAAACAAAACTCCAAAAGGCCTTGGCAAGTAGATAAGAATAAAATCAATTCACATCCCTATGTAAGATATGTGTTCTTTGTAGAGAATTAAAAACCTGTTGGGATGCTTGTCCACACCACCTGCTAGTAAAGCATATTTAATTATTCATTTTATTCACCTGACTGACCACTTAAAAGCTATGTAGTCAGTGCTTCAGCAATAATTTCATTTCTAAGTGTTCTGCCTGGTTATTTTTCTGTGTGTGCACACTATTAATTAATGACTATGGAGAAGTCCATAAATTTCAGCATTCAGTAGCAGTGGTGCTTGACTCTATTACCCATGAAAGCCAGCGTCTACAGTCACTGAGTAGGCATAAAGAGATAAGGACTGGTTTTATCTTTGAGTTTTAATTTCTTCTCATTGAATCTGAATGAGTGAATTGCCTTCGAACAACCCTCGCGGTGCAGTGAAGAACAAAGTGATGAGCACAGTCATTTCCCCATGTGGTGGGCTCGGTCTAACTGCTCATGCTTTAGAGACTCTGTGTGTCACTGATGGAGAATGATAAACCATTTGAGGCTCTTTGAAAATGCAGCCAAATCCTCTCTGAGTATTAGTGTGTTATTGAATGGGGACAAGGGAATTATGGGCCTCCTGTGTTCAAAACCTAAGGCCTCAGTAAAACTGATGTGGTTGATTCAGCCTCCCTGGGTATCACGGAGATGGCATTAATAAGGCAGCAGAAGGCTGCAACCGGTAACTGGGGACATTTGGACCCTACTGTGGCCCTGGGCTCCACTGATGCAATATCCAGTGCTCTAGGATAAGGTGGGTGTTGCCTGTGCTTCAGTGCTCCATCTGATTAATGGAGATGAGAAAACCCATACCACCAATCTATCTAGACAAAGACACATACAGAGAAGCTAAGGGAAATTCCTATTTCTCTTAAAAAAAAAAAGCTAAAGCTCTTAGCTACTGTAAATTCTTGGTACCAGATACAGAGAAATATTTTTTAAAGTGGAATGGATAGAAAGAAAACTATTGTATTATGATAGTTGGGGCTTAAAAGAAAATATCTAGAATCATCTTATCGAATAAATATTCCTGTAGTGCTTACTATATGCTGATAAGTGGTGTAAGTAGTTAGTAAAAATTAATGTTTAACCCTCATAACAATACCTGGCTTTAGATACTATTATTACCATTACCTGGAAAGTTATTTTGGATTTGTTTTCTAGCTTGTTTATTTTCAGAACAGTTTCCAAGACTCTACCCCAAACCCACTGATGCAAACTCTCTGGGAGTTGTTTCCTAGAAACCTGCATTTTTTGTAAAGCTCCCTGGGAGATTCTAATGCAACCAGATGAGTATTTAGGAGTTTCGTTTCTGATTTCAAATAAATCTTATTACAATTGTTCTTTCCCAATCATGGCCTCAGTTCTGCAATTGTGAAATGAGTATTTTCTAACCACATGGAACCTCAAGTGTCTCATCTCTAGGGTGAGGGGCTTTTGTAACCTTATTAACACATTCCTTGGAAAGAGCACAAGGACTGGATTTTGCCTTGAGTGTGGGTTTTGAGGAATGGGACAATAGTGAGGGGAAGAAATATATGGGAGGCATTTTTAATGACTTGTTCCAGTGCTGTCAAATTGCAACTTTAAAACATAGATAAATTTATGAGTCTGTGCTACTCCTACTCACAGACAGGTGGGGCTCCATTCTGTCAGCTAGCTTGTTTGACTTATTTGTTCACTCAGGGAACCAAAATATTGACAGAAAATATCAGTTGGGACTTATCTTACCCATGTATATGTCTACAAAAATAACTCAAAGACTTCTTTGAAACAAAACTTTTCAAAATCTACAAAATGTGTGCTGGAGCATGGTTAGATTTATTAGAAATAAAATTACCTGTGGTACAATTGTAACAGTGATGACCGTAAAGTGACCTATTGAGGTAGAAAGAATGAAGACTTCAGAGTCCAGTAATTAGGAAAACTAGCTGACATATCTAAGTCTCAGTTTTTCCCATCTGCAAAATTAAATTAATACCTGGAGAAGATTGTTAGCTCCCTTAAAAACAAATAGGGGTTAATATGTATCATTCTTTATTTTATTTGGGAAGTAAAATTCTCCACCTTCTTATTGGAATGATCATGGTCTTTTATATTCTTTACTAGTTGGTGGCTACCTTCTATGCATGCACACACACACACATACACAAACACACACACACACAGAGGTATCTCCACCTACTTTAACTTGGAGAGCCTTTTTTTTCCTCCTTAATTATTTATTTATTTTTTATTTTATTTCAGCATATTATGGGGGTACGGATATTATGATTATGTATATTGCCCATGCCCCCCCCTTCGAGGCAGAGCTTCAAGAGTGACCATCCCCCAAACGTTGCACATCTCACTCATTATGTTTGTATATACCCATCCCTGAGCCTTTTATATTGCTCAGTAGCCCACAATTGGATCTGAGTATATCTCAAACATCTTGCCTTCCAATTCTTTTTTTGAATTTTCATTCTTCGTAAAGGTATATGAACACTTTGCTTCTTTCTGCCGCTAGGAAATAGCTGTGGGCTAGGAAGGCATTGAAGGTGGTTATTGGTAGAGACATGACTGAAAGTAAAGTTTCAAAAGGAAGAGAGCACAAGGAGAAAGTGAAAAATGAAGGAGTATTGCCCTCCAAGACCTTATCCTTTGCTATAGTCTAAATGTTTGTGTGACCCCAATATATCGAAACCTAACCACCAATGGTGATAGTATTAGGAGGTGATGCCTTTGGGAAGTGACTAGGTCATGAGAGTACAGCTCTCATGAATGGGATTAGTTTCCATATAAAAGAGGCCCCAGAGAGCTCCCTTGCCCTGTTCCACCATGTGATGGCAAATAATAGAAAGTGCTATCTGTGAATCAGAAAGCAGACTCTCACCAGACACTGACTCTGCTGGTACCTTGACTTGGACTTCCCAGCCTCCAGAACCATAAGCAATAAAATTACATTTTTTATAAACTACCTCATTTGTGCTATTTCATTATAACAGCCCGAAAGGACTAAGACACCCTTAATAGGATAAAGAAGAACCTCGCATTCAAGAGAAAGGGAGGCTCAGAAGGGAAGCCTCAGAAAGTAGGTAGAACTTGAGCTGAACCTGTCTGATAAGCAGGATTTACAAAAATGCCAAAGGTGGCCAGTGCTCTGCAACCTGAATAGAATGTATTAGACTAAGGAAATCCATATAAAATGCTATTTAAAAATATAAGCCGGTATACACTAGATGCTGAGCTGAGCCATGCAAAGATAAAATAAAATCAAGTTTTTCACTGCAAACATTAATATTAATATAATTTTATTCTTCTGATTCAAATGTACTTGAAATAAATTATTTGCATTGTAGAATAATCTTAATTTCTATTAGACATTTTACGTTGCATTTTTATTAGCCTGTACTACCTTTTCCAGTAATTTCTGTTGTTGCTTTTGAAAATAATTAGGATAGGTGTTACAAACACTATTAGCACATTTGAAATAGTAATGCGTAAACTTTTGAACTTTTTATTTCTTTGAAAATATGGTAAAATTATATGCTGGGATTATAGCAGCTAGATTTCAGTAACATTAAAATGTATTGGGATGGGAATGGTGGCTCACGCCTGTAATCCCAGCACTTTGGGAGGCCAAGGTGGGAAGATTGCTTGAGTTCAGGAGTCTAAGACCAGGCTGGGCAAAATAGCAAGACCCCATCTCTACAAAAAATTTTTTAAAATTAGCCAGGCATGGTGGGACATGCCTGTAGTCCCAGCTACTTGGGAGGCTGAGGAAGGAGGGTCACTTGAGCCTAGGCATTCAAAGCTGCAGTGAACTATGTGTCCACTTCACTCCAGCCTAGGTGACAGAGTGAGACCCTGTATGTAAAAAACAAATAAATAAATAAAAACTAATTAATTAATTAAAATGTATTGTTACAGTGTGGACTAATGTACACGAATTTGGTATCTATTATATATTGATGATCCTTTCCTTGGCACTGTGGGTGAATACAAAAGTAGTAAGATAGACTTACAGATCTCACCAGCATACAGTCTAATAGAAGGGGGATGACAAAGTCAAATGAACTATGCTGAGCGAGAATGGGATAACAATAGATCACCTGCATGGTATGGAGTGAAAGCTCCACTGACGTTTGGAACTGAGGATCAAAGTGCAATATTTCAGGACCAGCTTAAGCTGTGAAAATCACTAAGTTGGTGTTAGGCTTAAATATGACAATGCCCACAAGAGCACTTTCTGCACATCGAGACATGATTCAAATCTGACACAGAAACAGCTTCTTATCCCCCAGGACACGAGGAATCAGAAGACCTTCAACAGAATCCTATCCCTACTCCTTCCTCACTCACTCAGTGTATGTCCTTATGTGTCATTTATTTATTCTGAAGACTCATTGCCCTTCTGCAAAATTGGCATATTACCACTACTAATTAAAACTCATTGAAAAATCAATGCACTTCACATTCCATTTTAGTTTGAAAAAAGACTATAGACATTAATGTTATTATTGACCTCATAAAGATGTTGAAAGGATTAATGTGAGAAATTTGACAAAATACACCAGTGTCCTTCATAAACTGGAAAATCCTCTTTCCTTTTTGTGAACTAGAGAGTGATCTCCTTTTTCCCTTCCTTCCTTTTATTTTTATTTTTGTTATTTCTTTTGCCAATATGCTACCTATGAAAAACGTGGTTGCTTTTGCATTTCCCATTGGCCTGTATTAATTGAGTAAGTGGCCGGTAGGAAATTAGGGAAAGCAGTAATTGTGTAATCATGAGTTTTTTATAATGATGATTATTTCAGAAAGTCTGAAGATCACTCCCGTATTCCCTTATTAAGAGTATATCTCAAATCAGACCCGAAGCAAAAGTGAGAATTAACAGGAGAAAATAATTTAGGCTCAGAATGGACACGCTTGCATTCACACATCTCCCCTGTAACCAATGAGCCCAAGTGCATTTCCATTTAAGAATCAGAGGATGCATTTGATTTCAGTTCACTCTTCCCTGCCACTCTAAATGAGAAATTGAAATAAACGCCTATGCAATTTTTACAAGTCTGGAAATGGTTGCATTTGGGCAGCACATTTCTTGTCATTTTCCTATCAATGCCAATTTCTGAGGTAAACCATCCCATAATATTTTTAACAGGTCAATGGCTAGAGTAATAGAGAAATTTCAATATATCAGGTTTCATTTCTTATTTGGAGTGAGGGAGCTTAATGTCATTCCAACAATTCAAATTTTCTAAGAAAACCTACTGATATGCAAAACTCTCATTTAGTAGGTCTCCTTTTTCAGGAGAAAAATATATTTTAATGTTTTAATTCTATTTATTTATAATTATAATTTCATCTCCTAAGAAATTATGTTCAATGAACTTTGACAAAATTTTTCTCTATATATCTTTTATAACTACTTTTCAGTTCCAACCACACAGTATTGTGCAGGTGCTAAGACAACCATTTAATTGTGGAGCTTCATGGAGTTGAAATAGAGGACAAATGTGTAGATTTTGATTTTTCATACACTCTTCTCAGCTAAGTGAGAAAAATCTTGATGGAGGAAACCAACTAACGGTCTGGGACAAGCCCTTATATTAATACAAAATAGTACTTGCCAACTTAGTTTTCTTTGCCTGAAAGTAAAATAAAAATGACTTCAGTACCACAAGACCCCAGAAATCAATCCGAATAAATTGAAGAGATTCAATAGTAATTAAATGCAAATTATAATTTATTCTCTAGTTCTCTTTAAAAATATTTTTGGAAGGGTAGAAAATAAAAAAAATAGTGGGAAGAAGATGAAAGACCCTTGGAAGTACTCATCACACAGAAGAAAGAAAAATTTCCACATACACTTTTGAACCTGAAAGATTAAGCTATTCTGTAGAGAACAATGCTTCAAAGTCTGGGCTTGGGAACAAAGGGAACATTAAGTCTAATTCCAAATTTGCTTCTTATAAGTAACTTGGGCAAGTTTCTTAAACCCACCAGTGACAGGTTCATAAATTGTAAATGAGGATAAGAATAGCAATAATAATGATTTCAACCATGTTTGAGACGTTAAGGACCATGTAAAAGAACGCATGTGAAGTGTCTTTTGCAGATCCTGACTCCAGTAAGTGCTTAGGAGTTGTTTACTGGTTGTGTTGTACCCATTCCTATTTCTGGTTACACAACCTCTCTTCTGTCTGGGGACCAGTCTCATCGGTAACCCTATGGGTCAGCTAGGAATGCTGTCACCTCCTTGGTACCAGGGGTGGGAATTTGGACCAAGGCTAGCCAATTGGTCTTTTGCCTAGGTCTATTGTTTGAACAATCAGTAAAGAGGTTCTCTCTCTCTCATCTGGGTCCTGAGTGCCAAAGGCAAAAAAACTAAAGTTTCCAGAGGCTACTTTGCTAAATTATGTAGCAAACCTTCCAACCCACCCACAAAAAACAAAATAGAGCAAAGAGACTGCTTTGAGGAAACCAGTAACTCAGCTTCAGTGGAAGCCAATTGCACACCTTGACCTTCCTGGGCACTTGAAATTGTAGATTTCCTGATGGTTGAAGCAAGCTTGGATGAAATATCAGTCATTAGCAGTCTATACCCAGTCCTTACTAGTTTTTACTATTAGCCTAATGGCAAGAGATTCATGTCAATAGGGAATTTAGAATGGAAATAATGAGTCTAATTTCTAAGCTAGTATTAATATGTGAAAACAGCTCTAGGAGGCCTGGTTGGAAGGTCACTTATATCTACCATATACTTAAAATCTTGCACTAAAATAAGTTTCTTTGCCTGCTGCAATCTATCTTACACTATGAAGGAAATGAAATTAATAAGAAAACTTTTCAAGTGGAAAGGTTGTCATGCTTAGAATAGTTCTGGACAGTGTCTTTATCATCCTAGGCTTGGGTGCTCCAAGGAAAGATTCACTAAGTTACCACTCATTTTAATTCTTGACTTGCTCTTCAAGCCAAACAATAACACATACACTTGATTTAGAGTACTTGCCATTTTTTTAATTGTATGTATTTTTAAGAATTTCTAATTTTCTCTAAAGTCTCTAAAGTCAGGAGATTCTCTATATATCTGATAAACTTAAAGAACTGTCTTAGTCCATTTAGGCTACTATAACAAAATAATATAAACTAAGAAGATTGAAAACAGAGATTTATTTTTCACAGTTCTGTTGGCTGGGAAGTCCAAGATCAAGGCACTAGCAGATTTGGTGTCTGGTGAAGTCTTCTTTCCTAGTTCATAGATGACACCTTCTTGCTGTGTCCTCACATGGTGGAAGGAGCAAGGCAGCTCCCTTGGACCTCTAAGGACACTAATCCCAATCCTGAAGGCAGAACTCTCATGACCTAATACCTCCGAAAGGCCCCACCTCCCAATACTATCACATTGGTTATTAAGTTTTAACATATGAATTTGATGGGAACACAAATATTTATACCACAGAATTCCATTCCTGATTCCCAAAATATATGTATTTCTCATAGGCAAAATACATTCATTCCACCCTGTTAGTAACTCATGATTCATTCCAGCATCAACTTTAAAGTTTAAGTCCAAAATCTCATCTAAGTTCCATGTAAGTCAGATATGAGTGCAACTCAAGGTCTCATTTATCTTGGAACAAATTGCTTTCCAGCTGTGAACCTGTGAAATCAAATATGGTATAGGCTTCAAAAATACAATGCTGGGACCGCCAGACATTCCCATTCCAAAAGGGAGGAATAGGAGAAGAAAGGAGTAATAAGTCTTGAGCAAATCCAAAACTCAACAGGGCAAACAAAATTAAATCTTAAGCCTTGAGAATAATCTTCTTTGACTCAATGCCCTGCCTTGTAGATACACTGGGAAGAGTTTGAGCCTCCAAAGCTCTGGGCAGCCCCACCTCTATATTTTTACTGGGTCCAGCCTACATCTCATCTATTATAGATTGGAGTTGGTGCTTGTTGCTCTCCTAGGCTGGAATTACCAACAGGTCTTTCTAATATTCTGGGGTCTTAAGGGCAGCTCCACCCCCAGAGCTCCGGTAGACATTGCCCTAGTTGGGGCTTTTTGTGGTGGCCCCATTCTTACAGCAACCCTCTGTCTGGGTTTTATGCCCAAGGCTCAGGGGGCTTCATTCTTCAAATTCTAGGTGATGCCGTGAGATTTAGTCTGTGCCCTCCGAGTGGCAGCCATAACAGCCTATACTGCACCCGGGTCCACAAGAGCCACATCTGAGTTGGCCAAGGAGTGCTGTGGCAGAATGTGGGGAGTGGGTCTTTGAAATCTGTGAGCCCTCCAGGCCCTTGTAGCCTGGCCCGCCATGGGAGAGACAGCCCCAGTGATCTCTGAAATTCCTTTGGGGACATACTTCAATTGTCTTGGAGCATAAGTCTGATTTCTGTTTAGATGGCAGATCCTAACTAATCTCCTTATCAAAGCTTAGCTTGGGCACACCCTTGTTCGCTCCAGACAAGATTTTTCATGTCTTTCAATATGGATAAGCTGAGAATTTTCCAACGTTTTGTTAAATTCTAATTTCCTTTTGATTAAAAATTCCATCTTTTAATTATTTCTCTCTTCTCATGTTTCACGATTAGCATTCAAGAGAAGCCTGCACCTCAACCCTTTGTTTAGAGGGTTCTTCAGCTGAAAATCCTAATTTATTGCTCCAAGTTTTACCTTCCACGAAGACACAACCACAATTCAAACAAGTTCTTTGCTACTTTATAATAAGGATGACCTTTCTTCCATTGTCCAAAAACATGTTCCTCATTCCCATCTGAGCCCTCACCTGAATTGCCCTTAACAGCCTGTGCATGGTAAGTAGGCTTTTTCTAGCGTGTACCTCAAAACTCTTCAAGTCGTTGTCTGTTACCCAGTTCCAAAGCCACTTCTGTCTTTTGAGGTACTTGTTACAGCAGCACCCCCACTTCTTAGTACTAATTTTCCATCTTAATCCATTCAGGATTTTATAAAAGGATACCATAAACTGAGTAGTTTATATACAACAGAGATTTATTTCTCACAGTTCTGGAAGCTGGTAAGCCCACGATCAAGGCACTTGCAGATTCAGCATCCGGTGAGGACCCGTTTTCTGGTTCACGGAATGGTGCCTTCTCCCTCCTCATAGGGTGGGGAGGGGCAAGCTTGCTCTCTGGGGTCTCTTGTAAGGGTACAAATCCCACTCATGTGGGCTCAGTCCTCATGACCTAATCACTGGCAAAGGCACCACTTGCTAATACCATTGGGGAGTAAATTTCAACATATAAATCTTAAGGGGATGCAAACATTTTGACCATAGCAGGAACCAATTTAACTTTTTTATAGAATAAAAAAAATTACTATCCATTCCTATGTATCACTTTGAAAAATCTCATATGTTCCTATTTTAAAATATGCCATAAGTTATCAAGTGTTATTTAATCATGAAAAGGGGTTTTGCCCACTTTCTTAGCCTACATATTTATCATGATAGTCTTTAAAAAGAATTAAAAGTTATAAGTCCATAAAAACTTGTCTTTTAGAGAACAATGTTTCATTTCCATAGTATAATGCTTAATTTTTTAAGTAGGCTAACAAAAGGGTAAAATGTGACTTTAAACAGGGGAGAACATATTTTTATGATGTTAAAATGAATAAAGAATAGTATAATTATTTGAATATAAAAGAAGTAACATATGTGCAACACATTGAAGTTTGTGAAACTATATACTATCTAGCACCAAGTGTTAGGTTAGTGTCTAAGTCTAATTTTTATAATAATTACTTTCAAAATGCAATATTAAAAAAGAAAATTTTATGTCTTTTCTTTTGATTCGTTTTTCTCTTACAGGGATGGCAGTTAGGGAATTATGGCTATATATTTTTTTCCCACTCTGCCTTTGCAATAGTTTTTTTATAACAATAACAACAAATTCCTGAAGTATCAATACCTCCAGAAAACACTATATCTTCAAGAACTGATGAGCTCAGCTTAGGGGATTCCGTAATCCCTACTCGTATCAGACAATACCTGGAACATTAGCCAAATTGTTCCAAGTAAGGATGCAAGTTATTTAATTATGTTATGTCATACCTTTTAAAGGCAGAACTTCTGAGATTAAATAGGAAGCATTCCATACTGGCAATTTTTGAACTAGTATTGAGAGAATATTTGAGGATCGGATAGTTTTCTGTCTTAGTTAATGGAGATTTGATACCAAGGTTGGACTTGTGGATTGTACAGTGGGAGAAAGATGCAGCTCCTAATTAATCACCCTCAATTTTTCTTTCCCAAATAAGCTGATTTTCATCAATAGTGGAAATCAGGTGCATGGGCTGTGGAGGAAAAAAATAGCAATAAAGCTAAATATTGCTACTTCCTAATGATATGATCTTGGCCAAAAATGGAACTCAGCTTCCTTTTCAGTTACATGGGAATGTTAAAGCCACATAAGGTAGTTGCTAGAAGATTAAATATGGAAATACGTGAAATAGATAGCAAACATAATTCACAATGTCTATTGTTAACATTACTCACATTATGTGGCCCAGTGGGAAAATATACTTAAACTGCTAGTCTGTAGTTTTAGATAGAGGCTTTTGTGTTTTTCCTATTCTGGCGATATTGGTAAAAGTCTTGCCCATCTTCTGTGTCTATCTATTGGTATCTTATTTGTCTCAAATGTTGTAACCATAAGCAACCCTGAAGAACTTCTAGTCAAATACTATCTCCCTCTTCATTCTCTTTTTTCACATTGGGAAAAAGGGCTTCACAGTGCCATTTCTAAGACAGACAGAAGGCAAAAAAAAAAATTTGTTTCAAATTTCCAAGATGATAATAATTCCAAACAGCCTTCACCAGAAAGATCTAAGCAGAAACAAACCACCAGGAAAAGACCTCAAAGGACAGCCTGATGCTATTCTATTGTGCAGTTTAAATTAATAAGATTACGATTTTAATGTTTTAATTTAATTAATTTTTATCATTGTTTAGAGAACTGGGAAAAAATTACAATTAATGGTTTTAGGTAAAAGGTAGTCTGCCTTTCTGAGGAAATTCCTTTCCTCTCCTTTTTGGAGTTAAATCACTGAGGGTGGGGGTTGTTTATTACAGCAGCTAGTGTTACCTACCCCAACAAGTGCAGTTTCAGAAGAAAGAATTAGTAAAAATCATATTAAAAAACTGGTTCAAAGGACTCCAGCAAAATGGTTTGTCCACTAGGCAACTCAAGACTGGCTATATGAACAATTGCATAGTAATTAAATAATCCCAAATGTGAAGACTCCTCGAGACTGAGTATTTTGTGCTGATATGTAAATAGTACAGTGGGCAAAGTTCATGGGACAGTTGTCAGAATAGAAGAACTTGCAAATGCAGTCTGAGAACTCAATAATTTATTCTCCTGTGATAAGCAAATATGAGTACTCATAGTTGGTGGGGGTAGGGTGAGCGGTGGTGTTGTTCAGAGACCCAGGCTGAAGGAGACCCTGTCATCCTAAACACATGGCTTCATAGGTCATCCTAGTGTCTGCAATCCATTAACTGACACTTCTTTTTCTTCTCAGCCCAGAAGTGGCACACATCACTTTCACTCACATTCCACTCTCCTGAATGGGTCATACGGCCCCACCTTGATTGAGCAGAGCTTGGGAAACATAGTGCTGGTCTGGGCAACAGCTCTACCCTCCATAAAAGAGCATAAAATTTTATTGAATAGCTAGCTTTTCCTGCCACAAGCGAATAATGAGTTTGGAACGTGAAGGATAAAATGAGTTTCAAGGGATCACACTGGTCTGCACTGGTCTCAGTTACTGCCAGTCAAAGAGAGGGGGAGCACTGTGTGGATTCACAGTAGTCCGACAGGCAGGGGTAAAGGTTTCAATTCTGCTAAGGATTGCTGAGGTCAGCTCTCCTCCAGCTGGATGCAAGGGGGCGCTGCAACGCAGGTGGCCAGGTAATCGTTGGGTTTATTCCAGAGCATCTAGTGGGTTTCATGAAACTCACAATAATGGTGTAAGGGTACAATGAACTCTATTCTGGTGATGGGCACACCTAAAGCCCTGACTTAATCATTATACAAGATATCCATGTAATAAAAACACTTGTACCACCTTCATTAATATTTTGAAATAAGAAATAAAATACAAATTAAGAAAAACAACAAAATGACAAAGCCAAAATTCAAGCCCAAGGAATATCAGTAGCAACTCTGTCAAAGAATGGTTTTAAGATTTTTTTAAGTCATAAAAGTGTTTAGCACCATGCCTGGCTATTGCTATCTATTGACCCTTTACTAATATAGACATTGTACATGCCAATATTTAAAGAAAATATAAAGGAGAACAAATAAAAAATAATGGTATAGGAACAAAGATTGGAACAAGTGTTCTGACCAGATGTTTACAAAACAATAAGTAGGCCATGAACTGAAGCTCTAACACGGCTACAGACTAAAACTATTACTTCCAGAAACTGTTTTCCAGGATATATAAAAGAAAGTGAGGACATTTCATATCTCTTATGGCCGACTCACAAGCATATGAGATTCTGACAATTATAACCTTAGCTGTTTTTTCTAAAAAGTCCTAGAACTCACCCTTAAAGCTCTCTAAACTTTGCTTCCCTTCCTAGAAGGTGCCATATTGTTTTATCACATTTTGACTTGTTAACCATTCTCTATGATAGAGCAGCCTAAATTATAACTTGTTGGTGAGAAAATAATTAAAGTCTGTTAAGTTCATGCATTCCTTAATCCATTCAATTACTAGTCATATGTTTATTGAGCATCTACTATACTACGTTCCAGGTCCTACATTAGTATTGTGAAAATAAAGATGATGATAATAATAAATCAATTCTAACAGCATCAGTAATGTTGAGTGTTTATGAGGAATCTACTCTGTGCCCGGGAGTATGCCAGAAGTGTTATAAACACTACATGTTTCATCCTTACAATGACTGTGAATCCTTTGCATAAGTAAGAAATCCAAGTTTCAATGAAGCCAAAATACAGATAATAACCAGAAGAGCAAGACTTCAAGCCACATCTGCTTTATTATGAACCTCATGGTCTCGACTACTGTTCAGTAAACCCTCATCAACCAAAAAAAGCTTTCATCTAACACTAGCTTATAGTTTACAAGGAAGGGTGGATAAATGAAGAGAAAATTAAAATAAATATTAAAAGTGTTCAACTATTACTTCTTCATGCTTATCCACAAGAGAGCAAATTCATAATTTGATCCAGAACATAATTAGGATCATTGCTTTATGTTGTTTGTGCATACATCTAGCTCTCCAAATGTGCCCAGGTTTCCTCAGCAACATCTTGTTTGCTGATCGGCATAGTGTAGGCACTCTGAATGACTGAATAAAAAACAGACTATTGGTAAAACAAAAGAGAAAGTAATTAATTTATATTTGGGGGATATCAGAGAAAGTTTCACAAAGGGGACATTGGGACATATTCTTAATGGATGAGTAGTTTCTGAGACAAACTGTGTTGGAGGGGTGGGTAGTTAACATTTCAAGCAAAAGATCAACAGCTCACATAAAGCACGGCATCATGGCAATACACTACATGCTTAAAAGACACTCAACAAGTAGCCCCTTGGGGTGCCTATTAACAGGAGTATCAGGCTATGATGCAAGAACCATGTTAAATGCTGAGAAGAAGTAAGTGATAGAAGAGAAGAAATTATTTGTGTAGGACAAAGGCAAGAGAATTGTTCTTCTTGAGGAGTCTGCAAGGGATGGGATTTAGAGCACAGATATATGTTTGGTCTCCATTAAGTGCACCGCCAGTCCATTCTAATTGCAAAAAGGCAAAGTATGTAAGTAGAGGCTAGAAGGCAGATAAATGGAGGTTTATGTACATTGCTTTTATTGCTTCACATTTTCTTGGTTAAATGGAAGGAAGATCAGAGGGAATCAGAAATTGATACTGGTAACTCCTTCTGTCTTCTATTCTTCCAGTCCTTTCACATCCTTTTGGTTTGTTCATTTCTAAGTTTCATGTGTCCATTGCTAGTTTTGCAAGCTGATTTCAGTCACTGGCTAGTTATCACATCTGTTTAGTAAAGTTTGCTGTACCAGTCTGGAGAGGCTAGGCTATGGAGCGCAATGAAAACCTCAACAGTGTAAAACAGCACTGTTTGTTTCTCATTTTTGTCACACATCCATCGTGTTTTATCAAAGGATCTCTTCTCTTCGTGGGCAGTGAGGTGCCAGGCAGATAGAAACACCATCTTGTCACATGCTTCCACATTTGAAAGTGAGTGAAAAAGAACATGTCTTGTGATCCCGCACCGACTTTTCAAGCTTTTGCATACCACTCCTGTTCACATTTTGTTAGCCATAGTAAGTCATATGGTCCTGCCTGATTTTAACAGGTCAGGCAAGTATAACTTTCCCACTATTACCAAAGGTAAGATTGATCACTGAATAAAGGTAATGGCAGCTTAATCCCTCCATGGTAAAATTATGCTTCTCCCCTTCAACCAGAATGTGATTGCTGGGTATTATTTCTGTATCATATGACTGTCCATTCACAAAATGTTTTAAACATTATATGTCAGTGATTACAAAGTGCATTTTTGCTTTTCAGTTCTATTACTCATTCTATATTACTATCTGGACTTATATAAAGCAGACCTTCTCTCTTGACAGAGTTACCCTGAAATACAGCAACTATTGGAAAGGCAGGAAGACTGTTCAATTCATTTCCTTTTAATTACCTCTAAATCTGTTTTCAGTACTTATTGAAGTTTAAGTCCACATCCCTAATCAACTATGTCCCATTTAAAATTCTCACTGGCTCTGTTTTGTGATAACTCTCTGGCGGAAAATAATTATGTTTTATCGCACCCCTTATTTGTTTCATGCTGTTATTGAAGTTCCCCTGAGTATCTGTATCCACTGTCACTTTTCTTACCAAATCCCATACACCCTGATGTGAGAATGTACTCAGCACATTCAATGCTATCTGTCTGCCAGGATATTCTCAAACTCTGTCTTAAACATTTCAATTAAATCATTTATTAGATATTGGATTTATTCCCACAAGTTTATAATATTCTAACCTAATATTCAGTTCCAACTTGCTCTATCACCCCTGGTGCCATTCCTGTACATCTGCATTGGCTAACTCATGCTCCTCCGTATGGCCTCAGAAACAATTTAGCCAACCAACACTCATTAAAGTATGAGCACCAGGGATATAGCATCACTGACAAGAAATTACCCTCATAAAATCTCAAGATGGTCTGTTATAAAATTGCCCTAAAGTTGACAGTTTCTATATTTGTTAATATGAGCTTTTATTATTTTGTTTTTTGATATTTTGCTGAAATCCTAAATAATATGATGTACTATTTCTAGAACAATATTACACTTGAAGCAGATTGTGGTATGACAGGCAGGATCCGTGTGTAAGAAAATTATTACAGATTTCCCACAAGTTGGTGACTCTTTATAAATAGGTGCAATGGAAAACAAGAACAAACCCTGACAGGAGCCTGGGATTTCCAGGAAGTCTGAGGACCTCATGGTCCCATTCTGCTAGGCCGCATGTCATGGGTACTGTTAGATGTCACCTATAAAATATGCCTTAGTTGTCTGAATAAGTCTTCGATTTTTAGGAGACTCAGAGACTTGTAAATGAAATAAAAGTGCCAATGCCTGGTACCTGCACTAAAATCATATAATTCTGTGAATCTTAGCTCTAGCAATCCTATCCATGTTTTAATGCAGAATGTGACCTCCATGTCTAATCATTCCTGAAGGTCATATATTCCCCAAATTACTCCAGTGAAATTTTTGTTGTATGAATAAATGGGTACACCAATGATTTGATATGTATACATTTCAGAATGGATTTAGAATTTCATATCCATGCTGAGTTCTGCTAAAGTGTAGTATTTTACACCTGTCTTAATTTTTTCTCATTACAAGTGGCATTATCAAAGTGGCAAGTGGGGAATGAGAAACTATTGTAGTACAGTGATCCCAACTGCTAATTGCTGGTCAGCCAAACCACCACAACAGGCATCATCTTTAACACAATCTCTAGAGGAATGTTTCATTCATTTCCATCATTTGTGTTCAGATCAAATTCCTATGATCCAGTTACTACTGATTAGGGGTGTCTAGATGAAACATTTCTGCAACAGATTCTGATATTGGAAACTAACAAACGAAAAAACTCTCCTTTTTTCATATCCTTGCTCAATCTTTTTCTCAAAGAGTCCTTTCCTGATGACTCTATCTCATATTTGCATCTCCAACTCTCACTGTCTAGCACTTACCAACAACTGATGCACTGTGTATTTCACATGATTTTATGAGTATTTTCTCCTACTTACTAGAATAGAACCTCCGTGAAGGCAGAGACTTTTGTCTTCTCTTGTTCCCCCTGCTTTGTTCCCAGGGCCTCTAAAAGTGTCAGGCACCTAGTTAAGCAGGAAATAATATTTGCTGGGTAAATAAACAAATGATTGAATGAGGAAACATGAGTATATCATTTTTATATTTTTATCAAATTGTGGTAGAATTTTAACATATCTGTCTCTGAAATCCCTCACTGCCAACATAGGATGGTTGGTTTCCATTTTATTGCCCATTTATAAAATAAAGGCATTTTCAAATTCTGTCCTCAGATTTGCTGAATTTTCTATAGTATTTCCCTTAAGTTATACGGTCATTTTTACTTCTGATTTGTTACCACTTCAATTCCATTGGCAAATATTTTCTTTTCTTCTTTCTTTCTTTTCTTTTTTTCCTTCTTTCTTTTCTTTTTTTTTTTTTTTTTTTTTGTTTGGTGAGTATGCCAGCAGAGTTAGAAAATTGAATGCCTCTGATTGGTTGGTCTTGCTCTACTGGGTGGTACTTAAGAAACCCTAAATTGTCCTCCTGCTTTGTTGGGCCAGGTAATTTTATTGTTAATGGATGAATTCCTCAACTTACCTCATCTTTGGCTGGGAAAAATTCCATTGAAGCATATCAGTTGGAGACAAAAATCACCTTTTAAATTCCTTGGCAACCTCATGGGCCTTTATGACCATTAGTGAATTTTTCTTTCTGAACATGTGTGGTTCATGTTCTTTTGACCACTGCTATGGCCACCATTACTGTGCCAGAATAGTGGTGCTCTCCTGATGGCCTCCTATTTAAATCCCTAACAGAGATGTTGCCCATTTCATGTTAAATTCAGGACCCAAATGTTTTATTAATTCTCTGGTAGGTCATTCAACCTTTCCACTGTCAGGGATACTTTAAATGGGAGGGATGTGAAACAGCCATTGACAATCCACGTTCTTTGCCCATCCAGCATAAAGTTTGCCCTACAATGAGTCTCACGTCTGAATTCCATTGTCAGAGGTTCCATATCTTTGTGTATGGTTTTTCCAACTCTTTTGATTTTACTCCGGTCAATCACGGTTAAGGAACAAATGCAGTTCTCCTATCTCAGTATAAGTCGATCACAGTGAGAAAAGAGATTTTGCTGCTTTTAAAAGTCATGTGTAATCCACCCACTATGATTTCCCAGGAATCAGCCCTCTGGGAACTTGAGCTTCAGATTTATTAGAAAATCTGAGTCAATCATCACATTGGACTCTTCACGACTGCATTTTTATGTATTTCACATTCACAAGTGGAAATTCTTTTCTTGACCTCTACTCACTTAAAAGAACAATTCATGAAAGACCAGATATATCTTTGTCCTTTTCTTGACATGTCTGTGAAAGGGTCTTATGATAGCACAGTCTCCAAATGTCCCTGGCAATTTTAAATAGGTTTTATGTCTCTAGCAAGCGCACCCTCTCCATTTGTTCTTTTGGAAGTCCTCCTTTACTGTTTCGATAGATCAAACACCCAAATTAGTGTTGATGACTCAATTAGTGTTTTCTTTAGTCCCTTCCCCAAAACTGTTTTCTATTACTTAAAAATAATTTCCAATTATTGACCACATTGACAGTCCATTAGCCATTATATAAAATATAGAAAAGTAAGAACTTCTGAGAAATTTTATATCTTTGCTTGATAATGCCATCAAGATTGCCTCAGGCCGGGCACAGTGGCTCATTCCTGTAATCCCAGCACTCTGGGAGGCTGAGGAGGGAGGATCGCTTAAGGTTAGGAGTTTGAAACCAGCCTGAGCAAGAGCGAGACCCTGTCTCTACTAAAAATAGAAAGAAATTAATTGGTCAACTAAAAATATATAGAAAAAAGAATTACACAGACATGGTGGTGCATGCCTGTAGTCCCAGCTACTTGGGAGGTTGAGGCAAGAGGATCCCTTGAGTCCAGGAGTTTGAGGTTGCTGTGAGCTAGGCTGACGCCATGACACTCTAGCGTGGGCAACAGAGTGAGACTCTGTCTCAAAAAATATATATATATATTGCCTGGAATTCAGATACTGATTGGCCTTGTTCTTTCTTTACTTAAAACATTCCAGTATCAGGGTTAAAAACATGTGCCTTGCAATTAACCCCCTTACTATGGTAAAGAAACTACCTCTGTAAACCACAGTTTTGGTGTTTCCTTTATAAATCTCTGGGATGTCCAAATTTACAAGAAGCTTTCCTTAAAGCTTAACTTTACTAGTGTAAAGCAGAGGGCCCAGTGATTTATTCACTGTCTCTTAGTATAATGTACACATTTGTCTGGCTTGGCCTCTTTCTGAAGTTGCCAATTCTATTTCCATTGATTGAAACTGACTCTGAACAACTTCTTTTGACAGTCTAGGTTTTGAACAACTACATATTGCTATTGGAAATTCTATTTATATAGGCATAGGTGCATGTCCTATTAGGCCTTAGTTTTAGAATGTTATCAATTTAAATGGCTACATAAATGTCCTGGATGGTCATAATGAGTCTTATAACTTACCTACACAATTCAACTGTTGCTATAGGCTTGACTATGCAGCAAAAAGTATATTGTTTTTCTTGCAAAGTTAAAGCAAATTGTTCGGTGAAAAACATGATAGAGGTGGAATTCTTCTTCTAGGAATAGCAGATTATGTAAATTTGACCAAGCCATCCTCTGAGAATAAGTAGAAAAATCTAGAAATAAATAAAAGTCAAATTAAATCATGATCATATAATACATGTGTATATAAGTACATATATATGTACATATACACATATATTTCAATCCTCAAATTAAATCTATGTTTTATATAAAATGCTTTGCAGTCAATCAAAAAATAACTAGACATACATACTAGAGATCAAACAATGCAACCATGAAAAAAAGTAAATAATGTAAAATTTGAACAGAAACACTTGTAAGAGACACTGGCATTTCAATTATGATCTTTATATTCACATATATTTCTTTTTATACTAAATATTTAAGTTCCTAATTTGCATTGCTCTTCTATAAAAATAATATTTTTTCTTTTATTTCATTATATTATGGGGGTACAGATATTGTTAGGGTTACATATATTGCCCCTGCCAACCCTACCCACCTCCCCGCTGTGCTAGAGCTTCAAGCGTGTCTAACCCCCTGTTGGTGCGCGTCACACCCATTATGTAAGTATACACTCTTCCCCTCCCCCCACCTGCCCACCACCCGATAAAAGTTTTGGGTTTTTTTGACATTTTGGTTACATTGTATTTCTTTGCTTCTCCCTAAGAAGGGTTAGAAGTATTCCCTTCCCCCCTACAATGCTCGCCATATCCCAAGGGTGTGGGTCTCCCCCCCCACCGACTCCCTGGTGGGTACTACCACCATTTGAGCACCATAGTTTTAATCAATCAGAACCAATTTGTTGGCGAGTAGATGTGGAGCCCATTTTCCTCGTCTTGTGTTGCCTCACTTTGGATAACA
>VBSM01001979.1:13254396-13274163 GCA_008086735.1 Cheirogaleus medius | reverse complement strand
ATTTCTCTGATGATTAGAGATGTTGAGCATTTTTTTTTATATGTTTGCAGGCCACTATTCTATCTTCTTTGGAGAAGTTTCTGTTCATTACCATTGCCCATTTCTTAATGGGGTTGTTTGATTTTTTCTTGTCAATTCTTTTAAGTTCTAGATAGATTCTTGTTATTAGACCTTTAACAAGGAGCTGAAAAATAATATTTTCAAAGTAATCATACTATCCTTATTACTAGCACTATGATTACTAAAGATATTTTAAGCTTCCTTTTTGGCTCTTTTTTCCTAAGTATGTATCCTCCTTGGTAAATGCAATTTTTCCATAAAGTCATTTACAATAGTTCTTGTTTCTCTGCTACTCCAACTATAAGAATAAAGACAATTCTTACAAAACATTAACAGCACTTTAAAGGGACACGCAGTTATTGTGAAGTTTTCCAGAAAATCTGTGGAAAGAATTCAATCACTCAGTGGAGAAATCAGTCTCTTTGCAAACCAAAAGACTAAACTCTGGATTGATACATGTTGAGGAAGATAAAAAGAACTGCCCATGGTTTGCATGATCTGTAGTCATGTACAAAACATGATGAATGGTATCATGCAAGGCTTCTGTTAAAAAGTGAAATTTGTGTGTGATAGTTTCCCATTAACATTGTTATTTTAGAGAAAGAAACACTTTAAAAAACAAAGTATCTTTTGTGGAAAACATATCTTCAGAGTTCACATAAAGTCCAGTATTGCTTTTTCAGTATCTCGATTTCAGAAAATTAGTTAATTCTTTAAGGACACAATAATAAAAATGTATCAAATGTACCTTCCTTGATTCAGTAAGCCACAGTAGTTAAAACCAAGCTCACAACTCTTTAAAAATTCTTCAAAAATTTTATAAGTGTAAAACAGCAAGATTATGAATGATTCCCAAAACCAATTTGTGATATTTCAAAAATTACAATAAACTATATCTGTTCATGGAAAGAATCTTCTATTTTTGAATGAAAAACCAACTTTAGACATGATTAGATTCATTTTCTACTTTGCATTTAATATTTAGAGAAAGAGATTTTCTTCAATTTGAGTTTTATTTATGTTATAATTACATAAAACATTTACATTGTACTGATTGGCCTAGTCCTTTCCTTACTTAGGACTTTTCAATCTTATGATCTTTCTGTACCAGAGTTTTTGTATTCCCTTTGCAAATATATTCACACGCACACACTCATAAATAAGTAGATACATGCACACATATATATCTTCATATCCTTCCATGCTGTTTGGCGACTTGATTTTTTTTTAGTTAACATTATATTCTAGAGATCTTTTCATATATCATATAGAGAAATTGTCCTCATTCTCTTTTTATTCTTTTCAAATGAAATTTATTGAGTTAGAGTTTACATTCAGTAAAATGCACCCATCTTAGGTGTACAGGTGTCAAATTGATAAGTTTTGACAACTAATCACTACAACAATTAAAGAACATTTTTATCAAACCCAAAAGTTACCTTGTTTCCATTTGCAGTTAATTTATGTGTTCCCACTGATCTGATTTCCATTAATATAGATTAGTTTTGTTCTGAGATTTCAGATAAATAGATTAGTTCTGTTTTAGGAGTTCATATAAATGACATCAGACAGTATGAACTATTTTATCTCTGGATTATTTTGCTCAGCACAATGTTTTTCAGATGTATCCACATTGCTATTTGTCTCAGTAGTGCATTCCAATTCACTGGTGATTAGTATTCCATTGTATGGCTATACCCAATTTCTTTATCCATGCAAATGTTGATAGACATTTAGTTTTTGGATAGTTTATGTGCTATAAAAATTCACATTCATGTATTTGTATAAACATAAGTTTTCCTTTCTCTTATGTGAATAGTTAAGAGTAGAATTGTTGAGTTATATGATGGTTTATAAGGAACTTCTAAAATGTTTCCAAAGAAGTAGTATTATTTTATATTTCCACCAGCAATGATAGTTCCAGTTGCTCCACATCCATGCCAATACTTGCTATTATTAATCTTTTTCATTCTGGCCACATTACTTTGTGTGTAATGCTATTTACAGTGGGTTTATCTGCATTTCTCTGATAACTAGTGATGTCAGATATCTTTTCACATGGTTTTTGGGGATTCTTATAGCTTCTTATAGAAAGTGGTTACTCCAGCCGGGCGCGGTGGCTCACGCCTGTAATCCTAGCACTTTGGGAGGCCGAGGTGGGCGGATCGCTCAAGGTCAGGAGTTCAAAACCAGCCTGATCAAGAGTGAGACCTCATCTCTACTAAAAATAGAAATAAATTAATTGGCCAACTAAAAATATATAGAAAAAATTAACCAGGCATGGTGGCGCACGCCTGTAGTTCCAGCTACTCGGGAGGCTGAGGCAGGATTGCTTGAGCCCAGGAGTTTGAGGTTGCTGTGAGCTAGGCTGATGCCACGGCACTCACTCTAGCCTGGGCAACAGAGTGAGACTCTGTCTCAAAAAAAAAAAAGAAAAAAAAAAAAAAGTGGTTACTCCAATATTTTACCTATTTTTAAAATGTTTTAAAGTATTTCAGTTCTATATAGGGTAAACCTTAAAATCAGATAGAGAAATCTCTTCAATTTTGTAGACCTTTTAAAAATTGTTTTAGCTAATCTAGATTGTTTGTATTTTTACATAAAATTTAGACTCAATTTGTTAATTTCTACTAAAAGAAAAAGTCTGTTAACATTTTGATTGATTTATAGATTAATTTGAGGAAAAACTGACATCTTAACTGTATTTAGTTCCTTCTAATTCATACATGTGGTATATAGCTCCCTTTAGTTAAATCTTTAATTCCTCATAGAAAATTTTGTATTTTTCAATGTTCATCATTTGCACATATTTTGTTGAGCTTATCATTAAGTATTTAACTCTTTCTCTTTGTTTTAGGAGATTTTCCACTTCTGTTTATGAGCTGCAGGGCATTAGTCACATGCCTTGAAAAAAGCAGTTCCACAGCTTTCCCTTTAGCCTCCTACATAATCATCTGGGCAACCAATTTATTTTTTTTTACAATTCAAAAAGTGACTTTTCCCAAAAAATATTCATTCTAGTTGTGCATTCGGGGTTATGAAATACCACTTCGAATTCTCTAATTGACTACCCTTCTATTTCCAATTTAATCTTAGTAAATATTACTGTTTTACCAAAATATCTGATTTCTATTTTTTCTTACCCTTTATACAACTTTGAAGAACTCTGCATTTACTAGAAAAGTGACCTCACTGCCTGCCGATAGTTTGAATCTCAGTGAATCTTTAAGATTCTGTATAAAGAGTTTTTTGCTTTATGCCCTGACTATTGCAGAGGACGTTAGTATACTAAGTAAAATCCATCAAATCAGTAGGTTCTTGGAGCTTCCATTGTGTCTTGGGGTATCTCGTGCTAAACTTGGCTCTGTTTCTCTGACTTAGTGTGGGTGGCGGGTGTTAATGGGTTTATGTAATAACTTTGCTATCTTCTGTGGCATCCTGTTCAAGCAATTTTCTCCCTGAATCTGGGATTACTTTCAGCCCTTCATATTATTTTTCAGGACCTCATTTTCTGCTGATTCTTGCCAACTCTCTCCAAATCAACATATTGGCCTATTTCTTTTGTTGAACAGCTAAGGCCAGCCCAATCTTCCCAAGAATTCTATTAATAATTGTGTGATTTTTATCACACTCTAGGTTGTATCTGTACCCCATAATATGTTAACCCTCAGCTCTGTGTGGGATGCTTCCAGAAGCGATGTGAGTTTGATTTACTCTACTAGAAGTTACTTTCTGGGGATTCTCCCTTGACTGAAATTTTATGAAAGGTTTCTGTCTCTTTGGAATCCCCTCCAATCCTAGCTTGCCCCGTTAACATTTCTTAGACTTCTGCAATATTTTCCCAACCCTCTGCCTTTAAGTACTGGTTTTAGCGGTGGGTCATGCTTTTGATCTGCCAGCGAGTATTCACTTCAGTAGTGGAGACTGCTCCTTCCTTAGTGAGCTCCACAAGTACATTGTCTGTCTCATCCTTGGGGAGACTAATCCATGTTCTAATTTGCCATCACCTTTGGTACATATACTGAGAGAGGAGCTCTTTTTCCTTCCTGCATCCCCTACTGTATTCTTTCCCTGTGGTTTGCAACTCTAGTCTGGTGTAAGACTTTTCCTCCTCACTCTGCAGTTTCACTTCTCTATGTCTTGTGGCATCTCCTGACTGATTTCTGTATTCTCCAAAGGCAGTGTTTTTTTTTGGAAGATTGACTTTGTTAAAATCCCTGAGTAATGGATCAGCTGGTTCAGGATTAAAAGAATATCATCCTCCTAGCTGCTTATCACCTGCGTATTTAGAGAACTATTTTCTCCTCTTCTTTCTCCCTTTCTATATTTGAAAACATGGTAGTATTCTTTTTCTATCTTTTTGTCTAGTATTTTAAACTAAGATGTACCTTCAGCAGTCAAGGTTAATAGTATCCCCTAAATGTCAGACCAACTTGCTACTTACCACTTTTCTTTAAATTTTTCTACGATGAAGTATGATGTAACTGTTTTTAAATAAACAGAGTTTTCCTTTATGCAACACACAAATTTAGGCAGAGCTTTAGGCACGTGTCCACCATACCTTTATGAAGTCTCAATGCCCATTTCTTCTCCCCAGAGACTTAGATTTAAATGGTCTTCAGGATGCCTAACCATTACCGGTACTATGTTTCTAAAGTCCCACAGGTGATTCTAACCTCAAGTCTGGTTGGAGGAAATCCATAGCTGCAGAGCTCAGTGGATGGCAGGTCTTCTATTGCCTACAGTATATCTCTGCTGGGAGCATAGCAATGTTTCTAGCCAAGCACCAAAAAAATACTCCTTTATTTCCAATGACTCCTGTACTAATGAACAAACCCTTTGGTGTAGAGTGTGATAACAACAGTCAAAGAGTTTAATCAATCTCTGCAACGTGGATTTTTCTTTGGGGGTTCTCCAACTACTAATGGCCTGAAAGCATAGATTAAGGTGTATACACATGTATATTCACTACACAGTTTATCTTCAAGTATTTTTAAAGTAAATGCCTACAAAAATGTTACAATATAATTAAAATGATGAGAAACACCACCACTACGCCATCCTGGAGAAAAGCAAAGAGGTTACCTAAGATATTCTTATATTTGTTTATTACTTATGTGTGATAATTAAGAAATGTGTGCTTCCTTGTCTAGTCCCTGCTGAAATTTGTTGCTTCTATATCTTTTATATAAGATATAGTCTTACACAGTTGATTGAACATAATTTTTGTTAAGGCCGGCTTTTTCATGTATCTTTCTTTCTACTTTCATATTAGATGTTTTTAAACATCTACACCAGTATCTTTTCTTACAATATATTTCTGTAATTGAATTTAAAACACACATCAGAGATTTATAATTTCCCAAGGCCTTTACTGAGAGGTCATTTCAGGTGACAAAAGTTTTAAGAAAAAACCACAGGTACCAGAATTAATGTATTACTTCATACAAAATGTCATTTAGAATGATGGCCCCTGCCGTTTATCCAAAGAAATATATTTTAAAAGATAAATTTTAACTTTCAGAATAAATTTTAAAAATAGTTTAGTATTTTGTACTTCTGATATAACTGTGTAAGAACACTTAAATTAGATCTAATAGCAGAAAAGCAGGATGATTCTTTGTAATTCTTTGAAAGAAAAAGTTGCTTTCAAATGTGATATAATTGTACATAAATTGCAAAGATCTTGTTAATGACAACCCTCTGTGCCCCATGGGAAACACTGACTTAGATCTTTCACTGATTATAAGATGTTTTAAGGAAAAAGAAAATCTGGAGCAATTGAAATTTTCAGGTCTAGTATCAGATGGATAAAAGAAAGACATTTATGTGGGTGCCCACACCCACCAGCCAGAGACACCAGGGACCTACCTGTATCACACAAGGCTGACTCTATTGTAAAAAGGGATAACACGTCACCTGAGGAATCAAGGGGTATATCCTTAAAAAGAAGTTAGGAGGGATTGGTTATACAATATTGGCTTGAGGTAGATGGCTTTGGTGGAGGAAGGGATGGCGGTGGTTCAAAGAAGAAGCACCTTAATCTGAATTGGGTCATGCATTCAGGTACTAATCCCTAGAACCTGCACAGGTTCCCATATATTAAAAAGGAAGTCTTTGCAGATGTGGTTAAGATAAGGATCTTAAGATCGAACAATTATCCTGGATTCCCCAGGTAGGGCCTTCATGCAAGCATGAGAGGCACAAAGAGATTTGACTACTGACAAAAGGATAAGGCCTTGTGAGTACGGAGGCAGAGAGTGGAGTGATGCAGCCACAAGAAAGCAAAGCCAGCAGCCTGCAGATGCTGGAAGAGACAAGGAAGATTTCTACCCCAGAGCCTTTGGAAGGAGCATGGCCCTGCTGATGCCTTGATTTCAGACTTCTGACCTTGAGAACTGTGAGTGAATAAATTTATAATGTTTTAAGCCACCAGTTTGTGGTAATTTTGTATAGCAGCTATAGGAAACTAGTGCAGGTATCTTAATTATTTATTTCTAAGAGGAAAGGGGAATGGGGCAGAATCAAAGATGTCATTGGTAAGAAAGCAGAAGGCACAACTGTTTTTTGCATAGTGTTCATGCTTTGCCTGTGCTCAGACATGGCTATGGAGGTGTCTAGTTTCTGTCTCACTCCATCATGGTCTCAGAGTGACCTGTCTGATGTTGTTGTATTCCCTGAAATTGTTTATATTCAACCAGAGAACATCAAGGCCTATCTGTTCATGGCAGGCCCGTTCCCAGCTGACAGCGCTCAAGACTGCGTTTCTCTTTCTTACGACTAATGTGATGCGTGATGCTGGCTATGCTATTCAGCCCCTCTGGGCAGCACCATTGACTTCAATCATTCATTCATCTCTTTGAGGGTGCAAAGACGGATACAAAGAAGTGGAGATATAACATGTCCATTGATGGTAAGTGTTATAGAGAAAAGTAAAGTGAGAAAAGGAGCAAAAATGTGTTGGGAGGATTGCTATTTTAAATAAGACAGTGATAGAAGAGCTCATGGATCAGGTAATATTTGAGAAGGAACCTGAAATAAGAGTGAAAGGAAGCTAGAGGAAAGCATTTCAGGTAGAGGGAACAGCGATATATCCAGAGATGCTTGCTGTCTTCCGTCGAGGAGGCTGGAGTGGTGAGGGTAAGCAAGAGAGTAGTGGGAGATGAACTCAGGGAGGAAACTGGTTGTTGGGGTAGGCATGTTTGGAGGCCTCTGATGGAGAGAGAAGTTGTACAGGGTGAGGGTGGAACAGAAGAGTGACACAATCTAACTCACCTGTGAAAGGATCATTCTTCTTTCTCCAGAGAAAGAGGGATAATAATGTAGAAGGAATAATAGAATCTCACCTTTTTATAGCCTCTAATAAAAATAACTGATTCACCTTTGGGTCACCATTTAAAACCCCCTAAGTGTAAGGCTGATGGGGAATTGGATGAGTGTGTGATATCAAAGCTTCATGTCTAGAAAGGAAAACTCAATAGCAAGTGATTGATACTAACAATTGCAGCATGATGAGCAGGAGAATTGTTAAAAACTGAGACACTGAAGGGGAAAATCTAAGCTAAGTGTGTCAATTTGTGGCCAGAGGTGGGATGAGGAACAAGTGTCATTACATAAGTGGGGCTCAAAGAAGGAAAGGCAAACTGGCATCTTCTAATAAGGACGATCAAACCTGACCATCTTTACCTTGAGATGACGGCACTCCTCTACACGCCAGAGCAACATGCAATCCTCCTTTCAATAAAACTTCAGTGGGGAAGATATATCATGCATCTGTTGTTAAGGTCATGGCCTCCGCAGTCTTCTCTAGAAAACCACAGTCAATGTTGAGTTGTTTATAGCTCATGCTACTTTGTCATTGGAGAGACTGTGTGGCTTAGAGGAAAGAGGCAAGATTGTCTTGGAGGGGATTAAATAACAGACTGAGCTTGAAGGAGACTAGTAAGCCATAAAAATTTGGTAGTGGTTATTATTTATGGCCGTCTTCTAGGATATTTCAGCAGCTTCCGGACTTCAGCAAATGGAAAGAGAAAGGTGCTAGTGCACGTGCTCAGTAAATATTTACTGCATGCACAAAGCATGAATGAGGGACTATGCAGGACAAAGAAGAAAGGGAGGGAGAAAGGAAGGAAGGAAAATATTTAAAGATGTTTTAAAACTTTTATTCAAACAAAGAATCATCCATCAGGAGTTGATGAGCTCTTCTCTTTGCCATGCATACTGCTTGGTACGATGACTGAAAAGGAGACATGGGGTAAGGGGTTTCCTAAGGACCACACAGAGCACCCAGTCAAATCTCAGTTTTATAGAAGAGGCAACTCAGTGATTTAGTTTTCTGGTGACTATTATGAGATTTTAGGGTCATTTTAGTGTCTTTCAAAAAGCACAGTGGAATTAAAATATGCAAAAATTGAGCAGTGGTGCCAGGGCCTTTACTTTTCACCATTCCCCAAATAAATCTCCCTTAGAAAGGAAAAAGTCTACTCCCCATTTGACTAGGATTATATGGAGTCATCTGTCTCAGAAGGCACAAAATAAGTGGTCAGAAATTACACACCGTGAATTTCCAAGAAGCTGCTAAAAAAAAATCTTAAAAGTCTCAGGACAAATAAAATTAAATCCATATAACACTTATTCTACCAGAAGAAAAACATATACAGGTATATTATTGCTCCCAGAAAAGAAATATTCACGCAAACCTCAAGGAAGCAAGCCTCAAGGGCGCAATGTACAATCAGATAATGTAGCAAATCTGACAGCACGACCCATCTGAGGTATAAGCAGATGTACCCTCTGCTTTCATCTGGCGTGAAGTACTTCTCTTTCCTGGAGGCCTTCTTCTGTGAGGCTAACTTTCCCATGACCTATGCTGTTAGATGTCTTCCCGGCACACTACTTTATAACAAGAAACTTTCTGAAGCTCAATAACTAGACCTCTTGAGGCGAGGTGCAAAGATGACCCATGTTATGTTAAACTCAATTCTGTAAGAAATCTTAGAGTCGTGTTATGGGGGTTTATAATATTTAAACTGATTGATTGATTCAAACACCTTGATTTGGTCTAGCAGGTGAGGTAGTAATAAAAGAAAGAACACAGGCATGGAATCATAAAGGCTAAATTTAGGTGGTTGTGTCTTCTGCTGATTAATAATATAATTGGTCTAAGCAATTACCTATTCTGTTATCTCAACTTTCTGACCTGTCAATGGATAGGCCACTGCACCTCCCTATTCACATCACAGAGCCACTGTGATGCAGAATAAGAAAAAATAGTAGGCAATAGATCTTAAATGAATATAAATAAGAATGATTAATTCTTTATTACTATACTAAACATGGATTTTACACGTGGTCCTGTTTATCAGTTTTCATCAGCCCTCTCAACTTCTTGGAAATAGCAAAAGATTTGTCCCTCGTGCATGAAGAATCACAATGAGACCACACTGAGCCCAGTGTTATTCCTTCCACTCACCACTGGTTTAAAGCCATCCATGTAAATCATGCTATATGGTACCTGCAGATTGCATTTCGGTTATTGAAGGACTTCTGTTTAACTTCACTTTCCTTTAGTCTATTTCATAACATCTTGAAGTTTATTATTCAACTGCTCTGCCATTTCCCAGTTTGTCTATGTGTTACATTTCAAGGGCTTTGTCCATATTCCAGAATCCCTTTAGCTCTTTGCTTCAGTTGTCTCTAAATCAGACATTTTACATAGAATCCTCAAAATGGAAATTTACAAAAGAAAGGATGTACTCACTCAATTACTAACTTAGCTCTAAATTGCCAGACTCTTAATGGAATTTGGTTGGGATCACTTTTGGCTTTCATAAAAACTTGGGTACTCTTCAGCGACTCTCTCTGGGTCTCGGTTTTGTCTTTTTAAAATATGAAAACATTAAAATGAAAATATACTGTAATAAGTAAAGTTTATTGTAAAAGAGAGAGGAAAATATTGTATATAGGAACCTATAGGGAACTGATTCTGCGAAGAGTCTTTTCGTCAATTGCATTGTGAATGCTAAACCAATCTTTTGAAGATTTTGCAGAAAAAAGTCATTAAGTTCCAATAATATTCACACCCTCCCTGGTCTTAAACACTATTAGTGGAATTATAGATTGGTTAAGTTTTTTAGGAGCTAATTTGGCAGTATATATCAAAATTACAACTGCGTTTTGCCTGTGACCTGGTGATTCTATAGTACGTGTACCCAAAAATGTGTATATCAAAATGCTCCTTGTATCTTGCATTGATCCAGCAAAAAATGGGGAAAAATACATACTCACTAGTAAAAAAAGTTATAGTATAAACGTTTTATGGCACATGGTGGAAGTTTAAATATACTGACATGAAAAGATCTCCAAAACTCATCAAAGCAAATCTCTTAATAACACCTGATATGATATTATTTATGCTGTATATAGTGATGTACTCACACATGCATACTGGAAGATTGACAGCCCACAGAATTATTGACAGTGGATGCCTCAAGTGTAGGAGAAATGGGAATACGTAACAGAGGATTTTTCTGTTTTGTTTCAATCATGTCTCTATGTTTTGAATCATGTACAATGAGAGAGTATCTCTACATTATGTATGTACTAAACTAATATTTTAAAAATATGTATTCACCTTCTAGAATATGTCTAGGAAAGAAAAACACATACTCAGAATATTTTAGATCCCCTGATTTCCTTTTTGTTTTATTTTAGTTACTGAATACACAATACAAAATATGTAACTCTGGTTGTATGCAGAACCATGACCCAAAATATCTCAGGTAGACTCATATTTGTTTCATTCAGTAACTATTTTTGAAGAGAAGATGCAAATAAATGAAGGAATGAATGGGTGAATTGCAAATATCAGTAACCCTGAGCACCTACCAGCTTATGCAAAAGTCCAAATCCTTGCAATATTCATCCACAATCTCAGTCCCCCAAATTTCTGGATTCTCTGAACGGTAGAATATTTTGACAACCTGAATAGCCTCAGGTTCATTCACTTTGTATATCTTTGGTGAGGTCTCATTGATTCTTATTGAGTTTGTCCCACCTCCCATACTTGTGGCTCTTTGGGAGACCATAAAGCAGCAGGGAGCATCACCCATGTTAATCAGCAGAGTGACCACTGTGCCTGCCCAGGCTCTGCCAAGCAGCCTCAGCTTGGTGGCTCTTCCACAGTGCCTGTGTTCTGGGCTACCAACCAGATGGTGGATAAGAACTTCACACAACTGCCCTTGGCCCTGCCCACAGGCTGCCCTTGCCCTTGCCTCTGCCAACTTCCTTGGGATTTCCAGGATGTACTAGACTCTATGTTATGAAGTCTCTGTGAGCATGTGAAGCATTTATTTTCCCAAATGCCACAGCCAGAAGTTCCTCTCTGCCTACTTTTGGGTCTTAGAGCTTTCCAGACACTCAGGAATTCATTCTCTTTTTGCACCCAGCTGTTCAGATAAAATGACCCTGGGCTACCTTTTGTGTATTCTAGTTAAAGGCTCACTTACCTTGGCATCATATCATTATGTTTCTAAATCCTAGAAATCCATGATTCTATTATGATGATGGCCAAACCAATTCTTGAGGGATCAAGCAAAACTAAGATGAATTGTGCAGATTTCAATTAATCCCAGGTTTAGGATGACAGTCTTTCCTAGGATAAATCTTTTCTGTTCTTAAATGGTTTGCAACATTGCTAGATGACAGTAACTATGGCAATGATGATAATAATGATGATGGTAAAGAAAAATCCCTGACATCTATTAAGCCGTTCCACAAGCCCACCTCTGTGCTCTCACTTCTGACATGTCATTTCATTAATCCTCATAACAACCTACTCAGGTAAGTACCTCCAATGGTCACACTTCACTGTTGAGAAACCAAGACTAGGTGAGGTTAGACAAGTTAGTGAAGCAGTCTGATGCCAGAACCTGCACCCTCAACCACTACTCTGTCTGTGTTAAGAAGGCTTTCAGCTTAGATGGAAGAACATAAATGAGAACTGATTTTTGTACTTTAAATATTTTAAGAACAATAATAAAAGATGGCGTATAATGGTTTATTTGTGCCATGCCAACATTTGTAAACAAATTGTACTTCAGTTGCGGAAAAGTATGTCCACATGACTTCTTTGAATAAAAAGAGGCTATTAAATTTTTTTCGTTAAGAAAAAGAATATGTAGCAGAAATTGGAGCAAGCAGAAAACATGTTAAAATCTTCCCTGAGCCTAGAAGAGGTAGGCAGTGACTCAATGCCTCTAAGAAAGTATTAAAAAAGGAAGCAAATGTGCTTTTAACTGTTGAAAGAGTTGCAATCTTGGATACTCACCAAATGCAAGCAGTGTGCCATCTTCCACCAGGACTTGGTGAGGGTTTAATTATATGGCTACAAAGCATCGTTAATGTTAACTGAGGGAGATCTTGCTAACTGGGCTTGGGAAGTTCACTGCCTCCACAGATTTCAGATATTTATTTACTTTGTTCTTTATCAAGTTAGGCCTATAATGGAAACTTCCCAGGTACTCATACTTTGAGTCACTCTTTGAACTTAGAACACCGGAGAGAAATGGCTTTGACTGCACTTTCACAATGGCCAACACTAGCACCAATTAATTGGTTCTCTTGAAAAGAAAATTGGAACAAGTAGAGCTTGAGACTGGCTAACAGACACAGGAGTTGGAATCATTATTCCGAAATAATGGCCTCCTGCAATTATAAACCAATAAAGATGTGTTTTTTTTCTCCACCAAATAGAATGCTAAGATAATAATGCTTATTTATCTATTTAATGGGGATGTTGAAAGGTTTATTTAGTGGCTGTTTGTAAAGTGTCTGGGAAATGAAAATTGCTATATAAGTGCTAAATATGATTATTATCCAAACTAGCACTTTTATGTGAACATTCTGTTCTGGTTGCTTCCTCCAAGGAGTCTATTTCAGGGCAGCTTAACACCTCCACACGGAGCTTTCAGAAAGGCTTCCACGCTGAAGGTCTATTGAGACGCCTGAGTCCCTGATCGCTCCAGACAAGATAAAAATTAAGTCGCAGATATAATTCACAGACATGTGAAGGGCACTCTCAAAGGCTTCATAATGAATAACAAGGGTCTCATTCATGAGAAAAGTATCAGTGTAAAAATCAATGGAAAAGCCAGGCAGAAAAATGACTAATATTATGGGAGATGGAACTCTGTCAGAAGCATCCTGCAACCCCACGTTAGCCATGCCATCTAGCCACAGAAGGAAGGTCCCTCTTGGAAGGAACATGAAATATTAAAGTATGTTGAGCTTGGAACTCTCCACCCAGAAGTCTTCAATCTACAGTTTTTAGGAGGCTTCCCAAAGACCCTGATTATCCTGACTCACTCTTATTGAAAACTTCCAGTGAGTTACAAAATCATTTCAGAAGCTAGAACACGTCTCTAAGGCATGGAATAGTGTAATTACTGAGAATCTCTTTTGTATGGAAATACTTTTGAATGAGATAGGCAGCCATCTATCTGCCCGTGTTAGCATGTCCTGAGTTCTGAAATCAGGTTCTTTCCCTCAGAATGAGGCTACACACCTGAAGAAACAAGAAGGGATGTACAAATAGCAGAAAGGCCTGCAACGTCTGCAGTAAAGATAAATCACCGAATGTCGTGAGGAATCTAATGGGAAGAAATTGGAAGAAAATCATTTAATAGAAAGATTTGATGAATCTGAGGAATATTTCTTCAGAGTGCCTTTGAATAAGATAGGAACTGTCCCACAAAATGTTCAATTTTCATCCTTTGAACTGAGTAACCTGGGAATTGTATTCATTGGAACAATAATGAGACAATTGAAGAGTGATCCAATTGGTCTCCCTGAACTCTAATTTCTATGAATTAGAAAGTCTGAGAAAAAACAGCCAGTGCTCCTGTTGCAATGAACATCAGCTGCCTGCAATCAAGTTCAAACCGTTTGCAGGTGTTTTAGGGACTGTGCTAGGAAATTCTTGACATTTCTGCATAGCATGTCAAACCAGGTCAGGTGTTGGAAAAGATCAAAATGAATCAGGCAGTAAGCATCTAGCAGTTGGCTAACATTGCATCCAATTAAACAAATGACAGATGTTCATTAGAAACTCTGGGGGTGGGGAGATATACACAAAATAAAAATAGCCATCATAATTTTGAAAGAATTTTGCACTGATATGTCTGGGTGAATGTGCATGCGTGTTGGCGTGTGAATAGGTGTGCGAGAGACTGTGATGTCTAACAAGGTTTCCAATAAGATCATTTAAACTTGTTTTGAAGAAAATATTATTTCTTTCCCATGGAGTATTAAAAGGATCTGGATCTGTGTTTATGGTGGTAGCTTTATGTGATGCAACTAAATGCACTTGGGCAAGATTTATTACATAGACATAATAAGCATTTTAGCACATATTTAAGTTGCCACAGAATTTCCAGAAGAGGTTAATTAGAAACAGATACAATGGCAAAAGGAAGACTGAAACCAGTTTATTTGCCCAAGATACCTTCCAATCACTCTCCAGAGTCCTTGCTATAGAAAGATCAGATACTGTTGAAGGTGAAACTATTTCTATTCTCAAGTCTTTATTCAGTTTTTATATGGTCTATAACAGAAATGTCCACTTTCCTGATAATATGGACTCTCTAGAACAAGCAAAATGGTTACTCCTTGGTGACCCAAAATTCCTGTTCTCAACAATCAAAAGATATTTATCTTCCCTAGAAAATTTGACCTTAATTCTCAAAGGCCTTTTGAATCAGTTTTTCCCATATTGCTGGTTCACTCAATAAGCTAAATAAATTTTGGCACATACGTATTTAGCATTTATATAAGATTCATGTTTTTAATTTTTTTGAAATTATACATGGACAGTTTTGGAAGATTTCCCATTGATATACCCAAATGGAGTCAACTACAAGAGACATAGTACGTTTTCTGAGAAGTACACCTCATGGGCTGTTTAAATCTAAGGAGATCTTTTATTGGTCCCAGGAATTGCTGATTCTGTTTTTCTGTTGGCCTCATCTCCTCCCCTTTCTAATTCTGTGGGAGTTTTTTGTTTGTTTGCTTTGTTTTGTTTCTTCTGACTCTGTTTCAGGTCTGTTAGTAGGTCCATACCTAATTGAGTTTGTTGGTCATTTTCATTACCTGTTTGTCCATCTGTGAACTGAGATCAAATTTTAAAAAATATTTCATGCCTACTGGATAGCAGAACTTTTCTTTGAGATCTGAACTGATGGGTTTTGTTTTCTATGATTAACTCTGACCTTCTGCTGAAGTTATGTAATGGAAGCAACACGCTTTCCCTGTGTCTGTGTGTCTATAATTGAGAACATTCCATACCTCTCCTTGGGTAAATGTGAAATATTTCCTTACCTCTGAAGAACATTAATAAACTAAATTATGAATTTTCTCAAAATAAAGGATGTCTGTTCTGATTAAGTGTTTTCATGAATCTCATATTCCCAGAGTACCAAGAAAATAAGAAAACTGAAGATATTAATATAATATCTTAAATGTGCCAGACTACAAAGAAAAAAATCCTTTTTTTTATAGAAAATAAAAGCTCAAAAGCATTTGTCATAAGAATTTAAGTCTACCTAATCAAGATGAATCTTTGAGCTGGCTTGTGATATTGTTTAAAGTCAGCTATATGTGTGGTACATAATAAAAGCATTCATTTCACTTTTTATAAGTTTTTTAGAAAATATTTTTATAACACTGTAAGTTTGGCTTTATTTTTCCAGGAAGAGATTATAAATATGAATGTCTTAAAGTTTTTATACTTATTTATTGTTCAGAAAAGCTAATAGTATTTCCGTAAAATATTTAAAATTAATAAAATATAAAATTTTTTATTTAATTAAGTTATAGTCCTGAAAAACATTTTACATTAACATCATTTATGTTCTAAGCTGTAGCTGATTAAATATTATTTCCAAGATACTTAGTTAACTTGTATCTTGGTACTTAGTTACCCTTTATGTAATGTTAAATTGAGTAAACTGGTGAATAATCTTTGGACGTCTGAACAACTTTAAGTAAGATAGAGTTCTGAAACAGATATCTGCACAGCTTATAAGTAAGATAGAGTAATACAACTGTGTATATGTTGCATGGGTTGTATTTTTGCTTTTCAGTGTATAGAGAGTAATTTTGTCTTAAATTTAGGTAGGTTGTTCCAATGTGAAATTTTTATAAGGAACTAAATGAGTTTTTATAGCAAGTTACAGAAGTTTGAATACAGCAAATCACTTGTGTTGGTTTCTAACAATTGAAAATGATCATAAAAAAGTATGAAATATATCAAAATTTTACAAATTTGACTCATTTTGATGAGTTTATTTATAGTTCATTATTACTTTTCTGCCAGATATTATATTAATGCAAACTAGAATTTTTTTCCTTATGTTAAAATGACAAATGGCCTTGCAGTATTTAGTAATCTCTAAGAGAAAGTAAAAGATTAGTCTTTACCATCTTTATAATCTACCCAGATAGCAGATTATCTCACTAGAATAACTTTCTGTGCTATGTGCAGACTTTTATGTGTGGGACTTGAACCAAGGGGAAAAAAAGGAAGCACAAAATTCCTTCACTTCTGAAAGAGCTGTTTGTTCAGAATTGTTTTACATTCTATGCTTGTTTAAAATATTGTAGTGTCACTTTGGTGAACTGGTAGTCAAGCTAATAGTCTCAGGACCCATGATTCTGTCTCAGTCAAGAGACCAAAGATCTTTTGATAAATCTTTTGATTTTGCTTTGCAAAGATCAGGCTCTGTATTTATTAAATATCTGTGTGTTAAATATGTCTTACATGTAAAACTATATTTCACTGGACATTCACAAAGATATTTTCTTTTATTTTATATCAAGGGAGATGTTAAAAGTAACTTGATTTGGTTTAATATGTCTTAACTGCTACACCTTATAACTCCAACTTACACTCCAACAATAAGAGCTGCATGCAAAGTATTTGTCAAATCAAAGGAAAATCTCAACCTACCACAAGTTTATTTTATGTAGGTAAATTACAGTAAGTACAGATATTTCAGAGATTATAATTTTCATAGATTTGTCATGCCCTTGCTGTCTCTGGCATGCTGTTACCCTCAGAGGAAACACTGATCAATATCTTATAACCCAATGGAGAATTTCATTCTCCTCTGTTCTCCTATTATTGGTTACCATAATAAATTAACCATAGTTATTTGGGTTTGATGCTTGAAAGTTTTGTTATAAGCTACAGGCTAGAAATTGAGCTTTTTTTCTTTTTTATTTTTTAATTCAGCTTTTAACAAAGAAGAATAGTCTCAATGCCTCAGCAAAGATAATTCTATCAAGTGTTTTTGACTACTGATATTTCAAAAAATATCAAAACTCATAGGAACAGGCTTTGAAGCTTGAGCTAGCATCTCTTAGATAACTCCCTGCTTGTCCAAAGGGATTGAGTCAAAATTTCCAAGGCCATTTTTTATTCAGAAGCAGACATGGAAGCTGGCTGCTAACCTCAAATCCAAAAGATGGTGACAATTTACATATTACAGAATGAATGGATAAGAGAAATTTAATTATGGTTATTTGTTTTGGAATATTGTTGATATTAGTTCTATGTCCTATTGTCCTGTGTGTAAAAGAAGCAGCTTTATCTTGTTTTCCCTGACCCTGAATTTATATATTTATATTTATGTTTTATGTATATTTACAAATAAATATTATGTATATTCACATGTATTAATTTATGTGTATATGAATACATATTTTTTTTCTGAATCTCTTTATTTTCTCGGAAATGTAGTTATTTGCCAGAATTTAATCTCCTTTTTACTAGAATGTAATTGGACAAATTGATTCTGCAATCAAGGCTACACCTGCAGTAACATATTAGAGAATAAATCTCATTGTAATTAGATATGACAAACACATCATTAAGGAGCACAGCTTGTATTTCATGTGTGGAACTAATGCTCACAGAACCTTCCCAGGAAACTAGAACAACACACACTCTGTGTCTTACAGGGTCTCAGCTTTATAGGTAGGCAGAACCTACTCAGATTTGGCAAACTTTGAGGAGAAAGCAATTCTCCCAAATTTATAGGGAACACAAGTGTAACCTGTGGATATGAATGTTTCAGGTTTAGATTTGGTTTTCTAGTGTTGGAGTAGAAAATCCAGTGGGAACAATTTTTAAAACCCTCAAGAATAATAGATGTTATGAAATCTGAGACTCCTTATGAATTTTCCAGTCAAAGTTAATTCTCTGGAACTAACTCAGTACTAGCTCAACCCTGTGAGCCTCTGGATTTTCTGACCATTAGCAGGGAGGCTGATATGGTTAATAATACCTCTTGCTGCACATTTGTGAATTAATTCATCGAAAACAGAATGAGATCAGAATTTTGTAATAAAAAGTAATAATTCAAGATTATTTATGACCACCAGAGGACTATTAAGAAATTCATCCCAAACTGGAAAATTCACAAAAGTATGACTTCCTGTCTTTTTAGTGTCATATTATAACATTGTTTAACAGGCACTTCCAAGGAATATTTAATTCTCCAGGGCATTTTACCTTTATTTCGCTTGCTTACTTATTATCAATTGGGGCCTAGACTCCATGCAGTTACATGTTAACTCATAGTTTTCTTCCAGTAGAGATACAAGTAATATCAATGCTATAGAGTAGAAAATTCCAAAAAGTATGCACTATGAGTTAACTGGTTTTGTTCCTAATTTAGTCAACTATTTCAGCATGCTTTTCCTGAGTGACTTTAGAAACCTTTCCTCCTCAAATGCTCTTTGGATTGGCCATTCATCTGGTTCTCCCATTAATGTGTTAAATTTTGATATATATTCATTATATGTGCAATTAATGAGAATCATTCTATATGACAGCCATTCTGTAATATATATGGGCCGTGCTTTTTAACTTTTCAAATATTATATTTTGACATCTGCCAATCTTTAAATGAGCTCAGGTAGGTCTCATTTCTCAGAACAATTCATCTGAAGTTCTCATATTCTGGAGATAGACACAAGGTTTCTGGTTCTAGATTAGCTAAAAAGAAAAAAAAATGGTACCCCTACAAAAAACTCCTTTAAGATGATTTTAAATCATACTTTATCTTCAGTATCCTGATTATGTCCTTTAACTCACTAAAATATGCACATACTTGTTTATTCTATAGAAAAATAAAAAGTGGAGGTTTTAAAGAAATGTAATTATTATAAGAAGGTTTATTAAAAGCATTATTAGTGGGTACTGGGATTTATTCAATAAAGTTTATTACATAGCCCAAAAATGTTGCAAAGATAACATTTCTAGTGTCCATACCCCACCCCGCCACCCACCCAAGGAGCACTGATGACTTAAAAGGCCAAAATGAGATAAATCTTTTACTTAGGTTACATTCTTGTGACTTTCTTGACACACGACTCTCTTTGCTTCCTGTCCATCCCACACATTTCTATGAAAGGAACTCAGGTTGATATATGTCAGGAGGACTATGTTAGTACAGATCAGGTTTGAAATAAGCATTTTCTAACAGCAAGCAAAGAAAGAACAAAGCACCAGTCCATTCTGTTCCACCACCATTCAGCAAAACCAGCAGGATGCATACATGTAGTAGACTTGCTTTGCTAGCATACATTTGGCTTCAAAATGGTTTTTAAAATTATTCAGATATCGGCGGGGCACGGTGGCTCTCA
>VBSM01001979.1:13199368-13254296 GCA_008086735.1 Cheirogaleus medius | reverse complement strand
CTAAAATTTTTGTATACTTACCTTTATATTTACAGCTTCAAATAACTCTCATATCAACTCCTTTAATTATACATTTGAAAAGAATAAAAGCAACAGCAGATAAAGAAGGACTCCAGGTAGAGCAGAGTATGTGAGATGGGTAAGGGACTCCTGCAGGTGGGTGCCAGTCACTCCAGGTTTACCAAAATGGTCTTTGTGAATTACCAATTACCTATTTTATCACAGCAGAATCTTGAGCAAAGAGAGGTCATGGTCCACCTCTAGACAGCCCTCAACTCTCCCCGTGATAGAAAAAATAGGGCTCACTCCCATTCTTTCACATAGCTGGTCATTTCCTAACCACTCATCCAGAGCTCCAAGCACAAATGACTTCAGGGCCATGTCACATCAATATGTAAAGCCCCCAGATACAAGGTAAGAGGAGTGGTGGGGAAGGTCAGGCAGGGAAGTTTTCAATTCAAACATAAAATCATTAACCATCTGTGGGTTAAATTTGGCTCTTGTCCACCCCTTCATGAGGCCTGACCTTAGATTGAAGAGCTTAATTTGCTGATTAGTAAGAGAAAATTATGAATAAGAGCTAAGTTACCAAGCAGGTCAATAAGACGTCCCCATTTAGTCAATGCATGATTGAGCATTTATTGCAAAATGAAGACCATAGTACTATGCAGAAAATAATTAACATTTATCTAGAGCTTAACAGGTTACAAAACACCTTACACATCATCATATTTAATATAATACAATAAGATATCTAACTTCTATTGCTATTTATTGCTTTTAACTACTTCTACTAATACTAGAACTGCTACTGCCACTTCTATTCCTATTACTATGATTATGACTGCAACTACAGAAAGTCCTCTATTTTCGTACTATATTTTAGTCCTAAAATATGTCAGGCAATGGAAATGACAGTTATAGGAAGGAAATAAATTTGCTCAAAATTCTTGAGGAATTCAAATCAATTTCTTATTTCACACAAAAAAACTTGTTCAAAACAAAGCAATAAAATATTTGCATAATTTTACCAACCCTACCGTCTTAGTCAACTCGGGCTGCTATAACAAATACCATAGACTGGGGTGGCTTCAATGACAAACATTTATTTCTCACGGTTCTGGAGGATGGGAAGTCCAGGATCAAAGTACCAGCAGATTCTATGTCTGGTAAGGGCTCTCTTCCTGATCTACAGTGAGGTCACTGTGTTCTCACATGGCAGAAAAAGAGAGAGATCAGATTTTTCATTTCTCTTCTTAAAAGGACATTGATCTCATCATGAGCCCTCCTCCTTCATGACTAATTAACTCCCAAAGGCCCTACCTCCAAATACCATCACATTGGGGACCAGGGTTTCAACATATGAATTTCGGAGAGACACAGACATTCTGTCCATAGCATCTACTGTAAGAAAAGATGGTGAAATGCCCCAACTGGTCTCCTGGATGGCAGGTAGTGTCACTGTGGAATAGCTTCAAATATTCATTGGTCTTCTGGTATAAGAAACTCTGATTTGGGCTTTAGAAAAGGAGTTCAGAGGTTCCCATGTATTATGTACAAAAGTGAAAATTATCTGAAAGTTAAATGTATAAAAACCAGAGATCACCTCGTTTACAGATAAAGAAATAGGCTCAGGAAATTGGGATCAGTTTTCTAATAACTTTTAGACTGGGATTTTCTGGATTATTTAAAAAAAACATGGAAACTGATATTAGACTGCAATTTTTAATTTTGTCAAAAAAGCACTATGATGCACCCACACATTCATATACACATACATATACAAACAGAACTGTCTATTATCCTTTCATAAAAGAAAGGGCATTTTTAACTCCATAACTGTAAAAAATGGTACCATTCAAAGAAAAACATAACCTATAAATAGGAACACATTTGCAGTGGATTGACTTGGATCTCAAAAACACAAGTTCAAGTTCTAACCCCTAGAACCTCAGAATAAGAACTTATTTGGAATAAGGATCTTTGGAGATATAATTAAAATAAGGATCTTGAGATGAGATCACTGGATTAGTGTGGGTACTAAATCCAATGACAGGATCCTTATAAGAAACAGAAAAAGAAAGACACAGGGGAGAAGGCCATGGGAAGACAAAGCAGAGATTGGAGGGGTGCATCCACAAACCAAAAACACCTGGAGCCACTAGTAGCTGGAAGTGACAAGAAAGGATTCTCCCTTAGAGCCTTTGCAGGGAGCGAAGTCCTCCAGACACCTTGATTTTGGACTTCTAGCCCCCAGAGTTGTGAGAGAATGATTTTCTATTGTCTTAAGCTATCTAGTTTGCAGTAATTTTTTTTAGTAGCGCTGGGAAACTAGTACATTATTGAACTGTAAAACACACAAAGGCATGCACACACACACACACATACACATACGCACACACATTATTGTGTTCTTTTTCTGATTCTACCATAGCTATGCATCTTGTCTGGGGCTGAGAGCCACTGTTCTAACCCAGGTTTTTTGATTCCATAGTCCACACTTCAGTAGATAGTTCAGTAAATGAGAAAGAAGAGGCTTGGAAGTTACAAAGCTTTTGTAACTTTGGATATTTTAAAGCTAATTGCATGTAGATAAAAATGAAAACTCCAAAAGCCTTATCTTGTGAAATGCTCAGGCAGGGACAGTACATCCCTTGCTGTACCTTAGGCTATGTATGGGTGTGGGAGGAAGAACAGCTTTTCTTTGTTCTCGGAGATGATCTTTTTCAGAAACTTGTGCATAATGAGTAAGGCTCTGTTTTAGAACCTGGTTAAGTTAAACGTATTTGTAAAACCTATGCTGGAGTAAACTTACGTTACGCAACTTCAATCCTGGTAACAGGAAGCAGCTGTGTCAGGAAGCAGCCCTGGATGTGGTCCTGTATGTGTTATGAGAGCTGAGGGACTATTCAATGTAGATTAAGAATAACAAACGAGAGGGCTTCAAAGGGCAACTTGCTGGGGTTAACAGAGGTGGTACAGCAACTGTGAAAGACACTTCTAATTGCAGAAACGCAAGTACTGGGAGGATTCTTGCTAGCACATACACAGTCCGTATATTTTGAGTGGTCTCTCCTCTCCTCTCCTCTCCTCTCCTCTCCTCTCCTCTCCTCTCCTCTCCTCTCCTCTCCTCTCCTCTCCTCTCCCTCCCCTTTTCTCCCTTTCTCTGTCCTTCAGATTTCTTTTTGGCTACTTCTTCAATAGAAAGAGTCAGGAAATTGTAATTCTGATGATGACACAAAGAAAGCAACTTAGTACTGCCTCTCTGATGAATATTTAAACAAATGGAAGGGTTGTAAGGTCCAGGCAAGGGTTTTAGCACAAAGTTGACCAGAGATTCTGAGATGAGAAAGTATCAATACTAGAATAAAATATTCAAAGTGATTGAGAAAATGCTGGCTAAGACAGCTTACTACTGGTGACAGGCACATGACAAGTGCTACATACAAGTTAACTATTTCCTAGATCTGGACAGAGTGTTGGGATTTGGCTTAGCAGTCATTATTGGTAGTCTAGATTTAGAGAACAAAGCTTCCAATGGAACAAAGAGGTTTATATCCAAAAACCAGGCATATTTGTATATATTTTTAATGTGATTAATAGGATTTATCAACCCTTAGGTGTGTTTTTAAAAATTATTATATTTGTACAAATAAAGCTTGCACTACAAAAAATAAAACATAGTATGTATCCTCCTCTTTCTTCTCTTTCTTATTAACCCACACAAATGTATATCTGATTTTCAGATCATGAAATATTACTGAAACACCAGTGTGGACAAGTATCTCAGAGAGAATAAATCACTTCTTTGGGACATTAAAGACCCCAAAACATGATGAGAAATATTTTAACAACAGATTTTTTTTTTTCCTGGTCAGATGGGTAGCTAAGAACAAAGTTCAGATTAGATTGATAATTCTTCCCACGCCAAGAATCTAGAAATGCTAAACATTTCTGGCCATGTTTTCCACCCAGCTTTCTTGGTTTGAAGTTGGATTAAAGCCTGCTTTGAGTGGCTAGCCAGCCTGATCCGTGGAATACAGATGGCTTTCCCCACGTACAGTGGTGCTGGGACATCTGGCAAAATCTCAATCAATGCTGAAAGATCCTCTTGGGCTATAGTCATCTTTGTCATGGTTCTGTGGATATTTTTACCAGAATCTCTCTTCTCTCGTGCTTGCAACTACCCCAGTTTAGCTTCCAATACACAGCAGGCTTTTTATGGAGCTGTGATCCTATTCTTGTTGGTGCATTTTTATTATAACAAACATAGCTCCAGTGGGTGGATGGGGAATCCTCCAAGACTTCCTTGTAAATGATCTCTGCCTGTCACTTGATGTCAAGTGGGACTCCCCGGTAGCAGTGATGAAACGATGTGTGAGATAAAGTAGATGTGGATAGGGTCCAAGTCCAACCTCAACAAAAGGTGCTGATTGAACATCACTAATTTGTAGTATTTTTATGCAAGATTTACAAGTTTTGCCAAGTTCAACTTAAATACATTTTTTCAAATTGAATCTTATTAGACTTAGATTCTCACTCAAGCATTTTGAAAAGAGCAAAAATATAACATGCCTTCTATCTAATATCATAAACTTTTGCTATTATATTTCCAAGTGGACAATTTTAGACTTGTTTTATTGGAGGTATTTAGTTTGGAACTCACTGACTATTGGGCTGTGCATATAACAAAAGTTAGCGCTAGTTTTAGATTCTGAGGAACTTCCAAGATTTCTCTGGAAATTGGGATCTATGATGCCACTTGTCATCAGACCTGTTAGTAGTCTCTCTCTGGCTACACTCAGTCAACAAACTAGGTCTCGGAGCCAAATCCAAACTAATGGTTTTGTTTATGTGTATCGTGTGTGTGTGTGTGTGTGTGTGTGTGTGTGAAGAAAGTTTTATGGAGTACAGCCATCTATTCATTTGTATATTGTCCATGGCTGCTTTCACATTACAATTACAGAGGCAATTGCTACAGAGACCTATAGTACACAAAGCCTAAAACTCCCCGGGTGCTAAATGGTTATCAAGAGAAAGCTTCTCCTATGGCACTCATGTAACTATCCCAAATTTCCTCCATTAAACTCTTTTATTCAACCATGTAATGTGAAAATCTCTTATTGTCATTTATTTATTATTAATAATAATTAATATTTTTATAGCACTGTACAATTTACAAAATATTTTAAGAGAATGCTTTCAAACTCTTTAATGTCTGACCACTTATCACAGAGTGGTTAAAGCAGATATGAAAATATCCACTGACTTTCTGATGTCTGTGTTCCTTGTACCCAACAAAATTCCAAATACACGGAAGAGTTTTATCTACTGCCTACATGCAGAAGACTCAGTGTTTATGTCTCCCATCTAGACCTTTCCTCTAAGTCCTACCTCACAGTCTGGTATTATTCCCAAGACAAGTTTAGCTCCCACCAAACCTGTTGCCCCTCCAGATTTTCTTAGTTTGGGAATGGTTGAAACAGATGTCATCTTTGGTACCTTAAAAATATTTCATAATTACATTTACTTCTTTTCTTTCCAACTCCTGCCACATGCTCCGAGATACGATGATCTATCTCCTGGACCACTGAAAGTGCCTCCATATTGTTCTACCCACATCAACATGCACGTCAAAGTACTGACCTTCCTCAAAGCCACATGACTTGTCATCTATCAATCCCTGTTGGAACTGTGGGACCTGGCATGTACTAAGGGGGTAGCTCTTTTGAGAGATTTGTAGGACTGAAATTCAAGCACAGTGGGCTTATGTATTGTCTTGGTGTGAGGCATGCTCTTCTTATCTCTCACACTCTATCACATTCTGCCCCAAATCCATTCTTTCAGAATGCTGATGTCTAAAATTAACCACTTGAAGTCCATTCCTTTGGCTTAGCATTTGTCACCTTTTATGGAATAAATAAATTCAAGGAAAGTGATTTAGCTTTTATTAATAACTGAGTCTTTAGAATCTACTTGTTAATCATTTGTCCTATAAAATTAAATTACCTTGATTTCATTCTAGCTCTGCCACTTGACTATGTGATTTTGGCCAAGTACTATAACAATGTGAAGCCTCAACTCTCAATTGGAAAATTGAAGTAATATTAGAACCTATGTTTTAGATTGTTGAGAACTTTTCATCAAAAAAATACATATTTAAAGCACCAAACAGAGAGCCTGGGACATAATATATCCCATATTCCAAATTGGACAATTGTTTTCTATTTGATTCACTGTTGTTTCTCAGCAATGAAACCAGGGCCTGGCATAAAGAGGGTACTCAGAATAATACAAGAATATGCAAATGCTGAGTTATATGATTATGTAATTTTCAGACACTGGCTTTGCATAGAAAAATGATAAAGAAAATAGTGAACATAATTGCAACTGGAGAGTGTGCAAAAGGAGAAAAGAGCAGAACTGAAAGGAAGAGGTCACACACACCTACATAAACACCATCTATTTCTCACAGTTTCTAAGGACCGGATCCAGAAACGTAATCAGAAATGCAACGTCCTTTGTTTACTCTAAACAGGATCTGTTCCTGTCATTTTCTTCTGTGCTGAATTTTTGTCTCATAGTTTATTTGCTTTGACATAAACAGGAGCAATATGGCAAGATAAATATTGTGCCACACAGGCAGAAGGTTGTCAAATTTAGAAAAAGACAGCTCCAAAGAATACAGAGCCACCAACTCGACAGCTCTGTAGAACAAGCAGCTCAATCATCACGCTCCTCTCCTCACTCTCTGCATGTCTTTCTAATTTTGTCAAGTTGTTTACCTTAGGGGAAAAGAAAAGAAAGATCACATTGTGACCAGTATGCTGAGCAAGCAGTGATAGCCATCTAGGGCTCTGCTAGGCACACTATCTCAGCCAGGGGCTAGGAGTCAATATTAGGGTTTTGGGTTCATATACTGGGAAATAGAAACAGCACAAGTGATATTTCATTATTGTGGCTTGACAGCATGACACATTGGAAAATTTTTAGGCAGTGTGTTCGAATCAACAGTATTACATGCTTCCCACATTAAATAGGAAGCAAGAATAAAACAGGGGAGGAGAGAATGGTACATCTAACATAAAGAGCTGCTTACAAACAGTTTTAAAACTCTAAAACAAGAAATTGTTTCTCAGAGTGTGGTACGTAGGCCACCTGCATCAGAGTGATGGTTAATTTTATGTGTCATCTTGACTGAGCCACAGGGTGCCCACATATTTGTTTAGACATTATTTATCCCTGAAACTTAAGGTATGATTCATCCTGAGGCAGAATTTCTCTCCAACTGTGAACCTGTGAAACCAAACATGTTTTATGTTTCCAAAATACAATGGTGGGATAGACATAAAGGGGGAAATAGAAATGAAGGAGGGGAGGCCGCGTCCCAAGTCCTAAACCTAGCAAACAGCCTAATAAATATTTATTTCTTAACAGATTAGTAGCTGTTTGATAAAGTAATTTTAAAAACCATATTTATTTCTTATCCACAATTACTGACTAATGGGCTGTAGATGTCTGTACCTGTTGGTCATTGTACAACTCTCCAACCTTGGAATCAGTTTGAATACCATCATTCCCATTTCCTGCTACACATTAATTTTCACATGATACTTGCTTGTTAATTATAGCAGCCACCAAAAACCTAGCTTCACAAAGAAATGATGTCAATGAAGGGAATGTAATGTAATTTAATACTGAAACTGTGAACTACCTTCAGCTACTGTTTCACACTGTGTCTGACAAATGTCAAGTATCAGTATTTTTCTGAAATATTTAAACTATCCCAGCAACACCCCTGTGAGTTCATCAGCATGCCAATGTGCCTTGATACAGTTTGGAAACCAACACTATAGACATTAGGTTGAGTTTTAAACATGGAGAAGCTTTTTATTGCCTTTACAAAGTATACTAAGTATATATATTCAGATGGCAATTCTTTTACTTTACTGAACCAGCAGTGACTATCAATTGGGGTGGCCTCCCAACTCATGAGTCATTATTTTCTAGAAATAATCCCAATCCACTGGGCAGTACTCCAGAGCTCTGTGCTAGATAATCCTGCAAATCTGGTCATAGCTGATTGACATCAACTCAAGGCAATGAGAGTATTGCTCTTCTGCACTTACAAATGATAATAGACACAGACTTAAGTTTAATGAAACTGGGTCAGCTATTTTTCTCATATTCTAATTTGCAGGTGAAGGGGAAGGAACCAAAGGGATGAAAGTAAGAGGTTACATTGAACAAACTGCTTTCAAAAGTTCTATTTTCCATTTCATAATGTTATCTCTGCTTATTTACAAGTATTAGTAAATACTAATAGCAGAGGAATGCTTTTACCTATGTGGCATGATTAAGATTCCACTAAGTAGGAAATTTGTTATTCTGGGTGTCCCTCTAGTCGCTATGAAATGTTGCCTGTCAACTCCCCTCTAAGACCAACAAAGCAAGCTATGAATCAAAGAGAGCAAAGTTTTAAACTCACAGCAGCAAAGTTGAACACTACCTCGACAGATTCTATATAGAGACACAGAAGGGGGAAGTTAGGGAAGAATCTGTGTAGAGTTTTTGGTTTGAGCTGAAGGGATTTAAGGCAGACAGGTCTTCCAAAGAGGGAAACTGGTTGAAATTGTGCAAAATTCATGTCATGGTAGTTTAGAATTTGGGAGGCACAGTGAGGTGAAGATTTTGAGACAATTCTTGATAAGCAAAGTGTTATCTGATAAAGAAGCTGTTCGCCCAGATGATTTGGTTTGCAAGAATTTCCTGAAGCAGTGAAGTTATTTGTTAGTATATAGCTTTATCTTCCTTGGCAAGAATTTCCTGGTTAAACAGTTAAGACAAGTTGACACAAGTTGTCCTAGAGCCTCAAAACCAACTTTGAGAAAAGCATTTCACAGAATTAGCTGGGGTGATAGATCTTGTGCAACGAACTGAATTGTGTCCCCTCCAAATTTATACGTTGAAGCCATAACCCCCAGTGTGACTGTATATGGAGATAGGGTCTTTGGGGAAGTAATCACAGTTAACTGAGGTCTGAAAGGTGGAGCCCCAATGTGATAGGACCAGTGTCCTTATAAAAAGAGGAAGTGACACCAGAGCACTGGCTCTATCTCTCCGTAAGAGAACACAGAGAAAAAGTCATGTGAGAACTCAGCAAGAAGGTTGCTGTCTACAAGCCAGGAAGTGAGGCCTCACCAGAAACCAACTGAGAGAACACTGATCTTGGACTTCTAGCCTCCAGAACAGATAATTCTGGTGTTTAAGCCACCTATTCTTTGGTATTCTATTATGGCATCCTGAGTACGTGAATGCACCCTGAGTGTCAAAGGCAGATAATTAAATAGAGAGGGAGGAGTATGAATAGAACCCAGCATGAACTCTCGTTATAATAAGCACTTAGTTAAAGCCTAACGAAAATTGTCATTACCCTAACAGGACTACCAGGAACCACTTTAAAGGAAACATAAGAGTTTCTTTACTAAGCAAGACTTTCAACCTGCTGAATTGCTTGTCAAAATAAGAGAAGAAAAACAAAAAACAGGTTTTAAAGATAAAAGAACATCATAAATTGGCTGCAAGAATAAGAATTATAGCCTATGTTATTTCCTTGCTTGTTATAGTATATGATTAGGTAAGTCTTCTCAGAAACTCATCTTCTCTTCGTGTGGTATTATTGCATAATATTCTTTAGCCACAGATTCCACTTCCATTGCATTGAGGGTTGAGATGTGTGGTATAAATCCCTAGGAAGTGCTTAGTAATCTTCCAGATGAATGACAACTTCACATGTAGACAAACATTTCTGAGTATTCCCTTGGGTTTCCTGGAATGTTGTGGCATCTTACGCAGAAACTGCTGTGATTTTGCATCTCACCGTGTAATAATCCTTGCCACATGACTGGAGACTCCAATAGGCTCCCTCTCTCAGCCTCTCCCGAATACTTCACCCAGAGTAGTCAACTCATAACAACAGCAATAAAAATAAATTGACAATTCCTCAGGGCACATATCTGTAGCAGATTCCAGTAATACAATGACAAGAACATTCTTTAAACTCTAATGCCTTGCATTTTTATGCTTTTATAGGTTTTGTTATTGATTTGTTTATATCCCATTTGCTTGTTAATGGTTTGTAAATACACTGTACAGTGTCTAACACACCATTATCATACAAAAACTCTCTCTCTTTTTTTCTTTTATTTGTAGCACTCTATGAGATTTCTTATGAAGCATAAGATAGAGATACAAGTAGTTTATCTTCAGCAGTGATCAAAATAGATATTTAACAGAATATATAAATAGAGAGAAAGGGAACCTAAAATGTTGAGATAAACTAGGAATTAATCCATTGCCTCAGACAGGCTATAAAAATATTATTAGGGATTTGCTACAGAAACAAAAGAAAACTGCTATTTCTAATTCTTTCCTGGCTTAATAATCCAAAAATTTAATAAGCTATGTACCTAAATGTGAGATGGATTTTACAGTTTTAGAATAACAATATGTTTATATATCCTTTTTGTACCTTCTCTCCAACTGAAACTAGAGATCTGTCATTTTAATTGGGCTTCAGATGATCACAAATTCTTACTTGTTTACAAATCATTTTTTTTAAAGAACCAGGTGAAACAGTTACTATATTTGCATGGATGCATTTTCATCTACTCAAGGATTTATAATATTGAGGAGCTGGAGCATGTCTCATTAATCATTTTATTCTTCACTGGTCCAACCATGATGCCTTAACCAAAGTTTGGAGAATTTAATTGAATGTGGAGAGATAAGTTCCTCTCTTTGCTCAATTCTAAGATGCATGTGTTTTCATATCTTAACACTTTTAAACTGAATTATGTATACTTAATTGTCATAAGTTTTTTTCCTCCCCAAATGTGCTAATAAATCTGTTGTTTCATCTGACTGGTAGTGTCTTAGAATTGGGGAGGTATGGAATCTGGAAGGATTAAAATCCTTTCAGACATCACGCTACAATCTCAGGACCCAGTTGAGATATTTCTCTTTTACAATCCAACAAAATTAATATTTAATGAGACTTTTTCGCCCGCCAGGCCCTGTGCCGGATCTGTTCTTGACTGGGAATTTTATTTTATTCAATTTCATGGAATGCTTAGGGGATTTTGGTGGTGGTTGTTTATTTGTTTTGTTTTTAAGTAACATGGAAAATCACTTCTCATAGGACCAGTTTCTTCTCTAAAAAAGAACATTCTCTAGAAAGAGCAGACACCAAACTATTGGGTGCTAGGTTTCCCTGACCCTTGGTTTGTGACAGTCCAACCCAGAAGCACTCACTCCAAAGCTGTAGTGTCATGGGCAGAGCACACTACAGGACACAGGGCCAGTCATTCCTGGAGCTTGACAAATGAAGGAAGAGGTCCCCTGCTTTGCAAGGACAAGTGGACTGCTGCTGTCCACCTCTGAGCTCCGGGCTTCATGGCATCTTGTGCTGCTTCCTCCATCACCTTCACTTTTTGTTTTGTCTGTATTCTCTTAACCTTACTGCACTTGTATTCAAATATTATAAGAAAAAACAGAGTAGAAAGTAGAGACATATGCACCTCAAAGAGATTGCCCTGATTCCCTAGCAAAGATGTGAAACTACCATGGTACTGCACTTATAAGTTATTGCTCCAGAATCAGCTACTGAGGTTTGAACCCCAGCTATACTTATTAACTGTGACCTTGGGCAAATACTTCATTACTTCACCTCTCTGTATCTCAGTTTTACTATATAGGAAATTGTGCAATAATTCCTTTTTGATAGAGTGGTGGTGAAGTTCAGATAAGATGATGTATACACAGTGTTTAACACAATGCCTGATACATAACACATGATCAATAAATGTGATTGCTTTATTTAATGTTGAGTTTTAATTAATCAAATTAATCTCGTTATACTAAATGTCCACATCAGTAAGTTACTATCCCAAAGTAGCTTAAATTAAGGATAGCTCAACCAACAGAAGAGCGATATTTTTAGCCAATTGCAAGGATTATCACAAAAATGTCCTGATTGATAGATAAATTGATTAATAGAGACAGTACTTAAATTAAATTTTCAATTTGTAAATTAATACAATCCATCAAAATTATATTCAAAATTATTAGTTTACTGCATTATAATTAGACATTTTATAAGTAGTTAACCTGCCTTTGATTTTACCACTGTCTGAAATCACCTTGCTTCTACACAGATTCCTTTGTTCACTATTTCATCAAACCACTTATTCATACATAAATTAAATTATGCATTCATTTGCTTACCCATTCAAATATTGTTACAATATGTGGCTTTTCTTCCTAATCAATGTTTTATTTTAATTTTTAAGAATTGTATGCAAATTTTCCTGGTTATCTGTTTGTGGTCTAATATTCAGTTTTTTATCATTATCAGATTTTGTTTATACTGTTATTTTGTTTGCATACAAGGAAATTAAAATTGCATATACATTTATGTTTCATGAATTTGATACTATTCTAACCAAGGTTCCATTACTTCAGTGTGACTAAAAACGATGATTTTTCCTCCTACCGATTCTTGTTACCCATAAAGTCCTTCTTATTTCCTTTCTGAATGAAAGATACTTTTGAAATTCTTGGTACCAGGTAATTTGAGTTATCAAGAAGCTCTATTCAGATGCGATGGCCTATCTTTGGACCTATAATATGAACTCTTTGAGAATATCACACAAACACATTATAAGGTAATACATTTTAGCTTAATATTAGAAAGAATGTCATAAAGCACTGAATGGCACTAGAATAAACTTTTTAAGGTGACAAAGTCCCTCCTAATAAATAGATTTAAGCAGAACATGAATACTATTCATCAGGGATATGACAGGTGAATTTGGGAGAATGATTATACTAGGTATAATCTATAGTTGTAGCTAAAGTGTCTTCTTACTCAGACATTTCAATTATTCCCATATATAGAAACCTAGTAGGTAGAGAATCTGGTAAGAACAAGATCTGGATCTTAGACTCATATTAACTTGTGGACAGAGAAGAGAAAAAGAAAATATTTTAGGTTGGGGGCAGGGTTTGACATTTGTTTGAGCTGAGATGCAAGGGGCAGTTTAGGAAGATGACAACCCCAGGCCGTGGTCATGTGGCTCAAGGCAGAGGAAGCTAACAATATGCTTCCTCTGACTGGTGGCTAACAATATGCCACCAGTCATGTCATGCAAAAGAACCTTGCAAAGAGCTGCCCTAGGGTTCGATATATCCCTGAAACCCAAACCAGGGTGAAAAAAAGGAGTGAAACATTTTGACATGGAAATAAATGGCTTTTTCTTTGTAAAAGAGAAGTATTGTGGGTTTTCTCATGCCCACCAAATAGCCAGTTGCATTATTTCTTTTTTTCTTGAGTAAAATGTATTTCAAGGTTGTCTTGCACCCTATCATCACTCTTTCAGGTGAAATTTGATCATTCATTCATTTGGACAAAACTCATTGATCCCTGACAATGTGTCAAGCACATCTCTAGATGCTGGAGATAAAAAGATAAATTAGATATGGTCTTTGATTTCTGAAACCAACTTCTCAGTCTTATGAAAGAGTTACTCATGTAAAAAAAAATCAAAAACAAACAAACAAACAAAAAAAGATGAATAGCAGTACAACATGATAAGTGCTGTAATTGAACTATAAGGAAAAATAAACTTCTAAAGAATCAATTATTCACTATCTTTCTATTTTCCAAGAAAAAATTGTTACCCTAAATAGATATTTAAATTGCCTGAGTTACTAAAGAAGTTCTGAGGGTCAGGGAATATAAAACCATCTTATATTATTGGACTGAATCCAAATTGTTTGCTGTGGTGATGCATTTATATATTTTTTCAAATAGAAGCATCTTACCATTAGGGTAATGACTTCATTAGGATTTTTAAAAAATCATAGTTAATTGAGGTTAAATTGAATTTGTTTTCCATAATAATTCATAATTATTCATTACTTTTTCTAGCTATATGAAATGAAACTAATGATTCTTAAACATTCTATATTGGATATATTTCTCCCAATAATTTATTAAAAATACTATAAAGTTATTTTCAAGTGGAAGTTACTCCTCCAAAATCCAGGGTCTGTAATTTCCAATTCCTAAAAATGAGGATAGTGAGGAACAAGAAGGCAGGCTTTGACAGTGTTAGTAAATCAATGCAGGAAGAAAAAATTTTAGAAATAAAGGAAAAAATCAATTAATGATATTTTTAAAAACCCATTTATTCAGTAATTTTAAAGGAGAAGCTAATATTTATTAACATTAGTAAAGCAAATTAAGAACTGACATCTCAAATATCCAACCTTTGGGTACCTAATCTTAGATTTAGCTGATGAAAGATAGCTTTTATTTCTAACAAAAAATATAAACTTTGTTGTGTTGATTCTTCTTGGTAATTTAAAAAATTCAGACTTAATCTATGATAGTCATCATTGATTAGAGTTCTGATATTAAAAATTTGAGAATCTACATATTTTAGGGTAGATTTGAGGAATAAAATGTTCTGATTGATGGAGATGCTTCTGCCACTTTCTTGAGTCCTTACAACTCAGGGTAAACACCAGGATGCTTTATGCAAATGCAAACAAAAGAAAACATTTTCTGAAGGATACCCCAAAACCTTATCTTGTTGAAATTTTGTTTAAGATTAAATAATGGATGCTTTATTTAGATTAATTAGCAAGAAGATCACAGTAGTCAATAGATAACTGAAAGACACCATCTGTTCCCTTTTCCATTTGTAACCATGAGCTTTGCATTGGTGTACCAGGCAACATGGGAGAATTAATTAGGCAGCAAATGAAATCTTCTAACAGATGGCACCCATTTACTTCTTGCAAATGCACACCAGCAAATTTGTGTGCTTTTGCCTTCATCTTACTCAGCTCCTTGAAAGTTTTGAAGAACCAATGGAGTCTGACCATCAGTTGTCTATTTGAAAAAAGGACAAGAGTGTAGAAATATAGTGTGGGACTTAGTTTCAAAAGAAAATGCTAGGTTGGAAATAACATCCTAAGAACATCATAAAGACTTAAAATTTCACTTCGACAATAGTATAAATCAAGCTGTTTGTTTTAAATCCAAGATTATTGGGTTTTTCTAATTGTGTGGTTTTAGTGTGCTGTAAGAATTCTTGTCCTAGTCTCTTTACATATTAATACAGAGCTCTGATTTGTTTTACAAAAGTCATCCTCCAAAGGTTGTGCTGATATAATTTACATAATACATTTTTGATTGTGGCTCTAGATATTTATGAATCACTAAAGAAAATAATACAGCAAGACCTCTGGACTCTGTTTTGTTTTAGAGGCTTCTTCTTCAGAGGAAAGAGCTTTTGGTTTAAAGAGAAATGTATTGTTCCAACAATTATCCCCACCAGAAGAGCACTGTCGCCTCACTGTCTTTCTCTTATTTCCTCATCAATCTTCTGGAAACAGTATTCTAAACTCTCCTGCTCAACTACATAATATTCAAGTCATCCTTAACCTACCAAAATCAAGATTTTATCCACACCACTCTATAGAAATTGCTCTTCCAAAAGTCATGGCTGACACCTTAAGTTTTAAATGCCTTGGCAACCTCTCTGCAGCATTTTAACATTATCGGCTCACTCTGTCTCTAACTTCAAGACACTACTGTCTTCTAGAGTCTCTTACCAACCCAAGTAGTATTTTTGCATTTCTATCAGTCCCACTTTTTCAACAGTTCCTTTAATGTGTATATCTCTTAGAAATTTTATCACACCCCCTGAATTTTAAAGGTGTTTCCCAAAGAGTCCTCCTGTCTCTTGGTTATTAATAAAACACTTCAAACACTATTCTAAGTACTACCGTGAAGGAATTTCAAAGATGTAATTAAGGTCACTAATTAGCTAACCTTGATATAGAAGGATTGTCCTACATTATCTGGGTGGGCCCAATGTAATCATGTGAACTCTTAAAAGTGGAAGAGGAGACAGAATATTCAATTAGAGATGTAATGAAAGAGTAGGCAAGGGAGATACTGCAACAGAAGAGGAAGTCAGAAAGATTTCAAGCAGAAGGATTCAATGTAGCATTTCTCATTTTGAATATAGGAATCCTTTATCCACTCACAAATGGAAGGGCACTGGGTTGATTCCACACCTTTACAATTGTGAATTGTGTTGTGATAAACATTCAAGTGCAGGTGTCCTTTTGATTAAATGACTTCATTTCCTTTGGGCAGATACCTAGAAGTGAGATTGCTGGATCGAATGGTAGTTCTACATTTATTTCTTTATTTCTGTTTTCCGTAGAGCTTGTACTAATTTGCAGTCCCACCAAGAGAATCAATCTAAGTGCCTATCAATTCATGAGTGGATAAAGAAAATGTGGTATGTATATACCATGAAGAACTATTCAAAAATAAAGAGGAAAATAAAATAATGTCATTTGAGGTAACGTGAAGTGAACTGGAGACCATTATCCTAAGTGAAGTAGCTCATGAATGGAAAACCAAACACCACATGTTCTCACTTATAAGTGGGAGCTAATAGATGGGTTCACAGGGGACAAAGCGATATAAAGGACATGAGAAATCAAGAAGGAAGGAGGGCGGGAGGGCGAGTTGGGATAAAAGCTTACCTATTGCGTACGATGAACACTTTTGGTGGTGGGTGCTACTTAAGAATTATGTAAGATATCCATATAACAAAAACACTTGTACCCACTTAACTAGTATTTTGAAATAAAATAGACAAATAAATAAAGACAGGAATCCATGTGCCAGGACTGAAGAGAGGCCTTTAGGAGCTAGCGCGCCCCTTTGCTGACAGACAGCAAGGAAAGGGAGACCTCAGTCACACAACTGCCAGGAACTGGATTCTGCCCTCAACTTGAGGGAGCTGAGAAATGGATTCTCCTCTTAGTCCCTCTCTCAGTAAGGGTTCAGACAGTAAATACTTTGATTTTTGTCTTATGCAACCCCAAACCAATCAAGCTAGCCCAGACTTCAGATATTCAGAGCTATAAGATAATACATTTTGTTATTTTGAGCCACTAAGTTTGTGGCAACTTGTTACAGCAAAGAGAGAAAAATAATACAGTCCCCTTGACTGAGACATGTATTTCATGATTTTGTTTACTTACGCCAATAATCCCACAACCACATCTCTATCTTCTCTGCTCTAACAAGCTCCAGAAGAATATGTGTAGTCTCTGCCTAATGTCCTTAGACATGTGAAACTCACGGGGTCTAACATGGCAAATCATTTTCCCTCCACAACCTATGCCTTATTAGGTATTTCCTATCTAGATCAATGTATCACCATCCATCTTTTTGTGAACCATTCTCTATTCCATAATCTTCCTCACAACTTTTATCCAAGTGGCCACCATTTATTTATCACTGAGCATCTATTTGGTGCTAGGGTTAGACAAGATATTTGCTATAATGGAGCTTTTGCCATAATAGAGGATAAAGTCATAAAGATAGATAAAATAATTTTTAGAATATTATAATTTTTGAATATAACTTATTTTCAAATTATGTGATATAAAGTAACTCAAGGAGAAAACTTTCTTGGGTTAAGGAAGGACTCTCACAGACATGACATTTGAACTATGACTTCAAAAATAAGAATGAATCAACCACTCATAAATAAAGAAAACATATATTTCAGGCAGAGGAAGATGAACATCCAAAAACCTTAAAGTAGGAAGAGCTTAGCAAGCTTAAAGAAGAAAAGAAAGCTGTGTGTTTGGAGAGCAGAAAGCAAAAAGTGCTTTAAGGCATGAAACAACAGGATAACTGAGAGGTGAACAATAAGCAGAACCTGCAGTTCTATGCAGGTCATAGTAATGAGCAAAATTATTGCCAAGAGCTAAATAGGAAGACATTAAATATTTGTAGCAGAGGGGTACCACCATCTGATCTGCCTTTTAAAAACTGTGGGAGAATGGAAAAGAAAAGATAAACAGCAGTAGGGGCAAGTCCAAATACCATAACATTTATTCATTCAACAAATATTTAAGGAAGACCTAGTATATTCTAGCCACTTTTTCCAAACTGGCTTGGGCTAGAGTGGTAGTAGTGGAACTAGGGGGAACTGAAAAGATCAAGATATATTTTGTAGCTTGAGCAGGCAGTATTGGAAGATGAGTTATAATGAAAGGACATGAAAGAAGGAAAATAATCAATGATGACTTCTAGGTTCTTGGCTTGAGCAATGAGGTGAATGGTACCACCTTTCTCCATAGGATACCTGGGGAGGATTAGGTGAGAGGCTGGAGCAGGAATCAAGAATTCTGTTTGGATATAACAACTGTAAGAAGCATATTCATCACCTACATTCAGATGTAGCAGTCTAACCCTTCCAGCATGGAACCTAGAGATGGTCTTGTAGCTGGAAGTCGAGAGCAACTATAGACCCCCAAGGGGCTACATCCACCCCATCTTAGCCTCCTTCATTACCTGGCCCTTTTCCCAGAGTGTTCAAGGGCACCTAAACTTTGATTTTGGTCAGCACTTGGGTTTTATTTCTAGAAATGTAGCATTTCCAAAAGTTTTGAGCCTTTTGACTCAGGTCCTGCCTAGTCATTTCCAAAACCCTCTCCCTAGAGCTATGAAGTGCCCTCTTCCAACTGATTCAGATACCATGTTCTAAACTCTTTTGTACAGACTTACCTCAAGGGGCATGGAAAGCTATAGTAGATTGGAAAAGTGATACCACTTACCACATTCCTAAAGGATTTTTAAACTTTTAACAAGCTCATCAGCATATATCATTTTCTTCTCCTCCTCCTCCTTCTCTTCCACTTCTTGTGAAGTTATTATGGACAGAATATAAGTGTTTACAATAATGTGCAAATTTCTTGATTCCAGGATTTAATTTTTCTGAGATAAGTATCAAAAAATAGTTTTTACTAACTCCATTAAACAAGGAAATATATTTTTTATAATTTCCTAACACTACTTACTTCACAACATCAACAACATCAACTTCCCTCAAATGAAACATAAGCAAAGTCATGTTTTGAATATTCTTCTGATATACCATTGCTATAATATAATGCATCAAAAAAGAACAAGTTAAAATTACTAGAGTAATGTTTTAAAGTATTACAGATCATATTGTGGACTATTTGAATAAAGCCACTGACTAGTTGATTATCAAAGATATTTTTCCTTTTGATCTAATAATTGGTCAATATTTTTTTCTAATTTCATTACTAACTTGTCTCTTCAATTAATCCATGCCTTTGCAGTATGAAGAATACATCCATTAATTCCAGTTAATTTTTGCAAACTGAATCATGTGTAAATCTACTTATTAAATTCAGTCTATTTCATAAAGCATTGGAGCAACTTATAAATTTATGAGTACAGACCCTATAAAGAATTTATAATAAATTAGAATTTAGTAAGTTAAAGAAATATTTTTCAGGGAAGTAAAGATTTTTTAGTATTATGTTTTAAATAACTGTTTTATAAGGAACTATATACTTAGGACTGAGTGATGTAATATTCAAAAAATAAATAATTTCAGTTTTTTAATATCATACGAAGTACAAAAAAGTCTATGATAAGACATATATTATGCCATAATGTCATTAAAAGATGTTCAGTAAGGTGTCCTCTTTGACATTTGGGATAAACTTAGACACCTCAACTTCTACAAGGGAAGAAAAATTTCACAGTAAGATATCATTTATCTCCAACTATTACCAAAATAATCTCTCATGTTGTGAACCCGGTCTTTATCTCTATCTCTACCTCTCTCTTCTCAACTTAAAATTTTAACACGTAGCCAAATTGTGTTGAATATTTTTAAGAACTTATAACCAATAATAAAATTTAAATACATTAGTTTTTCTTTATAATCTTACACCTAGAAAAAGAATAATAATTTTCTCTTTACCACTAGACTGAACGAAAGTAGAAATGACCCTGCTAATTCTACTTTTTCCATTTTACTTATAATAGAATTTTAAAACTCATTTATTTATATGCATTTTTATATTCCAATTTGAAATAATCTCACAACAAAGCAGGCATTGAGGGCCCGATTGCTATTCTTATCTCTTTCTCCAGGATGGTAGGGTCTATCTATGATTTTCTTATTTACTATTGCATTAAGCACAGAGCCCAGTACCTAATAAGAGCTCAATAAATATATGTTGCATGAATAATGACTAAATCAATAAAAATAAGCTATCATGTGATGATCAGTTCTATATTAATGTATTAGCTATATTGAGATCTTCACTAGACCGTAATGAGAGTCCTTGAGGGCAGGAACCACATTTCACTTTTCTTTGTATTTTTGGTGCTTTGTTAATAGAAAGTAGTCAATAACTATTTGTTAAATGAATAGCAATGTTCAACAAATATAGCTTATAAAATAATGACAGGCATAATCAACAGATTTTACAGTAGAACAATGAGAAAAAGAATGCTTGTGACGTCTCTAGCTTTTATGAGATCCACATGCAAATGCATGCATATGTATGTGTGTGTCAATGTGCATTAACATATTAATATTTTAATAGCTTGATCCACAAGTCAGTATATCTACTAGTTTATTCTTTGGTTATTTTGCCAAATGAGCAATTTGAGAAATTTACTTGCCTGAATATAGATATCATTATGATTTGGGAAAAAATGACAACTTTACTATATTATGCCACTATATACCATGAAACAAAGGACATAATTATTGTGCATCTGTATCCCCATAATAGTTTAAACTTTTTGAGAAGAGATGTTACCTTACTCATCTGTGAAACTCCAGCTCCAAATTTAGTGTACACCATGTACTTTACAAATAAACCTTAGAGAAGTAATGTACGTTACTATAAGGGAAGAACTTTCTTGGTAGCTGAACTGATAACTCATTAACCATTGGAAAATACAATTTTATGTTTTCCTTGATTATAGAAGTATGGTTTGTTTGGTAAAGAGCAAAATTGGTACATAGATAAATGCATTTGTATAAACTTTCTGGTTTAATCTTCCAGCATCAATCAAAAATCTCAGCATTGCACACAAAAGAATTTTCTCTTTATGAATAATCAATGAATGTGAACAGATGTAGCTACAGATATTTTATAGTATTATTATTAAAATAATACATACTTATAAATATCTGAAGCAGCTAACATATCATGGCTACAAATAAACTAAGATAATCTACATAATGAAATAAAACTTCATTGCATATTTTTATAAATAGATATATATTGACATGGGTATATGTTCATGAAACATTGGTTAGTATAAAAAGTCTCTCTCTATGTAAAATATACTATATATTTATAGCATAATCTTCTCCCTACCAAATACATAGTAATAAAAGTATCTATAAGAACATATGTCAAACTATTAAACAGTAATTGCCTCTGGCTGATTATCTGTATTTTTACATATTTCTGCAATTAACATGTCTTGTGTAATAAAACATAATTACTTTACTGATAAAATGTGGCATATCCTTAGAGGAAATTGGGAGTATTCTGAAAAACACATGGAAGAAAATGAAAAACATTATGTAATTACCTAGCGATAAACACCATAACATTCATACACATCTCTCCAGTCTTTCTGTTGTTAAATATATATTTTAACATAATTGAAATTGTGCTGTGTCCTGGATTATATCTACTTTGTAACATTATAACTAGAACAATGTCCAAGACTATTTTTTGCACATCATTTTTACCGAATGCATAATATTTTATCATATCATTTCAAAGATTTTTAAGTAATACTCTAGGCTTAGACATGTTGATTGCTTCTAGGTTTTCACTATTATAAATAATATTAAATGAGTCTTCTTATGGATTTTTTGCTGATATTTTCTCAAAATAAGTGTACAAAAAATGTTTAGCTAGCTTAAAGACTCAACACATTTTAAGGCTTTTGATATATATTATGAAATCACCCAACAGAAAGCTTTCAGTGTACATCAGAACCTGAAAGTGCCTGAGTCTCTTTATTAAAAAACACTATTTCCTCAAAATTATTTCCACATAAATAAAAATTAGCTTGATTTAGAAGAAAATATGAATTGAGATGTCCATCCATTTCACACAACTGCAATCACTGACAAAATTTTATAAGTATTTATCTAGCAATTTTCTATATAAATATATGCATATGTTTATGCATACATATACATGAATGTGTGTATACACATACACATATGCTTTTACATGTGTATCTGTTCTTTTGCCAAAAGGAAGCATGTTATCTCCCCTTCTGAACTTTTCTCATTTAATATGTGTTGCCTATTTTCTATGTCAATGTCAGCATACAGAACTACTGCAATTTTTAAAAAAAATTATTTGTTTATTTCTGTATTTATTTATTTATTAGAGATGGGGATCTCACTCTGTCACACAGGCTGGTCTTGAACTCCTGGCCTCAAGCAATCCTCCTGCTGAGTCCAGCCTCCAGAAGTTCTGGGATTACAGGCTTGAGCCACTTGTGCCCTGCCTACTTCATTCTTTTGAATGGCTTTTTCATGTTACAGAGGATTTTAATCTTTTTATGCTAAAAAGTATTGCATGATATGGATGTACATAATTTAAGAGTTTCTTATTTATGAGCATTCAAGATGCTTCTAGAAATCATTATTTTTAAAAATGTTCCATTATATGACATACCAAAAAAAAAGGGAAAAGTAGCCATGATTATTTTACTTGACTTAGCCATAGAATGTATTTGTCTTTGTTGCTCAATTGCCTTCTTTTGTGTCTGTATGTTAATTACTTGTTCTTATAAATAACTGTTTTCATGGGCTTATTAATCTTTTCCTTGATTTTTATGAATTCCACCTATATTTTGAATAACTTTTTGCCCTGTAACTAAAATATATTTTGTCATTCATCCTTTTTGTTTTTATTTTTATGTATATTTTGAATTTTCATCCTGCCAAGTATATCAATTACGTTTATAGAGACCTTCTCTGCCGAAAAGCTTATACAGTCATTTATATTTTCTTGAAGTTCTATTATAAATGATTTAAACAATTCATTAAATTTTATTGTAAAGTTACTTTTTTGGGCTGCCATGTCATAATGCAGCATTAGATGGAATATTCCAGTGACACATCAAGTAAAATAAATGACAGATTTCACCTTATAATAGAGGCCACAGAGATGGTGCCATTTCCTTGCGTGCATTGAGGAGACTCGCCCTAATCTGCTTTTCATTGCTGATGTCTAAAAAAAAGTGGATATAGTCATTGAAAGGGCCATATAATTTTTAATGAGGTAGCCTATGGTCATGTCCAAATGCCAGCTGAAGTAATTACTTTCTGCTTATAATCAGTAGCAGCATAATTTCAATTAGAGCAGCATCAAATGGACTGATATAAAGCTGGGGGTTTGAAATCCACCCAGGTCGCTAGAAGATAAATGAGACATGTGACTGGGGATAGGCTCAGAGGTAAAATTAATTTTTAGGTGGTTCTGATGGCCAAGAGTCAATGGCCTGTTTCCAAGACAGACAGGTATGGGTAAGAAGGAATGTAGGCAGGGGCAATAGGGAGAAAAGGGAGGTGGTAGAATATAAAAAATAGCAAGATTTAAGTCTATTCCATGCCAAATCATTGAGCAGCCATGACAACCCATGTGGTTAATACTATTATTATCCCTATAATTTAGATGAAGAAAAGGAGATGATTACATGATCAGAAATATTAAGTGATCACCCAAGTCACATAGTTATTGTAGGGCAGAGGTGGCATTTGATCCCAGGCATTCTGGCTCTGGGGTCTGTCACCCTCCCCTGAGCTATATTGTCTCTGAAGTCCCAGTTTTCCTCATCTAGTCTGAACAGCATCTTTGTAAAGAAGTTTTGGGCACCTGGTCCATATTTTGCAATCAACTCCCTGTTTACTGTATCCCCCACTCAAAAATTAAATGAAGGCTGGGTGCGGTGGCTAATGCCTGTAATCCTAGCACTCTGGGAGGCTGAGGTGGGAGGACCACTTGAGCTCAGGAATTTGAGACCAGCCTGAGCAAGAGTGAGACCCCAGTCTCTACTGAAAATAGAAAAAACTAGCCAGACATGGTGGTGCACACCTGTAGTCCCAGCTACTCGGGAGGCTGAGGCAGGAAGATTGCTTGGGCACAGGAGTTTGAGGTTGCTGTGAGCTATGATGACACCACAGCATTCTAGCCTGGGCAACAGAGTGAGATTCTGTCTCAAAAATAAATAAAATAAATAAATGAGGTATTTATAAGGTGCTTAAAACAATGCTTGGCCCATGGTAAGCAGTAGCTAAATTTTAGTAATGAATAAAGCAAGTAAGCTCGATTATATACATTGGGTGCTTATTATGTTACAGGTACTCTGCCACTACCTAGAAACATGAAGTAGAACAGAAGAGACAAAGTTGACCTATAGTTGGTTAGGGTGGAAAATAGACATTTAAATTAAAAATTCACAATCATTATTTCCTAACTCTTGTGACAAGTGCCATATAAGGAAATGCAAAAGATCTTGAAGGCACATGGCAGGGAGACCTAACCTAGGGTAGGACTTCACACAACATTCTAAGGTGCTGAGTACTGATCTGAGGACCAAGTGATGATGAGGAGGGAGAGAAAAAGAAAGTTGGCGCGAGAGCCTTGTAGGTAGAGGGCAATTCCGGAGCAAAGGCCCTGAGGCAGATGGGAGGTTGGCAAATTGCACAGGTCCAGGACGAGGACCACTGTGTTCAGTTCATCTTAAACAAAAGCAAGGGGTCATTCAGGGAAGCTTCAGATGCGACCTCTCCTTTCTCTAGAGCCTGTCTCAGCATGATACCCCACTTTTCTTTTGGCTCACCTCTCTGCAATACCTAATATTGTGGGCAACTCACTTCCTTTCTCACCTGTCTTCCTTGTTGATCTTTCCTGCTTCCTTAGGTGAAGTTCTGACCACACCAGTCTCCTCAATGCAGTTCTACCCAGTCTTGAAAAAAGAAACAATACCAATTTTATATAAACTCTTCCAGAAAATGGAAGATATGTGAACACTTCCTAAATTATTTCATGAGGCCAGCATTACCCTAATATAAAAGCTAGACCAAGACATTATAAGAAACTAAAAACAACATCTCTCATGAACATAGGCAAATATTAAGAAATTCTTAGCAAAATATTAGAAAATTGAATTCAGTAATATATAAAATAATTATATACCAGGAACAAGTGGGTTTTATCCCCAGAATGCATGATTGCTTCTACATTTGTAAATCAATCAATATAATTCACCATATCAACAGACTACAAAAAGGAGAAACAAACATTGGTCATCTCAATAGATTCTAAAAGATTCAAAAATGCTCTGTATTCATTCATGATAAAATCTCAGTAAAGTAAGAATAGGAGGAAAGTCTCTCAACTTGATAAAGGGCATTGACGAAAAACTTCAACTACCCTTATACTTAGCAGTGAAAGACAGAACGTTTCACCCGAAAGACCAAGAACAAGGCAAGGATGCTCACTCTCATTACTTCTCTCAACATTGAACCAGACACCCCATAGATTTTGAGGAATATCAAAAGCAGTTAGCTTATCATAAAATTTCTCTCTTGTTTACCTTCCTCCCTAATTTTATTCTCTCTCTCTCTTATACCCTATACCCCAGTTTATTAAAGATGTCAGGCTATTTCACATTTCCTTGTCTTTATTCTTACTGCTTTCACCTTCTGAATTGTATTTAATCATTTTTGTTGAACTTAAGGATGTGTTTTATAAATAAAAAAGACTATTCAGATACTCCCTTTTATTTTCAAAATTAATATTTGATTTATTTAAATTGCCAATTCAAATTCTCAGTTTCTCATTAAATTCTTAAGTTTGGTTTGTAAATCCAATTCTATTTGTAGGTCTAGTTGATTTTAGCAGTAACTTTAAAGGACACTTAAAATAATTTTTATACCATTTGGAAACGTTTTAAATTAAGAACTTTTAAATTAAAAGTTCTTAAACTAAGAAGTTTTAATTTAAAATTAAGAACTTTTAAATATTTTAGATTTATTCATTTAATGTTTTAGTTCATTTTTAACTATTCGGCTTGACCTAATAATTACAAAACCTAACTACTACTATACTTCTTGAATCTAAAATAGCATTGGTTATAAAAAGCAGCAACATTTTATATACTGCAGAAAAGGAAAATATTGCCAATTAAACTACGACACACCATTGGTCAAAAGATTTTTAAACTCCGTCTGGGGGATGGACATGCTTGAAGCTCTGACTCGAGGGGGGAGGGGAGACAAGGGCAATGTATGTAACCTTAACGTTTGTTACCCCCACAATATGCTGAAATAAAAAAAAAAAAATCACACTGCAGTTTTACTTGTGTGGCTGACAATACGCGTCTTAGATTCGGTAATACAGTATTTCCCATCTGCCTGGAATTGTCCTGCACCCTGCTGCCTGAGACACTGAACTACTCCAAGGTATTGGCTCAACTCTCATGTCTCTGTCGTCTTTCATGATACCTTCAGACAGAGTTAAACAGTGTCTCCTTTCCCTCGTCCTCATGAATCCATTACATTTGCTTTGTATCTTTAAAATCACATTGCTATACTTACATGTTTGTCTTCCTGTTATGTGAACTCTGTCAGGGCAAAGATCAACCTTTATCTTAAATAATCATAAATCACCATTGAACATAATAGATGTCCAATACATATTCCTTTTCCTTTTTTTTCTTTTTTTTTTCTCCTTTTTTTGCACATGCTATGTGGCAGGCTCTATGCTAAGTACTGAGGATAAAATGTCAGGTTGGCCCTGACTTCCAGGGTCTTATAGTTCTGTAAGACAGCACCAGTTGCTATGTAAGAACAAACTTGAAGGCCCAAATCTGATTGAGGTGCTGAGATGAGGGAGTAAACTGTGAATGAGGAAAATTCTGTGAAATAATTTAGTTTAAAGTTTGCATGGGTGTTAACTGGATGAAGAAGGTGTCGGTAGAATAAATTCATAAAGTTGTACTTACTTACCAAGAAATCCTCATCTGTTACCAAAAATTAAATCAGATGGTTTTAAATAAAAGCAGTCTATAGTCCTAAATTCATAAACAAATGTAAGATTTAATCAAACTCAAAGTTTATATTGTTAGAAGCATAATTGGGGGAAAAAATGTAACACTTGCTGACAAAGCAGTTGTAGAGAATGATGCGTAGACTTCAGTTTAACGACTCATGGAGGTAATTAAATTTGTAAAAAATCGTAGAAGAGAAGTAGAGTTACTTCATATTGTTGGTTTGTTTTGGGAGGAATGGGGAAGACACTAGAAAATAAACTGAGAAATCTGGGGCAACAAAGAACACAAAGTAGCTTAAGGAGCAATTCAGAACTTCATTCACAAAGAAAATGCTTTAACTTTCTATTTGGCTAAAACATCTGTTAGAGCTAGAGATTGAACAGCAACCATGCCCTGGGCCCTGACTCTCAATTTGCCGTTTAAGTTGGACAGGGAAGCCTCTAGCGTATTCTGGTGCATTAGCAGAATTTATCTGGCAGTGATATATCTCATCTGAAGAAAATGTAGAGGAGTTGCTACTTGAAATGTTGGGCATCCCACTCAATAGTTTTAAGATCTTCGGTGCCAACCACCAGCTTATATTTAGTGTGTGGTGACTACCTAACACATATGCAAAGAACTATGTATAAATCATTATTTGTATGATCAGGAATGATTGATGTGAACAGGTCTTACAATAATAGAAAAATAATTGAATTAATAGCAGAATGATAAAATATATTTCTCAAACATAGATAACAAAACAATTTTGGAGTATATTTTTTTACCTAGTTTTTATAACAGAAAGGAAGGAAAAAGATAAAGCTGAAAACTATTGTCTTCAGAGCCCTTATACATTAATACAGCTAGCTAAATATGAACATCAAATAGATAAGGGTGGGGAAGCCCCACACTACATTTGCGGAGAGAAAATAAAAGATACAGAAGTGACAACATATCTATGTGTTAAAATTTATTTTAAAGAGTGAATAGAATTAACAAAGTGCTTTGAAAATAGTAACCAATAAATTCAGTTGTTATACTTAACAGTGACCTGTACTCCCTTGTTCCATCCCAGAATTGACATCCACTTTCTTTCTTTTGCCTTTCTGATTAATGAAGCATTCATAATACATGGAGCAATAGTGGATGTACTGTACTATAATGAGCTAAGGTGCCTAAAACTCATAAAGATTCTATAACCAGCAGCTGGAAACTAAAATTGGGATGAAATTATTTAAATCTAAATAATGTAACTTCCCGTAACATCTGTCAAAAACTTGGCTTTTAATCTTGTGATTGGAAATGGGTACTGCCTCTTGAACAGAATCTTCCTGGTTAATTCAGTCATTGTCAGCGTTTAAGTGAATTTTATGGTGATTTTATGGTAGAATTTCAGTTAGTTCTCTGAGGATTCTACCACACAGGCAATGGGGAGACAGCTGAAGGGCATGATTTTTGTTTCATTTTGTTTCTGTGCTACTTTCTGTCATCTCTGATTTGTTTTCTGAAGGTGAGAAGTTATTTCTGGCTTTTGAATGCAACCATTGAGATCTTTGCTCTGCAGAAGACAGACAGGTTCTGTGAGACCAGTGTGTTATCATAGGGAACCTTTCTGTTTTCTAGAATGTTCCCCTCCTTATTCTTCTCTCCTTATTCCACATCCCCTAAAAATCTTCTGGAAGATTGGTGGGGAACAATTAGATAGAGACACATTAAACATTTCTCTCTAAGGTTGTGAAAGATTAAATATAGGATGCATAGCTAAATATGAATTTCAGATAAACAAGGAATAATTTTTGCATAAATATTTCACTTGAATATTAGAAACAAGCTATAATAGAAAGTGATTTGTTATCTTTCTGTAATCCAGATATAACTGGATGTCATGTATATTTACTTGCTAAATCTGGCAACCCTACTAGTCACATAGATAATAAGTATGTTTATACATTTGGTGAAATGATAGTCTGAGGTACACCCATGCCATACCTGATTGCATCACTAAGGTCAATATACTGCTTTCTTTATAAAAACAGAGAACTCAAAGGCAAGCTATAAATGATTTTTTAATTATTGTTTATTTTTATATTATTCATATAATTTCTTCCTCTATTAATTCAGAAAATAAATAGCTTAGCTCTGATTTCTTTGGATGCCATGAGTTGGTATGACTAGAAATAAAACACTGACAATGATTCACTGAAACTGAAACTGTAACTGATATTTGTAAATAAATTCAAGATTCATAGATGAAAAGTATTCTAAAAATCCCTACTATTTTTATTATAATTTTTCTATTTCCTTACAAATGTCATCATCCCCTTAGCTCAGAGAGAAAGATGATGTTTCCCAGCTTGTGGGCTATAAAACTTTCATTTTTCAAAAGTATATGCAGCTATAAATCATTTATTAAACTTTAATAAATCTCTTCTTCACGGGTACACATTGCTCCACTGGGTATCAAAATCTTGTAATAGTTAATTATGGAATGTGAAGGTTACATATTTTTCAGCCCAATAACTTTAAGATGCCAAACAAAAGATCAAAAGATTAGTTTTAATAAAACTCAGTAAACCAAAAAGTGTAAATAATATGGGTGAAGAAGCTTTGAAATGTCAATATGCTTTTTATATGAGATTTTACTTCTGTTGTAAGTAAACAAGGAAAGAATTTAGGCCAAATAAATTTTTAATAGCATTCACTGAAAATTTATCTTAGATGGAAATGATAACACATTAATATATGTTTCTGAGACAGTTCGAAAAAATAGAAACTCTTCAAGATATTGTTGCATAACTTTGCATGTTTCTAAAGAAATATCCTTGTTTAAAATCAAAATGTTTCAAATATATAATTTAAAATATGTCAAACTTCTATTTCCCCATATTAACTGATAAATAGAAATAGAAATGTTAGAAGATTTTAAATAATAAATAGGAGCAGGTAAGTTGATTTATAAAAATCTAGTTGAATTTTGCTTTCTAATTGCAGAACCAGAATGTAAGGAGAAAATGTTTAGAGTTGGAACTTAAATAGATTGGCCACAAATAACCCGTAATTCTCTATAAATGGACTATCTTGCTGAGAACAGCTTTAAGCCATGCTGATCCTCCCTCCACAAGAGCAGGCTAAGCTACACTTACCCAGCCGCAGGTCACACTTCAGAGCCTGCTGAATTCTTTCTGGCACAATAAGTACGCCTCCAGCTGGGGCCAAGAACTATCTGGACTAGGGCAGAGAGTGCGAATTACAGTGAAGAGCCACCACCCTTCAAACCACAGCCAATTGATGGAAAATAAACACAGGGAGGAGAAGGAATTGAACTCCTTTCTATTGCAGCATGAATTGTAGTTCTGTGGAGGAAATCATCACCTGGGAGCCTCCAGCACCGGTCTCATTACCAAGGCTGTCTCTAGGGCTTGGCAGTGCACAAATACCTAAGCCTTCTTGGGAAAAACTGAGTAACACATCCATAGGAGGAGAGGCTATAGGTTGGTTGGTAGAATTTTGAGACAGGGGCCCAATCATATGTTTTAAATGTTTCTCACTGTTTTAAGCTCTCTCTTCCTCCTAACCTTCCTTTAAGTAAACTGCATCCTCTGTTTTACCCAAAACCAAGATGGTAAAATAGGTGGGAAAACACATTAATTACTAAAATCAGTGTTAGAATACATCTTGTATTTTAAATTAATGTGGTATTAGGATATCGTGTTAAAATTATATTTTTTACTTGAGCCCTATTTGCTTTCCACATATCCGATAAAAGGCTGATAACAAGAATCTATATAGAACTCAAAAAAATGAACAAGAAAAAAAATCAAACAACCCCATCAATAAATGGGCAAAGGACATGAACAGAAACATTTCAAAAGAAGACAGAATAATGGCCAGCAAATATATTTAAAAAATGTTCAACATCTCTAATCATTAGGGAAATGCAAATCAAAACCACAGTGAGATATCACCTAACTCAAGTGAGAATGGCCTTTATCAAAAAGATATGTAACTTAAATGTTAAATTTTTAATTATTGGGCATAGTATTTATTAGTAAGGAGACACTTCAAATACACTTTACATGTTATATTAAAGAAATAATCTTAAAACAATTATTTTACAAAAAAGTAAAAGTGTCATCATTATTATGTTCAGAAAGGACAAATTATGCTGCTGTTACTGGTAACTATTACAATATATTATTACACATATTCAAGTGAATGTCTTAGATGCCCTAAGACATTTAGGTCCAGTTTGTGGTCCATCTCTGGAGAGCCCAGGCTTTATACATTAGCGAGGCTAAAAGGAGATTTCAGATGGAAAAGGTTTTATACTGGCTCAGAGAATGGATGCCTGGCTTTTCAAAAACAAACCAAAAATGAATTTTCTGTATGACAGCCTCTGACTACTAGGTTTAACTGTTAAGCTGCCCAGTTCGAACTTAATTAAAAGTTATCCCTTTTCCATGGATTTCCAAATTAAAAAACATACGTAGTAATACTCAGTAACACGACCTATGTCAAAGGTTTTTAAAAAGTAGAATATAAAAGCCAGCTGGATTGTATGGATCAGAATAAAGTTTTGATGTCATGAAGTGCACTGATGTTAGCCTTTAATTCAGCAGGATGGAAACTTCAGTTGGGAGGAAGAGCATGAAAGAGAAAGAGAAATAAGAGGAACAGATACAACAATAAATCAGGTGCAGAAAAAAGAGGTGCAAAGCAGAAAGCGAAAAGAATTTACTATGGTAGCAAACTTTGGGATTCTTTTTTTGAAGTCGATAGTTACTTAATGTAATTCCCTGGAATGAAGCTGAGTAACATGATCCATCCATCAATCCATTTATTCACGCCACTAACAAATGACCAATTCCATCTTTGTGGCAGGCACTCTGCTGATCCCAGAGAATAGAAGGTGATTAAGAAAGGACTCCAGGATTGGGTGAGAGCACAGACCACATGCCCCAGAAGAGAAATACACATTAGCCTTATGAATTCATGATAGAGGGACATCTGCCTGGGGGAGATAGGTTTTATGACAGTTCACATAAAAGACGAGAGTTAACATAGGATGCTAATCCCCTTCCATGTCATACAACAATCTATTTAACAAGACCATTCAACAATGATCGAATCTTTTCCATTGGCCACACTTTTTTTTATGCCCTCTTACAAAAATTGAGGAGGTAGTTGACTGATTGTGTCATCACATCCATGACCATCACCCCACCTAATCCATGAAAATGGGTCCCTAGAGTGCTTCATAATCTGTTGTTCATGGAGTCTTAATAGCTCAGAGGATAGGGTTTCTACCACTTCCCTTGTACAGTAAGTCCAAGGAATAATACATTTTAAAGTCAGGAAATAGATCCTGATATAAATCTTCATTAGGCTTTCTTTGGTTTATAGAAACCTATGAACATAAGAATAATGCATTCATTTATCTAGGGATACATAAGTCACAATTCACCCTTTTTTTTGAATGGAACAATGCTAGTCTACTTTCTTGCAGGGATTAAGGAGAATCAAATTGCAGACACTATAGACACTGTTGTCTGACCTATGGATGTTTCACATTTAAATCCAACTTCTGTAGGCCTTAAATATAAGAATCTGCTAACTCCATGGTAGTCTATCTGGGCACTAGAACAGTACATGCAAAATGCTGAGCCTAACAACCACAAGCCTTTGGATTGAAGAGAATGTGCTCTTTTGAATCATTTCCATGATTATATTACCCTATAATATCTTTTGATTAGTTAGTGAAGCTAATAAAGTAGCACTCACTTATTCAACGGATACATGTTGAATGTAAATAGTCCTCACCCTCGTGGCCCTTACATTCTAGAAAGAGAGAGACACTAATAAAAAATTCACATAAATGTGTACAAAATAACATATTATGGTTAGTGTTTCAAAAGGAAGGTAAATGTTGCTAAGAGAGAGTCTGGCAAAATAGGGAGGAATACATTCAGTGTGGGATCTCCAGGGAGGGTTGCCAAGGGAAGTGAGGCAAGAAGGGTAATTAGGGGTTAATTAGGAGAATAGAGACAAGGGAGGAGCCTGCCAATCAGAGAGACCAGCATGTACAAAGGCCCTGTAAATAAAGAGAATAAGGCAGCAAAATCAGGAAACCTGAAGTCAGCGAGTCTGCCTAGCAGAGTGTGGTGTGAGATGGGAGATATTGTAACTAAGGTGTTTTAAAATGATCAGACTTGCATTTTAAAGAAGTCATCTGGCTACAGTGCAACAAAAAATTTGGGCGGTGGGAGAGTGAGTTTAGGTGTGGAAAAAAATTTAAGAGGTTCTTATAATAGTTCAGAGAAGTGATAATAGTAATTTGCACTAATTTGGTGACCATGAAAAATAACGACAATAATAATAATTATAGCAAACATTTATTGAACACCTACTTTGTAGTAGGGAGAGAAATGAGATGTTTCAAGAGTTTTTCAGAAGATAAGATTGACAGATTTACTGATGGATTGCGAATGGGTGGTTATGGAGAGGAAGGTGTTCAGAATGTAACTAGGCATCTGATTTGTAGGCTTGCGTAATAATGGTGCCATTTATAAGACTAGGAACTAGTGTAAGGAATCTTCTGTCCACTTACATAATAATCCTAAGAGCAAACAAAATTATGTTTTAAAACATGCCAATAGAAGAATCTGGTGACTTGTTAATCCATCAACATTAAAGCTTCACTCTGGTGAATTCAAAGAGTAAGAGGCAGTGATATAATATAGAATCAGCTGTCAGTTAAGACCTTACAAATTTTCATTAGTATTAATCATATTATTAATCCTTCTCCAGTGGTAATTAGTTATATGATACACACATTTTTTTTACTCATCTTGTCATATGGTATGAACAAGGTAATTCTTTTTCTAAGTTTTATACAAATGGTTGTTCTTAGACAGTGTGCACAGAGATTAAGAAGCATATAGCAAATGGAATCAGACAGCCCTTGTTAGAAATCAGTGTGCTCATGGGGTAGTTTATTTACAGTACATTCATGTCACAGGTTCTTCATCTGTGAAATAGGGATGGTAGGTTTCACAATTAGAAAATAAGTTCTACTTCTCAGGTTTGTTGTGAGGGATGCCTGCAATAATAAAGCACAATGCTCGAGACAGTGTCTACACAAAACTCTAAGATGCTGTCATTTTGATTGTAAGCACCAGACAGGAAGCAATTAAGGAGTAATGAAGCAGTATGCCAAAGAGAAGAACGGATGAGGGGATATACCTGCCACACAGAAAACTCTGAACAAATTGAGAGAAGAAGCATGTCTTACTCATAACTGTATAGACTCTAGAGTGGTACCTTTTGCAGAGAAGATACAGAATAACTACTTGTTAAAAGGAAACCAACCCACTTTAATATGTTGCATATTTTCATATTTAAAAAGATGCAAAATGAGCACTGCTTATTCTTAAAGATTATTGGACAGTGTGAAAAATATAACCTGTACATAAGCAATAAAAGCAAGAAAAACTCTTTCATAAGCCTGTTGGTTAGGACAGTAAATCTAAGCCGCTATGCTTTCATTTCCATTCACATTTCTGGGGTTTTCCACACATCAGGAGAAAGCTTACCATCCTCAAATTTACCTAGTTCAAACCTACCTGCCCGTAGTCAGTCTGTGTGGAGGCATTGACTACTACTAATATTTCAGGAGAAATTGTATATTTCATGGTATAAACACCAAGGTCAGAATCTGAAAAACAGGAGCCTAAACATATATTTTGTTTATCTCACACAGTGTTTTCAAAAACATGTAATTAATTGTAAATTTCAATTGAGAGTCTTTACATTAAAAACCTGGATTTCTGTCTTCTCTTGAATAGAAAGATCTAGCAACATGAACTGGATTTAGTATCCCCTCTGTCCTCTGTGACTGAACTCTGGCTACCACCCTCATTAGGAGGGCTTTGATCCTCCAGTGTTCCTCAGACATCCCCTTGCTAGTTTCTCTCATGCTATCTCCTGGCTGACTGTTCAGATATTTGAGATTGAGGTCGTTGGCACAAAGATCATTAATGTGCATCCCATGCACTATGAGAACAAGGATAAGAACCATAGACAGCAATAAAGCTTCCTTAAAGTGTTCACAAAATGCCAAAAGTAAAGATAAACAGCATGAGATACAAGATATCAGGTTAGATGCTAAAATACAACATGGACTTGATGATCTAAGGTTCCCTCTAGGTTTAAAATTCTATAATTTTATGCTATGTGACAAGGGAAAGAGTTTGTATTTAATGATGTGAGTTTTAAAAATTATTAAAACATGTTTCTTAAATATTAACCATCTTCATTTACTGTGTCATAAACAATTTTTATTGCCTAGTCAACATTATGAGACTAATTTATAGGTTTGAAATGCAGAAAACATGCACAATGATGTTGGGAGATTTTATGCTTACTATATAGTGATAAAATAGATTAATATGTGTGTCTCCATTTTACTTACATAATAGAAACTTCCTCGCAACCATTTCTTTATACAGAGGTAAAAACATTGCCAATACGTTTGCAAATGATATTTTTGAGTTCTGCTAGAGAGCGATGTTAGATGTTACAGTCCAATAGGTGCAGTCAATGGATACTACATTGAAAGAAGCTTAACTCCTGAACTTTTAAAATGTTACTTTTCAACACTGAAATTGTAAGAGTAACTTTTTGTGGGAAAGACTTGAGTATCAGAAACTAATCAAAATCATTTGAGCTAGAGTACTAATACCTAATACTGTACCATCAAATCTGAGACACTATTAACTACAAGATAAATCATCATATGTACTGCAAAAAAAATACTGCTGCCAATTAAACTGTAACATAATATATTCATTAATTGAAATTTTTATTTCATATGTATTGACATAGCACCTTCAAACTTATTTAAAAATGGATTCTGATCATGCAGCATGACTATACTTAAAATGAAAACGCAAGTAAAATAGATTCTCGCAAGTTTTCCTAAACATCCTCATGTTCAGGATCCACATCTTTAAATCACTTTTGGTGCTGTGTGATTTGCTACAGAAAGTGGTCCTCGATGTCACCAAGAATGTTTACAATGAAACATTTCTCTTTTAAGAATGCCCAAAAGAACATTTCACTGATGCTGAGCTCCCAAAGCAGGCATACAATTAATGTAGAGTTAAGTCTAATTTTGACTCCAGCTTTGGGGATGTTCTGAACTTGTCAAATTTATCCCCATCCCTCCCTTCCCCCAATACTTTGTTTCCTAGGAATTAAAAAAAAAAAAAAGCTGTCCCATGAGTGTCTTATCAAAACTGCTGACACACACTCTACAGAGTTCTGTGCTGGAGCTTTGGGGAGTTGTTGATTTGCTTGGCTGTTAGCCACTGTAAGATGCTATCTATGTTTAGACATTTCTTGATTTCTGGGATGTTAAAAAAAGTACATATATTTGTTTCCTAGGACCACTATATCACAGTAGCATAGTTTGGAGGCTAGATGCCTGAAATTAAAGCGTTAGAAGAGCATGTTCTGTTTGAAGTCTCTGGGGAAGAATCCTTCCTTCATCTTGCCTAGGTTCTGGTGCTTTCTGGCAATCCTTGGCTAGTAAACACATCACTCCAATACCTGCCTCCCTTATCACATGGAATGTTCCCTATGTGTCTCCCTGTGTCTTTGCTTGGCCTTCTTAGGAGGACACCAGTCATTGGATTTAGGGCCCGCACTAATCCATTATGACCACATCTTAACTAATTACCTCTGCAAAGTATCTATTCCCAAATAAAGTGACATTCTGAAGTTCCAGGTGGATATAAACTTTTGGAAGACACTATTCAACCCCATACTGTATATCATAGACTTAATGAAATACAGTCATTGCCATTAATACTAATATGGAACTATCTCATTTAATAATAACTACAATATCCACACAAAATAGGTAATTCCATTGTCACAATTTTATATACCAGAAAAAAAAAGGAAGGTTGAAGAGGTTAAATAACTTTGCCAAAGTCATATTGTCAATCATTGGTGAATCAGGGGACATGGACATACATCGCTTTGACACAACAGACCATAAATTGCAGTTTCTTTTCCACTGTGCCATGCTAAGGCTGAGAATGGCATTCCTTATCTTCCTCTTGCTCTGCCAGCTCCACACTACAGGGACCCACTCTGTGCTCCTTAAGCTGAGTTCTACATCCCCCCTGGGAAGTCTTACGCTCACGTCTGGTTCACTTCGGGCAGCGGGAGTCATCAACAGCAAATACAAGAGGAGGAGCAAATGCTGGGCAGGGCAGGTGTCTCCCGAGCTTCTTCTCTGCTGGGCCATGGGTGGGCAGTGGCCCCACATGTCTACTCAAGGGTCCTGTTATGTGACCCATCTCCAAGTGCGATGGTTCCAGTTGGGCTGTAGCGACTACTCCCCTCCTTGCCCTTTCAGGAACAGGGTACTTTCCCATCCTAGTTGGTGTTTTCACCCTGCTCATAGCCCTATAAATAGTTCTTTGGTTAAACTTTCTTCAGTTGCCCCCCAAGAATGCCATCTGTTTTCTAACAGAGATATCAGATAGGATCTGGTTTCACAAACTGGCGGGATGTGCTATAAGCTCTTTTAGCTAGGTGGGGCCCCTGGCAACCTTAGTGGACAAGAAAGAAAAGAAATCAAATAATCTTCTGAGGAAATTAGAAGGCAGAAATACAAGGGCAAAAGTGGATTGCTCCAGGAGTACTGGTCAGAGCTACAGGCTGGGGATCGAGCCTACATTTCAAAGACACGATGTTTAACAATGTTTTATTTAGAATAGTAGTCCCTCACCTTCTCACCTTTTACCATGCATAACTCCCATACCTCAAAGATCAAGATTTTGAAGATTTTATTCCAAGAGTGATGATTACATAATTAATTTGCTTTTCTATTAGCCAATCAATAATACTGAACTCAGTTTTTATAATGAGGGGAAAAGCATTAAAAAAAGAAAATAAAAGTATTTTAATAGACTCCGTGGTGTGGTGGAAAGAACATAGTTAATGACAACACCAGCCCCCCAATCCCCTATTATTTCCACCCCTGTCCTAAATCTATCTTATTGGACTTTGTGGGCTGGGGGTCTGCATATCTCTGATTGGGAACCACTTCTTCAGATAACTATAGAAATTTTGAATGTGTGGTCAAATACACTTAGGCAACACTAGGACTTAGCTTTTAAATTACATGTCCTATCAGAGTTATCTTTCTGAGGTATATCAAAACTGACCTCACAGCAAAAGTCACTAAGAAATGGAAATAGGGCTTAAATATTTTCAATGCTCAACCTTTCTGTGAAGCTGTTGGCTCACTCTGCATCACTAAATCACAGACAATCTCTGAAACTAATGTCAGTTACATATTCAAGCAAATGCTCTGACTGAGATAGATAATATGACTCCCTGAACAGTGAGATGAGACTTCAATTTCCAAAGGAAAATTATATTATCGCTACATTTTAAGAGACTAACTTAGAAAGGTCCTCCAAAGCAACTTTTATTTCCTAAATTATCTTTATAGTTTACCCTAATGTTGTTCTCAAGGCACATTGCTTTCTTTGCTATTCTCTTAGCAGCATTGCTAAACATATTTGAATTTTAGAGAACAGATTAAGGGGAAATTCGATTTCCATTGCTTACATTTGGGTAAAATTCTATTTTGACTTTCAGCTTGCAAGAAGTTCAATTAATTAGATGTCCCTTGCAACTAATGTATGAGTTTCACACATCTGTTTAAAAATTCAACATGGGATACAATTATAACAAAACAGGTTCTATAAAAACAAATAAATACTCTTTACAGGTGTTAGAATAGTATCTAAATTCACTTACCTATAGTTTCTTGGGAGGGATATAAGTTGAATTTCTAAAATTGTTATTCTTTCTGAAAATATTTGAACTCTACAAAATAAGCAGAGGAACTTTCTATAATGCTTCACCATTTGGCCAAGTGTGTAGTACTAATTTTCATATAAGGTAGTCCAACGCAGAGCACTCATAGTGACAAATTATCTATCATAGTGTGTGGTATAATGCTTGTCATATTTTTGCATGGCTTTCTGCACTAGGGTTCTTTACAGTCCAGAGATATTGAGCTCTCCCAAAGACCATCCCGTGATCACCATCAGCTAATTCTGCTTGGCCTCTGTGATGACCTGTACACATCAACTTCCCCATAAAGAGGGGAGCCTGGCCCCTGCAACTAAGCCTACATTGGGCTTCTCACGATAAGTAGCCTATATGTCTCCTGAATTTCTGATTAAAAGCTATGCTAAGCAGCAAGGAAGACTCCGATTCATTTATTAAACCAAAGATCTTTTATCCTTTGATTCAGCCATTTCTTCTGTCCCTGAATAAGAATCTGTAAGGATACACCAATAATTGTCAAGCTGAGAGTCAATCAAAGACTCAATACCATTCACAATTGCCACAAAGAAAATAAAATACCTAAGAATATACTTAACCAAGGGGGTGAAAGATCTTTAGGAAGAGAACTACAAAACACTGAGGAAAGAAATCACAGGTGATAGAAACAAGTGGAAAAACATATCATGCTCATGGATCAGTATAATCAATATTGTTAAAATTTCCATAGTACCCAAAGTGATTTACAGATTCAATGCAACCCCCAGCAAAATGCCAAAATAATATTTCATAGATCTAGAAAAAATAATTCTACACTTCATGTGGTACCAGAAAAGAGTAGCCAAACCTAAATAGCCAAAGCAACCTCAAGCAAAAGGAACAAATCAGAAGGCATCTTTTTACTAGACTTCAAACTATACTACAAAGCTATAGTAAACAAGACGGCATGGATTGGCACAAAAATAGAGACATAGACCAATGGAATAGAACAGAAAACCCAGATATTAAACCATCCACATACAGCCAACTGATCTTCCACAAAGCAGACAATAGACACTGGAGAAAAGAAGCCCTATTCAATAAATGGTGCTGGGAGAATTGAATAGCCACATGCAGAAGAATGAAACAGGATCCTTATCTCTCATCACTAATAAAAATTAATTCAAGATGGATAAAATACTTAAATATAAGGCATGAAACCTAAGAATTCTAGAAGAAAATGATGAAAAAACTCTTCTAGATATAGGCCTAGGCAAATAATTTAAAAATAAGACCCCAAGGCAATCACAGCAACAAAAAAAATAAATAAATGGGACTTGATTAAATGAGTTTCTGCACAGCCAAAGAAACAATCACTAGAGAAAATAAACAACCTACAGAATGGGAGAAAATATTCATGGGCTATACAACTGAAAAAGGACTAATCACCAGAATCTACAAAGAACTCAGGCAAATCAGCAAGAAAAAAATCAAATAATCCCCTCAAAAAGTAGGCAAAAGACATTAACTGAAGCTACTCAAAAGAAGATACACTAATGGCCAATAAACATAAGAAAAAATGCTCAATGTCTCTAATCATCAGGGAAATTCAAATCAAAACAACGAGATATCACCTTACCCCAGTCAGAGTGGCTTTTATCAGAAAGTTCAAAAACAACAGATGTTGGCATGGATTCAGAGAGAAAGCAATGCTTATACACTGTTGGTGGGACTGAAAATTAGTACAATCTCTATGGAACACACGATAGAGATTCCATAAAGAACTAAAAGTCGACCTACCAGTTGATCCAGCAATCCCACTACTGGGTATTTACCCAAAGGAAAAGACGTCATTTTATCAAAAAGACATCAGCACTCAAATGTTTATTGTAGCACAATTCACAATTGCAAAGATGTGGAATCAACCCCAGTGCCCATCAGTTCATGAGTAAATTAACAAAATGTGGTATATGTATACCATGGAGTACTACTTAGCCATGACAAAGGATGACTTAATGCCTTTTACAACAATCTGGATGGGACTGGAGACCATTATCCTAAGTGAAGTATCTAAAGAATGGAAAAACAAACTCCACATGTACTCACTATTAAGTTGGCACTAACTGATGAGCTTACATGTGCACAGAAGGAAATAAATCCCAGTGGAAATCAAACAGGGGGAAGGGGAGGAGGGGATGGGTAAATACCTACCTAATGTGTACAGTGAACACTATCTGGGTGAGGAGCACACTGTTAACCCTGACTCGAACATTACAAAAGCAATCCATGTAACCAAAAACATGTGTGCCCCCATAATACTTTGAAATAAAGAAAAGACTCTGTAAAGGATAGATATCAAGGAGGAAGGTAACATAGAGTCTTTGACACCCGTGAACTGGGGCCCTTGTTCATATTCTTTCTCTGTTTATGACCCTTGCCTATAACTCATGGTAGTTGTAGCCATTTCTAGATGAAGTAGGGTGACTCAACCAAGTGTATGTTTTCTTTTTCATCCAAGACAAAAACAAGATAGCCTCAAGCTGCAAAAATGGAGCAATTGTGTGCTTCTGCTATTCCAGCCTAATTGTGATTTCAGAAACATTTATCTTTGAAATTTTTTTCTTTGTGCCTTTCTTGGCTTCTTCCAGCACCACTCTCTGCTACGTTTCTGCTGGTGTTAGTGTACTGACTACAAAGGAAACGGCTGTCTAGCTCACCAAACACTTTGGAACATGAGAAATGTGTCACAGTAAACAAAACATGAACAGAAGATAACAACTTGCTAAGAGTCTTTATTTTTTAATGTTTACTCGGCAACCACAGCGTGTAAAATTGCAAATTAAATCTATGCAGAATTGCCATATTTTGAACATGGACACTATAAAGGGGTATAAAGCTCAACTGCACATGTACATATTTCTCCTGTCATAAATATTCATGACTCCTCCTATAGCTTGTTAAATATGTATATTTGGCCACCCTGCTCAACATAAATTCCTGTTCCCATTGTCCTGGGCTTGCAGCACAGGTTCCTGGCTTGTGGTTGGGGGCTCTGCTGTCCAGCCTGCAGGAATGGCCATCTGCAGGCTGCAATCTTTATGAGAAATAAAGTTCTCCTTTCCACATTATGGGACCCTAGTTATGTTTTCAATTAACAATTAGTGAGTTAAATGTGTTTCTATATATGGTGGTTTCTTATATGTATTACTTAAATCTACGACCTTATCTTTGTTTGCTTACGCTTTTCTTCTATTTTTTTTAAAATACCTATCTTGTCTTTTAATAAAGTTTTCTATTCCCCCAATATTTATTTTCCCTTCATTTGCTGGTTGGGAAGCTATAAAATATACTCCTTTTTTTTAGTGCTGCCGACAGTATCCTTTCAAAACATATTTATGTATTAAATATTCCCTTAGAACACCTAAGGTTATTGACTATTTTTATCCTCCTCCCAGATATAATATGAACCTCAGGATAATTTCATACTTCATATAGTTTCCCTTCTCCACTAGCCCTTGCTTTGTTTTGGTTTGATTTTTGGTGCTTTAGCTACATATATATATATATTTATAAAAGTAGTTATTACAATCTATATAATTATTAATTCAGTAAAGTTACTAACTAAAAAAACTGTGCTTATCTTATTTTCTTGTATTCTAAGGCTTTCTTCTGGGCTGATGTTTTGTTTCACTGAAGTACATAATTAGGCTTTTAGTAAAGGTCAGTGGGTGATATCTTGTCTTAGTTCTATATATCTGAGATTGTCTTTATTTTGCACTCTCTTAAATCAGGACCTAACTGAGCATAAAATTATTTCTATGTTAATAGTTATTTTCCTCTGCATTTTGAAGCTATTACTCCATTGTCTTCACACATCTATGGTTACTCACGAGAATTCCGCCAATTTGTTATTCTTTTGCAGATAATTATGTCCTTTAGAGTTTTATATCATCCCTTTATTTTTAATATTATGTAGTTTTGCTATTTATTTATTTAACAAATATTTACTGAGTATTTTCTATATGACTTTTACTTCCTAGGTTCTGAGGCCACAGCAGTGAACAAAACTTACCAAAACCCTGCTTTGATGGCACTTGGATTCTAGTGTAGGGAGATAAACCATAAGAAAATATACAAGTGATAAAATTTCAAGTAATTTAAGTCTTAAGGAAAAGTGAAAAAAAGAAAAAAAAAAGATGAAAAGTGATTGGTTGGGGAAGGCCTAAAAGATAAGACCTGATAGAGACCTGAAGAAGTTGAAGAGTAAGCTATGCAGATGGCTAAGGAAAGTGTTCTTGGCAGAGAAAACAGCAAGTGCAAAGGTCCTGAGGTGGAAATTTCTTTTGATGTTATATGTCTTTTAGCTATTTTTATGAGTGTGTAGTAGGATATCATTGTGTTTTTCATTTGGTTTTAGGGGAGAATACTTTTTAAGTAGGGAAATAGTGCAGCATGTTGAATTTTGATTGGAATAGTTCAGTAGAAGCAGAAATTTTGAAGATGCAGGAGAGGACCACTGCAAAAGAAATGTTTTGAGGAAGAGGAGATGGGATCAGATGGACAAATGGAGAGGTCGACTTTGATTAGAGTACTGATGGCTCATTCTCTGTAAAAAGAAGGAAAGTAAATATTTGGGTACAGATGAAGATAAGGTAATAGATTCTGTGATATGCATATGTGAAATTTGATTTTTATGAATTACATTTTCTTAGCAAAATAAGAAATAAGCTTATTAATTTTAAGTGAGGAAAGGGGTCTCAAATTGGAAACTTGAGGTGAGGAATGGTATGCAATGGTTGTCTTGGAGAATGCATGTGCTAAGTTTGATGTGAGATACCCAGGTCTTGACTTCAGAGAGGTCACTATAATGTGTTAGTAGATGATTTATTATTTATCCTGCTCAAAACTCAGAGTATTTGTATCTCTCTTCAATTCTGAAAATACATAGCTTTTATATTATCAAGTGTTCATTCTATTTCATTGCATCTACCGTTATTCTTCTAGAACTCCTATTAGATATACTTTAGAGCTTCTTGGCCTAACGCCTTTGTTCCTTCCTACTCTTCATGTATTGTTTTGTCTCTTGCCTACACTCTGGATGAATCTTTAGCAATAGCTTCCAATTCATGTAAATTGGAACTACACGAAAGTAAGAGTTTATGCCAATACTGAATTACTTTTAATTTAAATGACTACATATTTTCCAAAATTTATATTTGTTTTTCACAACTATTTCTCCTATTTTTATATTTAACTGAGTTAGTTCCATAGTTTTTTGTTCTTTTAATGAAAGCCATTCCTGCCTTTATCTCCTTGAACATCCTGAATGCATTTGTCAGACTGCTATATAAAGTTAATCTCATAAGCAGTGATTTTCAAATTCTAATTGCTGATGTATTTTACATTTTGTTGTTGCTATTGTAGGATTTTTAACTCTGCATTGGATTTTTATTATACATTTTTTTAATTTATTTATATTATTTATTTATTTATTTTCTTTATTTCCCCCTCTTTATTTGAATCTCCTCCAGGTCTGGACCTAGATCTTATGAAGACGTGGTAGAACTCCTGCCTCTCAGAAATATCAGAGACATCAGAGATGAAGTACGTAAGCCAGGAGTAGCCTGACTCAGGTCCTAACTGCGGTTGTGACTTTGCCTTCTCCATGTCTTAAGCTAGAGGTTGCTAGATAGCAGGAGAAGCCCAAAGCAATGGGCCTTTAACAGTTCCTTTGTTCAGGTTCTTATTGGCAGAGGTGGAAAGTGTCGTGTACCATCTTTCAGATTCGAGTGGATCTGGCCCTATCTCAAGAGGACAATTTTAAATTATCTTTAATGCACAGGAGCAGATCTTCTGCCCCCATAACCTACTTCCAGCCACAGAAACCAGCTTGCAGAGAACTCCCACCATGTTACACTTCTGCTCTGTGTCTGATCCAGAGAGTTGTTTTATCACATTTTCAAGTCTCCCTATGTGTTTTTAGTATCTCTGTATTTTCTTATTGGCTCTCTGTGTTTGGAGCAGAAGGGCACATCAAATTGTAAAACTTACTGCACCAACTTGACTTGAAGTCAGTTTTTTTAATATGCTGCACAGTTATCAAAACAGAAAAATGATGAAAATACAAGCTCTAGGAAAGCATAATCCAGCCAATTCCTACACCTTTACCATCGAGCAGTCTGTGCTGATTTTGCCTGCCTGTGCAGTTTGTAGATGATGTTATTTATTTATTCATTTATTCATGAAAAAAGTAATTACTGAGAACCTATTACAGGTGCTTGGCTAGGTGCTTGTGATGCAGCAGCAAATAAAGAGATGCTAGCCCTGCCCTCAATAGAATAGACGCATGGCCCAAAATGGGTCATGGCACAAACAAACGTATGATGTATAATAATTATCTCAACAATAGTAGTAAAACAACAGCTAACACATATTTCAGTTATTACATTTCAGGCTCATTATACACATTCACACACATACACTCATATTTAAACACACATAATTTAATTCCTATGACAACCTCATGATTAAAGCATTATCGTTATGCTCATTTCATAAATTAAGAATCTGAGACAGAGAAGTCAAGTAACTTGTCTAATGGTACACAACTAATAAATGGCAGAGCCCATGTTCCCAGGTAGGAAAGCATAAGACTCTTTGGCCCTAACCCCTACTGTCTGCTTCTGCATACCAGAGTGTTCAGGTCTACACGTGTCTGTGGATCTGCTATGCACCAGGAGGTGTGTGGGGTGTAAGTCATTCAGGGTTCATAAGATTCTGAGCTTGACTTCTAGGAGGACATAGTGCATATCCCTCTGAAATAGTTTTCTATTATTACTGCACACATTACCACAGTTTAGCAGCTTAAAACAACATGAAGGTGTTATTTTATAGTTCTGTACGTCAGAAGCCCAGTAGGCTTGGCTGGTTTCTATGCACGAGTCTCTCAAGGTGTCAGAAGGCTGGGTTCTCATCAAGAGGCTCTGTGAAGAATCTCCTTCCAAGCACAAACAGAACTTTGGAAGAATCCAATTTCATGGGGTGTAGGACTGAGGTCCCATGTCCTTGCTTGCTATTGGTCAGGGATTTCCTTCTGTTGCCAGAGGCTACCCACATTCCCTGGCTAGTGGCCCCTTCCTCCACCTTCACAGTCAAGAACAGCAGGTCAATTCCTTCTCATGCTTTGAGTCTCTCCCATGTGTTTCATCTTTCCTCTGCCTCCATCATCTGTTAAAGTCTTCCACCTTCCTCGCTGATTGCCTTGGGCCAACCTAGAGAATCTAAGATAGTCCCTCTATTTTAGAGTTAATTTATTAGTAACTAATAACCTTAAGTCCATCTGCAAAGCCCCTTTATAACATTAGACAAGTCTTTGATTGAGTAATCAAGGGACAGGCATTTTAGGAGGATATCTTTAAAATTCTGCCTACCATACCCTCACTTGGAGAACTGTCCATGTGTAACAATATCCCCCCTCACAATACCTCCTGGCTCCCAGGGGAAGCAAACATTCTGCAAGGGGACATTTGTCTGGAGATATACTCCAGAGTATAAACAACTGAATACACAGGAGAAAAGTGCAGATACCTAAATAACAAGGAAGAGTCAGAAACATCCCCAAGAAACTGGGAAGCCGGATCCGTATAACTGAGGTAGAATTTGGGGAGGTGAGAGGACATAGGAACTTTTAAACCAGAGGGATCAAAGGCACCCCTGCTAAATGCAATCCACCATTTTGCCCCAGGCTGATGGTGATATGAGCCTTTCTACCAACCACTATCAAACTTTCTAGGGAAATTGGGCTGCAAATCACAGCGCCCCCGGCTGGCTCTGATGTGCAGTGTCATCCTGGGAGAAAGAAAAAGAAACTATACTTTTCTAGGCCTGGCATCATGTCTGCCACAACTTATTTTTGTTCTTCTTTATGAAACTCTCAGCTGTAGTCTCCTCACTCTGCACCTGCTCCTCACATGCTATTTGCTCCCCTGTAATTTTTCCCATTGTGCTTTGATGGCTTTTCCATTTTCAGACAAGATCTTACATTCACCTGCCACACACATATTGATATTTCATTATTTTCCCTACACTTTGGGATTATGGGTTTCTGTTTCATCTTGGCTTTGAATTAATATACCCTTCTAAAGGCTTCAGGGAAGCAGAACCCCTGTTAGCCCTCATTTCGGAGTCCATTAGAGCTTGTGCACTGACCCTTTGTGTTGGTCTAACTCTGCTTTCATGGTCATTTTATCCTTTCAGCTCTGGCCCTCCCCTTCTCCAATCTCAGGCTGATAAACTCCACTATTGTGTGATCAATTGCACTTCAATTACCTCGGCTTTTAGTGTCAGACGTTAAATGGTCACACTTCACATCTCTTGTCTCTTTTGTACAAATTTTGCCTTTGACTGAGTGTGTGGTTATCTTACCTGCTTCTAATTTGATTTAATTTTATTGCCAAGGGTACCTAGATAACGCTTTAATTTTGTTAAATATGCCCATGACAACCCGAGCACTGTGTTGGAGCAGGAGCGAACCATCAGTAAATGAGTATGCTTTAAACAGAATCCTGTGATGGGGCAGGGTGAAGGGGCATCCACGGTGGACAAGCCCAATCTTAAGTCTCCCTGGTGGGTATGTGTCTGACTTCAAAAGGGACAAAACTCCACCCAGTGTCCTGAGTGCATAGACATCCCTCTACCTTTCTCTCCGTTTCCATAGTAAAGTAGTCCAATGGCCAGTCAGGGAAACCCATGTTTCAGACTGTTTTTTAATGTCAGCAGCTGTGCCGACAAAATTATCTCTGTCTTTTGTGGATCTGCGAATGGCACAGGCATGTGAGTTTAACTACATGGGACCCTGTAAGGAACTATGAACCATCAAAGGAGGGACAGTCACATCTAAAATATGGCCTTTTTATCATGCCCAGTGCTCCAGTATCCAGCTATATCTTCATCTATTTCTTATAACAGATTAAAATCTAGCTTTTCAAAAGAAAATAATCTGGTAGAGAACCCTTGTTCTATAGTACTTGTTTTCAATTCTTGTTTCGTTTGTTTGCATTTGTTTCAATAACCAACACTCACCCACATCCTGTCTAGATCCATCAGAATCCAAATAGAAAACAGAAATCACTGCAGGTATTTCAAACAGAGAGGATTAAATGCAGCAATTGGTGATAGCCATGAGCAGAGTACCTCCAGTAGAATGGGTTTGGGAGTAACCGGAGCTGTACCCACTCGATCTCCCCGTCCGTTCTGTGGTGGTCCAGTTAGGAAACTATTTGAGCCCCAGGATCAGCAGAGTTCAATTTGAATATCTACCTCTAATGGTTCTGCTTTTTTTTTTTTTTTTTCATGCCAATAACAGAAGATTTAAGGGTTGGTTCTCTAAGGGCAAAGAAGAGATGTGGCCAGTTTTCTGTATATAAATAAAGATTTATTACTAAGATATAAAAAATTCAGAGAAACTCCTCAGCTTCTAGCATGGTGTCTGGTATATAGCAGACACTTGAAAAATATATTTTGAATAAATAAAAGTTATTATTGCTTTCTGAGATATGTAGTCACTCTGGGTCTCAGATGTACTAATGTTGGAATGTACAGCTGGCTTCAGGGAGAATGGAAAACACAGGTCCTGGTGGTTTGCTGTCCAGGTTGAGCCTAAGACTTCCTTACTTTTTATTAATAAAATAGAGGCTGTGAAGGGGTTGGGTTGTTCTCATACTGTGTTGCTTTCTCGCTGTACAGAATGTGCCAAGCCAGAAGGAGATCATTCTCTTTCTACTCCAGACCATTTCTGGCTTACACTGATTCAGGCAATGACCCCAGGTACATCAGGAGACCTCAGGATTAAGTGACCCAGTTTTACTTGTGCTGTGCTTCAAAAGCTGTAGTAACCTAGTATAGAAAGATCCACTTGGATCAGTTTGCATCAGAGAGCAGGAGCATGAACTCCTCTCCGTGCTAGGATGGGCAACGGGCAGGAGATTAACTTGGTTGCACGGCAACAGTTCATGATCATCTCCCCAAACCACAGCTCAAATACTCTCTTTTTATGATTTTATGGAGCTATAAACCTGATCTAACTGTCCCTTCCTGTGTTCCTATAGCACGGTGCCAGGTCTTTATCAGGTCCCACATGTCATGTTGAAGGTACCTGTGTTAGCGCCTTCTCTCCAGCTAGGCCATCAGTTCATAGAAAGGTGGAAGCATCTTGTTCCATTTTGTATCTCTGGGACATAGTCAGCATCTCTCGAACTAAAATTAGCCTCTGGTCTTATAGGAGCTGTCCCCAAATAACAATTTTCTCCTTCATGCATGATAATAGAATGTCAGCAGGGCACATTACTGCCCAAAGAAAGATTGAGTTTCCCAGCTTTTCTTTCACCTAACTTGAGCCATGAGACTAAGGCGATGCCCATGCAATGTGAGGGGAAGTGATGTGTGTTATTCTGGTGTCTCGCTCTTAAAAGTATTAGGGATGAGCCCCCTGTTTGTTGTCCTCACTACTGCTGCTGGGAGGTGGTGAGAGCAGGAGCACTGAACTTGGGCTCCCCAGGCAGCGGAAGAGAGGGAAGAGCCGCCTACCAGCCCTGCACCCCCCGCTTCTCTGATTGCCATATGTAGGAGAAATAAATTCCAATCCTTTGAAATCCACTGTATGTTGGGTCTCCTCGTGAGTTTACATGCTAGCTAATAGAATATTCAGGTTCCAAACTCCAAATAAAGAGATTATCAGGGGGACAACAGGAAACTAATGACACACACAAAAAGGAGGATAATTCCATTAAGGTGTGTTTACAAGGTGATCATTATAAAGGTATGGTTGTGTGGGAACCAAATGAATAGTGCAGTACTCCAGGACTGATAGTATGAGCTGTTACCACTCCCAGCTCCTAAGCCCTGACACAGGGGAGCATTTCCTTAAACTTGAGGGAGAGATGGTTGTGAAGTGCTAGAATCCTTGAGGGCAGTAGTAACCTTCAGTCAAGGGACCTTCCAGTCCAAGATAACCTCACAGAGAAAATCAACACCCTAACTTCACTCTTCTCCCTCACTCCTCTCTCCCTGCTGGTCCCCCCACTGGAGAATGGGGATCCAACAGGCAGCTGAGCACACAGGAACCCTGTTGACGCAGCCCCTACAAGCCAGCCTCCAGGGACAGAGAGCCACTGAGAGAAGAATAAAGAATGTTTCTGAGAGAGCACATGGAAGATACTCAGGTTGAAAAGTAGCTCTGCTAAAGAAATGAGGAAAATATAGGTACAGAGAGAATAGCACTATGTTCTGCTTTTATGTCCTCATCTAGGTTTAAATGTGAGGTTTAAAATTAAATTCTAAAAAGCTGCCCAATTAGGAATTCAGTGGGGTTTATTTCCTTCTGTTGCTTTTAATACAATGAAATATTCAATAAATGATTCAACAAACATCGTTAGATATCAACTATGTATAGCGGACAGTGTGAGGCACTGGAGACTAGAGTCTCAGGACTGGTCCCTGCGAAGCTGGTGGATGAGGCATATTTTTGATCTAATCTTTTCCAGTAGTTCAACTCAAGGTGTCCTTAGTGATTTGTGCCATCTTTTTAACAATCTTCTTGAGAGAGATGAAGCATGATGCTGACAGCTGTCCACATGTTTATTAAACTCATATTTAGTAAATTCAGGTCACCAGAGAGAAAAGTTAGTGTCTGGCAATAACATACTGAAAATAATCAGCTAAGAATTATTGCACCCAAGGCTTCAGGAGAAATTTTAAAAATTCAGATTATCATGGAAAGTGCATCAGATTTCTTGGTGGCAAGCAACAGAATCCAAATTTGACTATCTTAAGCAAAAAGATACTTTACCGAGGGTGCATTAGGAATGCACAGAACTGATGAAATCTGAAGGGTTAGCAGTAAAAACAAATGTGAAGAATCTAAATATATTACTAAACTAGAGTATAGACTAAGCTGCTGGTAGTAAAGAGATCTCCAAATATTGTGAGTTGTGTTTGGAAGACTTTATTTCATTCTCACAGAACAGTCAGATTAATCCATAGAGTTGGGTCAGCCAGTCAATCAGGAGTCCAGGTTCCTTCCACTTTGCTGCTCTGACAGCCCCTAGTATGTTGTCTTTTTCACAAGGTCAAAGCTTTATTGCTACAGTGACCTCATATAAATCTGAAGAAAAGGAGAAAGAAAGGACAGTCAGGACAAGGAAAAGAATAAGTCATTGTCCTATCAATTCTTCTTATATTCCATTGTCTGAAACAGTCATTTGGCCACACCTAGCTGCAAGGAAAGATGAGAACATAAGTCTGTAATTGTCATCCACATGCTCAGCTTTGACTTTATCAAAATGAATAGGAAGATAGTGGGTATTGTGGGAATGAGAGCTATCTCAACCACATCAAGGAACTTCAAAGCATTATCCAAACAGGAGCCACAGTAAACATCACTCTGCATGATCTGGTCCATGTACCTCCTTGGCCACTACAAAGAGACTAATCTCTTACTGTCCCCATAAATTTACATCATCCACTAAAGTTTCAGAATATGAGGAAAAAGTGACTTATTGACCTGGCTAAAATCAACATGTGCCCACCCATGGATACACTGAGGCAGTAAGAAAGGAGACATATATCCCTTTCAAATAGTGCATCCCACTATTTGAAATGGGATGCACTATTTGAAATGGGATACAACACTAATACCTACCAAAATAACCATGATGAGGAATGCTCCAAATTAGAAGTCAAGGAAGAGGATATTTGATTAGAAAGATGAAATCTGTTATAAAATGTATCATTATAGAAAAGTCCTTACCTTAAAATTATTCTATAAAAACATTTGTCATTTACTTCATTTGTTCCTTCATTCTAGCTCTATGTATTATAAACTCTGTAAATTATTGGGGATGAAATGCTGGGAATGTTATTATAAATTCTTGACCATAATTTTTGATCCTTTTCAAAGGAAAAAAGTGATGATTTTTATATATTACTGAATATTCTTATTAATTTAATAGCTTCTAGCTAATATCAGAAAAAATAATCCTCAGGCACAGTGCTACAGTAGTAGAAAGAACGTGACTTTGGAGTGTGACAAATCCAGGTTTAACCCATGTAATGCAATTTCACAAAATAAGTTTATCTTTTTAAATTTTGTTTTCTCATCTTTATAGCGAAGATAATAATCTTACCATATAGGGTCATTTTAGAAGCTAAATTAGCACAAGAATAGCAACTGCTTAGCATGTGGTAAGGATTCAACAATTATCCATTTCATGTCCTACCACTTCCACCCCCCAGATATGCTTCATTTAGTTGTCAGGATAATGTGATGACTCCTTTAGGGATACAACATATATTCCAGTTAAAAGGCATTGTTTCTGGCCAGAAAGCATATGGCCAACACACACGAATAACTTGAATTGCATAGGCAGTTTTTCTAATGAGTACTTCTTCCTCATCCAAATTATAGTATAAACCTGGCTGGAATTTTAAATAGTTAATAGTGTGAGATCTGATTGATTTAAAGATGTGAGTCAGGGAATGTTGCAAGGACTATCCATCCGATTGCTATCCCAATATAATTTTCAGAAATATATAAGCATGACCCTCATACAAACCTAAGAATAACCATATGCTTAATATTTTTATTCAAATCATTAATTAAAGAGGGAAGAAGTAAGATGATAAAGGTAGTTCAAAGGACCTTAAGAATAGGGATGTATATAGTCAGGCAAAGGAACACTGAAATTAATTTTGTAGTAGGTACAAAATTGATTAATGACCTATACAGTAATAAAATTATAACCTTTGAAATTATTTCTTTTATTGTAGAGACAACTACAAGTTAACATGTAACTTCTTAGTGTCTGTACTCTCACCAAATAGTAAACAACAATATCAAACAAATATGCATTCTTCAAGATAATTAAATAAGACTTGTGTGAGCCTGCTAAGCAACCTTCTGATATGTCATGGGACATGGAATCATCCTTTTTGTTTCATTTCCAAGTTTTAGATATTTTTTCCTAACAACAGTAATCCCATTGTTGATTGACTATAGCACCTAAATACAGGTGTTGGTTATTACTGATTATTTGCATCATTCAAAAATTAACTATGCAACTCATTGTTTCCAACATGGAGATTAATTGATGCAACAATAGTCAAAATGTGATAACATTTAGCATTCAAATTATTTCTACAGAATGCATCAACTCACCTCTTTCCCTTCTTCTCCCTTTCTTGATCATAATTTTGCATTTCATTAGAAACAAAATGATATATGTGCAACAAGGTTTGGGAACAGCGATAGAAATTATTAAATTTCTGCAAAGCTATTAGCAATGAGTGACCCCCCCCAACAACGTTATGTGCAAGAAAACTTTAATTTGCCCCATCTGCCCACAGATACCATTGCAAATGAAGATGAGAATGTTAAGGATATTTTAAGGTTCACATCCTCTTAAGTAAACTAAGAATTCAGGTTTTAAATGACAAACTGTCGAGAAGCTCCAGGGCTGGCCTGAGGCAAAACTATAAAATCTGTGAAGTGTGATTTTTATGTTCTCTAGCCCTCTTCGTGGCTCCTCTCTGCTCTCCTTGGCCCATCTGTCCATGTCGATATCACTGATCTCTGTTATTCCATCTACTCTCCGGTGGTACCCTGCTCAGGGCTGCTTTTTCTAGCAGATGCCTCAGACGTGGGAACTTTCCCATCTGAGGGAATGAGAAATTTCTATGTCTGTGTTTATTCTAATTCATAGTACATTCACGAATTCTTCTGGAAATGATCTCTGCTAACCAGAAGAACCTGGTTGCTGCCGATCTACCAGTTTGCTCCCCATTTAACGTAATATTGAGGGGGTAGGGGGAATTTTGTGTGTATACCCATTACACACGCTTTGTGTGATGTGACTTTGCGAAGGCAGGCTTCCTCGATGTTCCTCTAAAACCAAACCTGTAAGCAGTCTTATTGGGGTGGCCTTTACTGACTTAGACACTGACTGTTGATGTTCAGACTAACGCTGGCCTTCACCTTCATTAACGAAGTCTTTATTTGGCCATGAGTCTTATACCATGTCAAATATCATTTTTTTCTCTTTTATTTTCTCAGACATTGAAGAGTCTAGATGCTCGGAAGGATCTTTTTAGTACGAGGAGAGACTTGAAAAGGTAATTTTAAAATGACCTATATCTTAATAACAACGTGAGGGAAAATTCTCACTATGTCTCACAACTGAAGTACCTTGCATAGCTCAATGCATGTCTTATATCCATTTTCCTTATGCGTGGGTGTCTCATTACTGTTTTCTATTTTAAATATACCATATATTTTATGCATTTCAAGGGAAAATAAAATTATGTTAAAGTAAATTTACTACTATACCATGGACATAAATTATTTCAAGTACAAAAGTATCCATCAAATGTCTACCATGCAATAGCATTTAGTTATTGCAAAGAATACAAATATCATACGATATACCAGAGGTTCCAAAACTTTCTTAGTTTATAGAACCCTTATCCTCTCATTAGTTTGTTTTTTTTTCCACAGCACTCACTTAATGAAAAGAAAGAACTACCAGTATCACTTATTAAGTAATTAGGTCCAATCAGCTTATTAAGTACCGTATTTATATCATAACAACTTAGCTATTTGAAAAATAATATGCAAAACTTGAAAGAAAAATATAACATTTTTAATTTTACTCATATTTACTAGTTTGATGTATATGCCTGCTGAACACAGCACAAATTCTCAACCATTGAGATCAAATTGGATACTGCTACTCTCATTTCTTGCCCCACATTACTTTTTGTACAGCACTTTTGTATAGCACTTGTTTTTTAATCACAGAAACCACCCAAAAAACATCTATGGAAAAAGATGACGTCATGAAAAGGAATACAGCATGATTCCATATTGAAATTGTGAGCTCCCTTCTAAATTAAATTAAATTTGGCTCAAAGCTGCTTCTGTACATAGGGAACTATAACTTAACTTATTATGTAAACACACTACAACCTAACTTGAGGGTATATTCTTGTAACAAGTCACTGAGT
>VBSM01001979.1:13175558-13199268 GCA_008086735.1 Cheirogaleus medius | reverse complement strand
TTAAAAATTAAAAATATCCAGGATTACTCCTGGAAATCTACTGTGATGCCCAGGAGTGAAACAGTGCATGGTTTGAGAGACATACCAATATATACTACTATTCAAATTCTTAAATAACTTACAATGTATTAAGTATGAGTTACTTCAACAATTACAGGGGAATTAAAAAATACATTTCTTAAGACCAGCATTTGGAAAGAACATGTCTGGCTCTTAAAAGAAGAAAGGTGAGTTTCAAGAACCTTGAAGTTTGGGCAGCATCTTTACAGGTAAAGATGGAGACAGGTAAAGACAGAGGAATTGTAATGTCAGAGTTACAGATCATTCTGAATGTTTTGATGCAGGTTATTGTGAGCAAGATGTGTAGATGAAAAGACAAGTAACACACAGACATGACCCTTGGAAATCTCACTCATCTTCTAGTAAAAGAGGCAGAACAATTTGCCTAATCTGGGGCAAAACACATGGCCTGGGAGATGGAGAGTAGGAAGGAGTTATCAAAACTAAGGCTAGAATGTAGTTGGAGCCATATTTAGAACACCTTCAATGCCAGTATAAGAAATTGATATATAATAAGAGAGAATTTAAATCTCTCTTACTATCATCACTAACAAACTATTGGGAAATATCAACTAATTATCTTACCATATATGCAAACATAAAAAATTATCCATAGCAGAATTTGTTTTCTATAACATGGACCTATCAGATTAATAAGCAAAATTTCCAATCCAGATGAGCAAAACACCCTGACATGGAGCAAAAAAATCTTATTCTATTTTTATTCATTTCCAAAATGAATCAAATTTCCCAAACTTTCATGCTCTACTTTTTGCCAAACAAGAATAAATGTATAAGTTCTAGCATAGTAAAACATATGAATAATTTTACCCAGACCTTTTAAAAGTGCTTGTGTAACACCAACACAATTTATAATTTAGGAGCTCCTGACTGGTATGGTTTTGAGCTTAAATGGAAATCAGTATGCCCATATATCTAAATGTTTGCTAAGACCTATCAGAAACACATATGGCCTAGAAACATACATACTGAGCAAGAAATTAAAGTAGTCTACAAAAGATTATAGTACTTTATTAAAAGTAGGCCCCCTTAAGATGTATTATCCATTTGTCAACTAAATTGTAACCCATAATAAGCATGACAAACATTTTATTGTGGCTGTCTTAAATTAGGATGAAGTTACTGAAGGATTAAAGACTTCCAAAATTTTGGCCTCGATAAATAGATGGCCATGGAAACCACAAAACTGGCCTTGAAGATTCTGGTCCTAAAAACTGGCTTCAGCATCACTAAGTAACAATCATCAGCGTAACTAAGATATAAATGGATCATTTCAAATGACAAATAGATAATCAGAGCTAATCTCCACAGCCATCCTTAAAGGTCTTGTTGATTATATTCCTTTTATTGATGAAGAAACACTAAAGCTCAGAATTTAATTGATAGCCGAAGATTATAGTTCATAAGAGACACTGTTCTCTAATCTAGGGCTTCTGACTCATATTTATGCTTTCTGATAAATATCTTACCACAAATAAAATAGATGATAGGTCACCAGATGTTATTTGAAGAGCTCTATTATGTGTCTCAGCCAATAAATACACCTTCTCTCCCTTGACAGGAGCCCAGAGATCTGCCATTTTGGCCATTTTCTTAGATTCAATCATCAGATACCTTTCAAAATGAAAATGTTAACTTGGCTGGAGATAATATATGTGAACGCTTTTAATATGCTTCCTGACATATAAAAAGCATCCAATAAATGCTTGTTATTATTTTTTAATGAATGCATTAACAATCTATTAGCAAGTAGTCATTTGTCAAATTAACTGTCACTTAGCAGGGTAGGATTATAGAGATAGGACAAAGAGAGATAATTTGATTGGGAATAAGGAAGGAAAAAAAGGGTCTGTTCCAAAGTGCACACTGATTCAGAGACATTGGCAGATGGGTTACTATGATGTTTTTAATATAGATGTCATTAAAGAGAAGAGGAGGATGCTATAGCTATGCTTTACTGTCTTCAGGCTTTCTCTTTAGGGCAGCTGTAAAGGTGATTTTTATCCTTCCATGCTCTCTTCTTTTCAGTATTTTGAGTGCTGACAATCTGCTCTTAGCTGCTGTCTGGGTGTTACGTCAAGCGGCAATTGGAAGGCACTGTTCAAACGTAAAGAAAATATAAGAATCACAGTACAGCAAGCTGCCAAATTGCAGATCTCCACTGGCTTGCCTGTGACGGTTTCCAGGGTTTGAAAATATTGCCTTAAGAAGCTGAATATGAAATGTTGTGTATATACATCTTTGTCTTTCTTTTCACTCAATATAGCTACATAAACTTCCATTAACTCTTGCTCAGGCAACATTTTCTAGGGGAAGTTCATAATCTGTCTTCAGCTGTGATGTCTTCCATAGCTTACCATTCCTCACCCCCAACTGGCAGGGCCATCTGCACTCCCTCTCTTCCCGAGGAAGGGCCCTCAGTGCCAAGTCCTTCTCTCTTTCTCACACCTCACTCCACGGAAAGAACATACAGATATAGCTGAGTTGGCAGGCAACATTAAAACACCGGAGTTTATAATAACTCTTGATAATATGTTCCAAATCCAGTTTATTTCAAATAATTTAATGCCAGAAGAACTACAAATGAGTCAGATAAGCTGGAACCACACATTTTGCCATGTCAAATCCCCTACAGACCCAATACTATAGAGACAGACTTTATAATAATGAATGGCATGATCATCTCAGGGAATATTACTGTATTCTTTCTATCGAGTTTAAGTTAACATCCTTTTACAAAGGCTCACTAATTTTGGAAATTTTACATTCACGATGAATATGTCCTTTGACCACTGAAAACATGATACGCTGTCCAAACTGTCATATTCCTTCCTCTTCCTTCTCAAATCCACTTCACCCCTGAACACTTCAAATACGTGTTTATCACACATACAATGTGTTTGTGAATGAGTAGGTACTCATAAAACATTAAGCTTGATGACTTCATACAGAAACTGAATATCTCACCTAGAAATTTCGTTCTTCTCGATGATCAGACAGAGTTACTGGGCTGTAAAGGAAAGTGAATAATTTTCAAGTCAGAGACTCCATTAAAAGACTCTTAATTTTGACCACACATTGGGATCATCTCAGAAACCTTAAAAAATGCAAATGCTTGGGTCTCTGTCTGAGAGAGTTTGATTTGGCTGCAGCAGGGTATGGCCTGGGCATCTGGATTTTTATAAGCTCCTTGTGTGATTCAAATATGCAGCCAAGGTTGAGTCACCACCTCGGAGGGAAGGACGTCTGCCATGTGCCTTGTTCCCAGCGATGGACACTGACACATACCAGGCCACCATTAGCATGTTGCATGTTTTTAAAAATGTAGGGAACTTAGGATGTGTACCTACTATGGGCCAGTAGCTGTGCTAAGAATTATTCATTTTATTCTCAAGGTAATCCCATAAAGATGGCACTAAATTGCTATTTTTCAGATGGTGACACTAATGCTCCTGTCAAGATGACAAACTAGCAAGAACTGTTGGCAGCTTCCCCTCAAAATAAAATGCTGGAGGAACTACTAAAGCAAGAGGGAAGCAAGGATCTAAGGAATGAATGAACCACATAACCACCAGAAACTCATGGGGAATCTGAAAGCTCTTGTGTTCTGGAGGGCGTCTACAAGGACAGGAGGGGCTACACTGTGGTCTGGGTGCACAGAGGCAGCTGGCGGAGGACAGTGGGAGAGAATTCAGTTTTGCTCTTGCCTCTTCACCAAACCTGCACTCCCGCACACACACTCAGGAAGAACAGTCACTGGTGACACCATCAGCTCAGGACTTGGCAGTCATGACAGCCACAAGGTAACAGGCGAGCAGGACAAACACCCTGTGGGGATGACGTGCTGATGAAACAGATCTTGGTGACCAGTGATGCTCAGTCTTGTGTTTTTCCACCTCCAAACTTCCAAGGCATCCTACGCCTTTCGATGCCAAATCTTTTTTAGAGTTTAAATGTGAATTACTAGCTGGAGGAGACACTGACCCAGTGGACTAATAGCAAATGGGTTTTGTCAGGAGTGGCTCATACAATTTTCTTTGTTTAAAACTGGAATTTAGAGTATTTTCTTTAGTTATGAATATGGAAAACCATGATAGTATCAGAATACCTGTGACTTTGTCACCAATTTAATCACAGATATTTTCTTATCACATTACAGTTGTTGAAGATATCCTGAAATAGCATTTACACTCATCATTCCTTTAAAATTTCAGCAACTAATTATTAGACATGCCACTAGATTTTATGTAATACATTAACAAAAGCATATCAATAATTTTAACATAATATGTTTTAATATTTTTATAATTTATTTTTAATATAATTGGTTTCCCTAGTAATAACATACACTTTATCTTATGCATTTAGAAAGACGTCTTGAGAAGGGTTCTATAGGCTTTCCCAAGTTGCTAAAGGGGTCTGTGGCCCAAGAATAAATAGAAAACTCTGCCTTTCTCACCAAAAGGAGCATAGTGAACCTCTGAGTCTACTATGATACACATTACCAGACTGTGGCAAAATGGCGAGTTGATACTCAGCATTCATTCATGCCTCCTCCTAATTTGCCATTCTATGCTGCAAAGGCTGGAATACTATGAAGCTACCCATTGCCCAGACTTCCAGGAGAACACTTGTCAGATCATAGGATATATGAGTGTGCATGCATATGTGTATATCTCTGTACCCTCTCTAATCTGTATTTCTCTGCTGTTGCAAATGTGCACATGTGCACCCACACATACACACACTACTTTCCAGAGTAAATGTGCCCATCTATCCTCTTACCAGCAGTGCATGAAGGCTTTATATCCCTATCATTTGGAAATGTCCAGTTTTCTAATTTCTGCCAGTGCACTGGGAGAATTGGAGGTAATCCAGATATTCATCACTGAGGGAACGGACTGGTAAAATATAGTGTAGGCATACAATGGAATAAAATTTAGACTTCTACACACACAATACAGATAGATCTTCTAAAACATAATATGGGTGGGGGAAGATAAAAATGAGATCTATTACACAATATAATTTATATAAATTAAAACTATATATAAAGAAACTAATAATACTTGCTTTACAAGATCATATATAAGTAAAAGCATACACAACAAACTAATTTAAAAAGTTCAAGTAACAGGGTTGAATAATGGGGATAAAAATGAAATGAAGAAATACAACAAGAGGAGCCATGCATGCACAGATGACAATAGTGTCCAGTGGGCTAAGGAGGAGGATTAATTCATTCCTCTACACCCAAGTGCCTCTCTCCACAAAAAGAGACACTAAGTCAAAGAGTAAGTCATTTCCCCAAACTTACACAGGTAACCAATGATAAAGATAAGTTTCAAAGGCAGATCTTGCTTTCCAAATTGTGGCTAGTCAGAGGGCAAGGGAACACACGTGGCACTAGTGTGAATACATTTATGCTTGCAGTTTGGCCATTGGAGCTACAGCTTGGGGGCATATATACATATTCCTGTTTTCTAGAAGAGAATACTGAGGATCATAGACATCACATTACACGTCATACAGTCAGGAATCCAAGCCAAGTTTTGCTGACTTCAAAGCTCGTGGTCTCTGATGTACAACATGATCTCAGTGAATTCTCCCACTGCTACATCCACTGTTTAGTTTCATTGGCATTTTATATAAGGTGTGACTTTCCAAGTAGCCATGCTGATAATTAAGTCTCTACAGACCTATAGAGTTAACACCAGACAATAGGTCCCTGTTCTCTGTTTCCAGAACACTCATCAGTGGCAAGATTTTTCTGTATTTCATCTTACAAGTGAACTGCCAACCGTGGTTGGAGAAACATTTGTTTTAACAGCTATGGTCTGTCTATACATTTTGTATGGCCATTAACATTAAAGAGACGTCAGCTGCATTTAGGGAGTGCTCAGAGAAGGGTTTTGGGGCACTGATACAGAATCACTCATTCTATGAAATGTGAAATAAAACCAGTTTTTCATTGCTTAAAGAAGTAAAATACCAGAAGTGATTCAGGCATCTCAGGTGGATTATGAAGGAAAAAATAAAGGAATGGGGGGAAAAGGGAGGGAAGGAAAAATGTTCAGTAATTTTTTTAATTAAAAATCTCCATCCGGAAAATTTAACTACAGAGACCGATGGCAGAAATGTAAGAAATAATGATCCTCTTTCTGAACTAATTGGTCTGCATGACATGGCACTGGGAGAGCAAGCTCAAACAACTCATCTGCTTGCAGAACATATGCGTGTTGCTATTCATGGAAGAGTTGAGAGGCTTCTAGGAAGGCACTGAAAGTCGCCTGGGGAAAGTTAATGTCATCCCTTCTTTGATTAATGTGAAAGAGCTAGACAATTTCCAAATCTTGAAGGACTAAGGAGTTTCAGTCGTGCCAACATCAGCTGCCTTCACCTGGTGTTTAGAGATGATAGATCCAGAAGAACTTGATTCTACTGTCACCTTGCAAAGGATCTTCAAGGGAATCAACACTACTGTGCATAGCAAAGAAACCACAATGACATGATCTTCCCAAGTCTGCTCTGTTTTAGCCTCCCTGACACCTTCTGACCACCAATGCCCCAGACTTCCTATCCCAGCAAAAGCTTCAGAATTTTGCTGTAAATGCAAAACAGGTTGCTTTTTTCCAGTTCTGAAAGGAAGATTACATTTGCATTTCCCAGGTGATACGTCTTCCTTTCTTGGAAGAAGAGGATCTTCGAATTAACAGACAGAAAAAGTCAAGCAACCAAACCCAAGGTATTGCAGGATCACACCTGGCCTCCCCTCTGCCTCCCTCAGTGACATGCTCACCACAAACAAATACCTCACTTCAGTTAAACTCCCAAGAGAACAGGAAGTAAAATTATTGAAATAATTAAGTCCATAAATACTTAGTGATTATTTATTGTATCCAAGGCACAGTGCTAGATTCATGGAATACCAAGAATAAGTATATACAAAGCTATGGTCCTAACTGAGACTAGTGTCTGTGAGATACCATCAATTTTTAGTGGAAATTTTAATATGTCTATCAAAATAGATCAACTAGATAATATGCTAAGTACTCAAGATCATCTATTCCAATTCTCATAACAGCCCTTTGAAATAGGTATTATTTATCTACTTTACAAATGAAAAACACCATGACTCAGAAAAATTAAGCCATTTTTAAAAGAATGCAAAATTGGTAAGGAAAAGAATCTGAATTCCAGGAAGGTCTGCCTGATTCCAAGGCCTATTTTGTTTTAAGTAAAGCCGATTGTTTCTGTGGATAGACCTCTTTTATCTATTATATTACCTATATTTTAGTTTGCTGAATTTAAGTCAATAAGAATTTATCCTGTAGAATTTTCTTTTATTGTTGCTTCATCCAGATATTCCTGACAGTGTATTAAAACTTGTACCTGAAACCCCAAAGCCTTTTGGTAATTGCACTTAATTATCTCTTAGACTATCTTTTCATGGTTTACCTGCAATGTTGGGGCTGTTATGGGGTAGCATCTGTGCCCCTGCTATGGAGGAGAAGATTCTCTTCCTTCATCCTAGAGATTGAAACAGGACTAATCAATTGCAGTGTTGCCTTGTAACCTTGAATATTATTCAGTTTCCCAGGGAAAATGGTAATCCACATGAAGATATTTTTAAGAGTTTACTTTGATCTAATACTTATAACCTGGTAATGTGGTTCTTTTCTAAATCAAATGTTATTTCTTACACAAAACCCAAACATAAGTTTAAGGATGGTTTCCATGATCTCATTTAAGCCACACCAATGAGGAAAAAAAGAATGCTGGTCCTTTTTCAACCAGCACGAGCGCCATGAACTTGAAAAGGGATGATATGCCAAGGATTCAAATAAACACATTTTCTTGTATCTGCCCTACAAATGCAAAGTTCTATCCAGCCTTTGAATTTAATCCAGCAGTAGGCAGGACCACCTACTGGTTTCTCTTTTTGTTGGCCTAGGTGAGATGATTCATGCATTGATCAAGAAGGAAACAACCATCCATCAAGGTAAGAGCCTTTGGCTGCACCAAATATCAGCAAACCCAGCCAGCATGCTCCCTACATTAAAGTACCCTAGCACATTAATTTCAAACCTGCACCCTGTAGATATATTTGGAGCAGTCTCAGGCTACTGTTCTACAAACAAATAAATCACATTTAATAGGTACTGTACAGCATCTAATATTATCCACAAAAATTATCATCTTAGGGCAAATTTTTCAAACACCTTGTACCTTGGGGGAAACACATATACACACACACACACAAAAATATTAGTATTAGCAATAATATTAATACAGTAAATTATACAATGAGAGCATCACTTATTTAGCAAGAATATAAAATCAATGACTATCAAAGTTGAAAATGATGTTAGAGCTTGTTTTTTGTTGCTTTCTTCCCAATTCGGGATCTCCTTCTGCAATATTAAACCACAAATTTCACCTGGTCTCTAGTTTAACTCTCTAGTGATAGCAATGAACCTGTGTGATAAAGTCCATTTCATTTTTTAATAGGTCTAATTATCAGAAATTTCTTCTACATATTAACCCAAAATCTATTTTTCATATCTTCTATTCATTGCCCCTAATTAACCTATTAAGTTTATAGAGGAAAATCAAATCACACTTTCACGTGACAGCATGTCCAGAGTGACCACAGTCATTACTTTGGAAATTTCTCTGATTATTGTCAAGGCCTTCCTAAGGTCATTATTTCCAGCAATGTCAATGGCTTTGCTCTGAAATCTACCATTTCTAACAGACTTTCTGTTTTCCCCAAATGTAGCTTCTCTTTTTATATATTGTCACCCAGAGTATGTAGGTTTAGACTTAGCCTTGTTGAGGCACTCATCTTCTAGAGTTAGATGAATTCAGATAGATCTGGTAAGAAAACTCTTTTTAAACTTTTTCAGAAAAATTTCAGACTTACAAAACAGTTGCACAAAAAGTACAATAATCCCCTAACACTTTCATTCAGATTTCCCAAATGTTAATATCTTATATATCCAGAGTATAATTTTCAAAGTCATGAAATGAACATTGATTTCATATTATTATCTAATCTACAGACCTTTTCTTTCTTTATAAATTTCATCCTTTACCCTACTATATATTTCTGATTTCAGACCCAATCCAAGGTCATGCAGTAAGTGAGGAATCTCCAAGTTCACTAAAAGCACATTCTAAGTGGAAGTCATTTTGCACAAACCTCCCTATAAGTCTATTCTTTACCCTACCCCAAAACAAAAAGAGTTCTTCAGAAGTTTCATTTAAATAAAACATCATTCTGATAAGAGGAATCAGAAATTAGTTCACAGCAACCGGCAAAGCCAAGGTGGTAGCCATGATAAGCAGTTTTTATATAAGAAGAAATCAAAGGCTATTTCATGTGAATAAAGTCAATGTCTCTCATTGCTCCTGGAACTGATTAACAGAGAGGCTGCGATGTTATCACGCTGTACAGAGGAGCAAGAGCATTTCAAAGAAACCCAAGGCATTAATTAAAGCAATTAAAAATTCTCTTTTTTTACCATAACTAAATGGAAAAGGGTAGCCTACTTTCTTAATGTGTGCTTGTCCTTGAGCCATTCTTCCACCAAAACCTATGAAAGCATCAGTTCCCCTCCAATGGATAAGTCGAGCATGCACAGGTATCTAACTCAACGCATGTGCGCAGAAGTGAAATGCAGAATGCTGGCCTCCAAGTAGTTTCCCACAAATTGGTGTATTTACACCGCTCCAAAAACATTTCTAGTTAAAAAATTCACACACACATACCTGTCCTGAATGTGCCACGTATATTTCGTAGATTAACTTTAAGCAAAAAGGGAATAATCGGGATGCACTGAAAGCAGAAAACGGTAAGCCAACTAGTGATTTCTCTGAAGAAATTAGAAACAGCCTCTCACTAGCTAGAGGAAAATAGTGGATTTCTGTTCCACACACTAATTTTGATCACTTGATCTTGCAGGTAACAGGCAATATAGGCCCACAGATGCTGACATTCTAATGGGAGAGAGAGACACACACACAAACATAATTATAAGATGTGCTAAATGCAAAGGTAGAGGTAAGTCCTGGATGATAGGCAGGACCATCTAAAGGGAGAAGAGCTATAGATTACGGCAGACACAAAGCATTCATTATGTGGGAAGTAGTTCTGGGACAGCCCCATTAATCATAGAAAAGCGTGACTAAGCACAATTTAGGTAATAATGAACATTGGTGACCAATATTCAACTTCTCTTTTTCACTTCGACTTCAACTTTCACTTTTTCACTCTTCTCATATCAAAGACCTGTTGCAGGCCTGCAGTTCTTTTGGGTACAGATTCTGTCACCTCTCACTTCCTCATACTGCCCCAGCAATTGTCCCCTCTTTTTTCTGTATCAACCTTTTTCTGCCCTACAGGATTGAATTCTCATTAGCATACAAACAAGCTATTATTTTCCCATCTCAAAAATAATAATAACCTCTCCCCAACTCTAAAGTTTCTTTCATTTACTTCCCAATTTATTTCATTCTCCTTTGAAAAACCCAAAAGAATTTTGTATACTCGACTTCTTCCATTTTTCTACTCCTATCCTCTCTTAATCACATCCTATCAGGCTATCAGCTATCAAGGTTGACAATGACTTCCATGTTGTTAAATCCAGTGGTCAGTTTTAAGTGATGTCAGTAACTAGAAGAAAGCCTAGCACACAGTAGGTGCTCAAGAATTATTGGTTAAACACCTTGATATACAAATGGAGCTAACATATGGTCAAGGAGCCCTTTTCAAGTTATGCAACATAGAGCTACATATACTCACAGTAAAATGGTAAGAATATTTGCAAAAAGTACTTTCAAAAATGCTTAATGTGTGAATAAAAACTTTTACCAATCCATCCACTTTTTGGAATGTTGGCATGGAAACTGAGTCATGACATAGTCAATGAAATAGAAAGAAAATACCTTTCACATTTTAAAAAGTCCATTTAAACAGCATAAAAATAAAATGCTGTTTTAGACACTTAAGTTATTACAAATCCATCTTTGGCATTTTTAGGTCCAGGTAAAAGAATATACAAGAATCCCAGACTCATAGAAGAATGAACTGGAGAAAGAGGGAAGAATTGAAGAGTGTGAAAGGGGGCTCTAAAAGGATTGGTCGATAACCATAAAAGCAACAACAGTGGTGATGCAACTAACCCCCAGTGAGCATTTAGCTATGTGTCAGGCACTGCTTTAGCCACTTTGTATTTGTGATTTTATTTAACCCTATCACCTACTACTATGGTCTGAATGTGCCCCTCCCTCCCAATTCATACGTTGAAACTTAATTGCCAATGTGATAGTATAAAAAGGTTGAACCTTTAGGTGATTAAGTCACAAAGGCTCATTTTATGAAAATTAGCAACCTTGTAAAAGGGCTGGAGGAACTAGCTAGTTCCTTTTTACCTTTCTGTCCCTTATGCCATGGGAGGACACAGCATTTGTCCCCTCCAGAGAACACAGCATTCAAGTTGCCAACATAGAATCAGAGCTTGATCCCTCACCAGACACTGAACCTGCCCAGTCTTGCTCTTGGACTTCCCAGCCTCCATAACTGTGAGCAATAAATTTTCATTTATAAATTGCCTAGTCTCTGGTTTTTTGTTATAGCAGCACAAAGACACCAACCTTTGAGATAATTGCAATTGTCCCTCCAATTTACAGATGAACACACTGAACCCCCAACACTGAAGTAACTCGTCCAAGATAATGCAAGTTATATGCACCTGGTCCCAGACGGAGCCAGGATGTGATCTCAAAATACTGTGGACAGTCAGATAACAGCACTAACACAGAGTTCAGAGTCCACCAAAGGTGCAGAGCATTTCATATAACTTTCCCATAGGCAGATCTCAGGAAACGCCCCTCAACTTTTTCTTTGTGAAAAGCCAACTGACAGAGTTAGTATCAGAACATATGAGTGGCAACAAAAACAAGATGTGATTCACATTTATGGCTCTTATCTAATTCAGGAGCTGGTCTCCAAAAATGAAAGGCTGTGTCAATTAGCCCACATCATCATCATCATAAAAGACTACTCTAGCAATACATCTAAACACAATTAATTAAAGAAAACCAGTGAATGCTTTCAAGTTCCACAAATTAAATTAATTTATAATTAATAAGACAACAGCAATCCACTAGGCTACAATATTTTAGACCAGTAAAGCAGGGTAATAATAAAGTAATCAATTTTATCTCTTATAACAAAGAGACATTAACACATAGTTTATTTATGTGAAGGAAACATGGCCAGCAAGCTGTAGGGAGTGATTGTGAGAAATGAATTAATTAAAGAGATCTTGGGCAGGGAGATTTTCTTGTTTCAAAATCCATCCTCCAGATGGAATTGACATCCCTATTCTTCAAAATCTGAATGTTGATAAATAATGATAATCACCACCTATGTTACAGAACACGATTGTAGAATTTCTATAGTATAGCATTTAGTGGAGGCACAATGTGTATTGCTGTCAAGGTAGGAAGGTTGGAAGAACTGATATTCTACAAATAAAATATTATATAATTACCTCTGAAACTGTTGCATTTAAGAGTACAACAGTGTTAAGAAGTCCATTAAAGATGAAATTTTGGAATTAAAGACTAAAATGTGCCTTAAGCACAGCAAGACTTGGACCAGATCTGGGGCATTTACTAATACAAGCCAGTTCAGTGGAGAGTCACTTCCCACTTCAGGATTCTGGACTTTTTTTGTAGAACAATGTGAAAGTAGATGTTCCTACAAGGATAATTCCATAAAAAAGAATTGGTCAAAATATCTCTAATAAAAGATAATACTTCTGTTTTAGGGGAAAAGGTTTAAGATGTCAGACTAGGTGTCCACAAGCACGTCTCACTGTGCATGAGCCAATGCCAGGTTAGTGACAGGAACCAGAAAATCAGGAACATCAATGTCCTCTTTTGCCAAACTGTGTGATCCTTCCCCATCATGTACATTTATATGGAAACTGTGGTCTTTCAAAGGCGACTCCTAAGTATGGGCTTGCTCAGATAATATTCAAGGCCATTTTCTTCCATTTTTTCCTATGGTTAGAATTTGCTATCACCAGATGAATAAACTGGTATGTTGGCTATTTTCTACTAAATAAACACTTGTCTTAATAAATTCACTAGCATGTCTTCAACTCCACTTATTGAAGCTCTTTGTTGGAAATGGTGTCCAGCAAAGTTTCCTCAATGTACTTCCCCCATACTCTAGTTCCAAATTAAAAAAAAAAAAAGTAATAAAACCCTTTACTGCAGATTGGAGTAGGAAAATGCATTTCTTCTTTTTCTTCTTATAGAAGTTTTATTAGGGTATAGTTTATATTCCATAAATTCCACCTAATATAAGTAATTCTCTGACTTTTAATAAATTTACAAAGTTGTGTAATCATGCAATCATCAGGAAAATTCAGTTTTAAAATATAGCCATAATCCCCCCAAATTTCCTTGTATCTGTTTTAAGTCAATCCTCACTCCCTTCCTCAGTTCCAAGAAAATACTGATAATGCCTACTCTCTCCATAGGTTCACATTTTCTAGCTGTTTCACATCACTCAAATCATACAATATGTGATTTTTTTCAAGTTTGGCTTCTTTCATTGGCATAACATTATGAAATTCGTTCAAACTGTAATGTTTATCAGTTCTTCATTTCTTTCTATTGCTGAATAGTATTCCATTGTATAAATACACCACATTCTGGTTATTCATTGATGGGCATTTAGATCATTTCCAGTTTAAAGCTATTTATTATCAATAATACTGCTAGGCACCATCTGGGGGATGGACACGCTTGAAGCTCTGACTCGAGGGGGAAGGGGAGGCAAGGGCAATGTATGTAACCTTAATGTTTGTACCCCCCTAATATGCTGAAATAAAAAATAAATAAATAATCATGCTAGGGCATTTGCCTGCCACTCCTTGTGAGAACATATATTTTCAACTTTTCTGGGTAGTTATCTAAAAGTTGAATTGTTAGATTTTATGGGAAATACACATTTAACTTTTTAAGAAACTGCAAAACTGTTATCCAAACTGTTGTACCATTTTATATTCCCAGCACCAATGTATAAGCATTCCAATATGTACAAACACTCACCAAAACTTAATATTTTCAGTCTTCTGAAAGACATCATATCCACTGTAGATGGTACATAGATGTATCACATAGTAGTCTTAATTTAAATTGCTCTAATAACTACTGATGTTGAACATCTTTTAAAGTGCTTATTGGCAATTCATATAAACATTTAATCTTTACAACATCTTTGATGAAGTATATATTCAACTATTTTACTAAAGTTTTAATTGAGATATTTGTCTCCTTATTAGTGAGTTGTAAGAGTTCTTTATACATCATAACTACAAATTATTTTTTAGGTATATAATATTCAAATATTTTCCCCCCATTCATAGCTTGTCTTTCCATTTTTCTCATGGTATCTTTTGAAGAGGAAAGGTTCTAATTTTGGGTGATTACATTAGTCAAGCTTCTCGAGAGAGACAGATCAAAAGGAGATGAAACAGATAGATAGATAGATCAATAGAAAAGAAGAGATTTATTAGGAGAGTTGATTTACATGATTATGGAGGTTGAGATATCCAATGACAAGCTGGGGACCCTGTAATGCCCATAGCCCAGCTCAATTCAAGTCCAAGAGCCCCAGAACCATGGAAACTGCCAGTGCAACTCTCAGTTCAAGGCTGAAGGCCTGAGAACCTGGGAGTCTGCTGGTGTAAGTCACAGAGTCCAGGGGCCAGAGAGCCCTAAGTTTGGATGTCCAAGGACCAGTAAAGAAATATTTCCTAAATCTAGTAGAGAAAGAGAGGAAGAATTCACCTTTCCTCTGCCCTTTGGTTCTAGCTGGGCCCCCAGCTGATTGGACAGCACATGCTCACTTTGGGGACAGATCTTCGCTACTCAGTCCAGTGACTCACATGCCAATCTCCTCTGGAAACACCCTCAGACACACCCTGAAATAATGCTTCACCAGTTGTATTAAGTATTCCTTAATTAAGACTAGTTGACATCTAAAACTAACCATCACAATGATGAGGTCATGTTTATCAAACTTTATTTCAGAAATTATTCTTTTTGTGTCCTCTCTAAGAATTTTTGCCTAACCAAAGGTCAGAAACATTTTCATCTATGTTTCCTTCCAGACATTTTATAGTTTTATCTCTTATATTTAGATTGGAATTCCATTTTGAGCTAATTTTTATAGCATGTGATTTACAGATAGAGATTCATCATGGTTTCTACATATGGATATACAATTATTCCAGCATCATTTGTTGAAAAGACTATCATTTATTCATTCTAATTCCTTTTCATTTTTGTTGAAAATCAATTGACAATTTATGTGCAAGTCTATCTCTGCACTCCATATTGTGTTTCATTGTTCTGTGTATCTGTGCTTTCTCCAATACCACAGTATCTGTAATAGGTCTGTGAACCAGGTAATGCGAGTCTTCAGGTCTCCCCTTCTCATTCATACAGCTTCCCATTAGTCAAGAGTATATGGGGAGCTTGTCTAATTTTTCTGTGGTTCTCAGCTCCTGAGTCTCTGTTAAATATCTGTCTGGTTTGCTTCTCACCCTAAGAGAGCCTGCAACCTCAAGCTAACAGAGCTATGCATTGTCTCTATGTGGTTTCTAATAAGTTTTCTACATTTCCCAAAAAATGTCAGTGAGCATGGGTTTTCATTTTCTGCTCCAAATAAAATATGACTCCAATGGCAGCAAAACTTAGGCTATAGACTCCCATGGTTCTTACTCTAACTTCTAGCAGATTTTTGTGAATAAACACTTCTGAATTTGTTGTTTGCCTAAGTCAATCTCCAGAGCACTGAAATGGTTATTTCGCAAAATTTTATCCAGTTTTATATTTATATTTTACAGAGAGTATTCCCTGGAATCTTTACATTGCCATGGTTAGAAGTTCTACCCTATGAAGAATATAGTTAATACATGTCTTAGCCATTTTGTGCTGCTATAACAGAATACTTGAGACTAAGTTATTTATAAAGAACAGAGACTTATTTCTTACATTTCTGGAGACTCAGAAGTCCAAGGTTGAGGGCCCCACATCCAGTGAGGGCCTCCTTGCTGTCAACCTAATGTGGAAGGTGGAAGGATAAGAGCATGTGTTCCAGAGAGAGAGAAGGGGAGTAACCTCCTCTTATCAGTCATCCACTCCCACAACAATAGCATTAATTCACTGATAAGGGCAGAGCCCTCATGAACTAATTACTTCTTACAGGTTCCACCTCTCAACACTGTTGCACTGGGGACTAAGTTTCCAACATATGCTTGTGAGGGATAAATTCAAACCATAGAAATATATATTTTAAAAAATCTGTTTAGAGGGGGTAAGTTTGTTTAGTAGGGTTCCTAGGATCCATCCTTGTTTTACATTTGGTGGACAGGCTGCCTTCATACTCTGCATTCAAGCAACCTAAAATGTTGCCTCATGGTGTAGCAGGGTTAAGCCTTGTCTATGAATTCAACATAAGTCTTCAATGATAAATATAAATAGATAATTAAGTATCACCAGATATTTGAATTTTTAAAAAGCAGCTTCACAAATATAAAGAATGAATTGTTAAAAAATACACACACATATATTTATATATGCACAAGCTGAAAGACTTGCCTCATTGAACAAGAAAGGGTTTAGGTATGTTCTACTCATATTCCCAGAGACATGTTAGAAGATATTACCTCCTTGAAACAGGTTGGTAAGAAAAAGGAGCAAACAGGGCTGAAGATCTCCCCTTGAGCCCATCTTTCGAAGTGAGGTATCACAAGGACGAAAAAACATACACTACATGTACTCACCATCAAATTGGTACTAATTGACCAACACTAAGGTGTTCACATGGTAGTAATACTCATTGGGTGCTGGTCTGTTGGCAGGGGGGGGGGCGTTGTAAAACCACAACTAATGGAAACGGAACGAACTGTATGGGGGAGGGACTTGTAACCCTGGCTTGGGTGGGGCAAGTGCATTACATGTAACCAAAATGTTTGTACCCCTATAATATCCTGAATAGATTTAAAAAAATAAATTAAAAAAAAAACCCAAAGAGGACAGAAACAAATTTCAGAATTTGGAGGAAAAAGACAAAGAGAAAGATAACATGACAGAAAAGCAAGGAGTATAGAAAACCAATCTCCATTCAAAACTATTTCAAGAAGTGAACAGAAGAAGTGGAGGAGAGATAAATAACCAAAGAAATAATAGAGGACCATTTTTCAGAGCTGAAGAAACAAGTCTACATGTTGAGAGGGCCCACAGGTGCTAAGCAGAATAAATGAAAATGAAAAAAGACCCATAAATCACAGAACATCGATTAAATTATAGACTACCATAGAGGAAAATAACCTTTAGGTTTTCAAAGTTAGGAGAGGACAAGTTATCTATATAAAAGCAAGAAGTGGGTTAATATCTGCTTTCTCATCAGCAGTAACCAGTGGGTAGAAGATAAGACATTGCATTTAAATCCCTAACAGAATTTAATTTAGAATTTTAAACCCAATTAAGTCACAATAAAGAGTGAAAGCAAAATAAAGACATTTCTGAATGTCCACATGCTCAGTCTTCTCTATCCCACCCCCACCCCTTTGCACACCCTACTTTAAAGGCACCAGGTTTGGGCAAATAATTTATTTTCACATCTTTATTGTTCATACACTTAAAAGAGGTGATTAGGAAAGCCAGCACTAAGAAGAAAATTTTTATTTGTCTCTAATTTTTCCATTTCACAGATCAGGAAAATCTATCTTTATGTTTTCTACAGCCAATACTTCTCTGATTATAATAAGGAAAACATACAAAGATTTCATAAAATTAGCATTTTAGGGATTTTTCCTTTGAAATTTTGTTTCAGATAGTCAACCAGGAAAGCAATTCTATTTCTAGGCAAAAAATAAAAAGTCACTTATAAAGTGAGCCACTGATTTGAACAGTCTCCAAGCTGTTGGAGATGATACTAATGGACATCTAAAATAGCCAAGAAAATAGTAATACAATACAAAAAAAATTAATAGCATCCTCTTGATGAGCCATAGTTTTTGACTCATTGGAAGAAAAATTAATTTTAACATTCTTATATTTATTTGAGTTGCTTGAGTGCAGAAATATCACTTTTATATCTGAGCGGACCATTTTCTTTTTCATTTTTCAGAGCTATATTTGTAAATTCAAGTTGTTTTGCCACTTTTCAGTTGCACAAAACTCACAAAAGATAATTTTTCTTAAGAGATACGAGTACAAAGTGAAAAGATTATCCATTATCCTAAAGAAATAGCAAAGGTTAGCAGTTGGCCCTTTTAGCCTTGGACTCTCAAGAAATATGTCATATTCCCATTCTGACAAAAATTTAACACCTGATGTAAGAAAGTCCCAGTCTGAGAATTGTGCAGTCAATTTTCAGGAAACGTTGAATTAACCTCTGTCTGCAGAAATCTTTTAGGTTGGCATGCACCATGAGATACACATGCATGAGACACTTTTGGTATTTGAATGGAAAGGAAATGGAACTCCATTAGAATTTACCCAGTGCCATAGGGTATGTGGAGCTTTTCACATATGCTTTTGGTTAATCCCTATATCTATACAAGGTAAGTGTTAATAGTTCTATTTTACAGATGAAGAGATTTAAGATCAGAGACTTGATCAAAAATCACATGGGCGGTTAGGGGGAGGGTCTGGCATTTACAGCCCAGCCTTTATGTTATGGTATCAGCAATCTGTTTTGCCTTCCTTCTCTATGAGATTATCAGCTTTATGAGTACAGGAGCCATATCTGCCTTTCTCATCATTGTATAATTATGGCCAATACAAAGGCTAGCTCACAGTATTTACTAAATCAACATTTGTGGAATAAATAAGTTGCTGAGAAACACCTCAAACTTTGAACTCAGGTTTAATGTGTGCACTGTCCATCTTAATTATCACGTATGTTAGCAAATCAAACACTGTATTGTACATTAAAGTACGTAATATTTATAGAATCAATTTGTAAATTGGATAGTGCTATGTAAATTTAATTGTTTTCTGTGTTGGTTATTTATCCATCCATCCGTCCTCCTCAGAAGGCTTTTGTTGAATACTGACCACAAGCCAGAAGGCCTCTAGGTGTCCCTTCTCAGTTTCTCGCTGTCCCTACCCACCGCCCTGGAGGCATAATAACACTTTCCTTATTTGAATACCAGAGTGTGGCTTTATCTATTTGAACCTTATGGAAATGGAATCAAAAGGTGTACATAGCTGCTTCTCCTCAACGTTATGTTTAAAAATGTCATCTATGTTGTTTGTAGCAGCAGTTTGCAGAAGTACTGTATTCATTGCTGTGTAAACTTCCACTGCTTGGATGCACTACAATTAATTTATACATTCTAATATAAATAAATGTTTGAGGTTTTTTTTCAGTTTTTGGCTATTGCAAGGAGTGTTGTTATAAGTAATCATGATCTAACTATGAATAGTGAATATTTGCGTGCATTTCTGTAGGCATATTCTTATGTGGAATTTCTGGATCATAGAGTAGACATGTGATATGCCTCAATATATACTGGTAAAAAATTATCTTAAGTTATCAGAACCAATGTAAACTCACAACTCCTAGGTATGAGAATTTCAGTTGCTCTATATATCTGCCAACACTTAGCATTATCATATTTTGTTTGATGTGCAGTTATATCTAATTGTGCTTTTTGGGTTTTTTTTCTCTATAAAAATGATTTTGCGAACATTTTTATGTTTATTGGCCATTTGGACATCCCTTTTTGCAGGTTATTGCCATTTTTCATTGATTTTTTGAAACTCTTTATACATTCTATGAATAAGAAATATATATATGTACATTAGGGTCATGAATTTACTCATCTGTGTTATTTTCTAGAAGCTTTGTGGTATTACATTTCACATTTTATCTATAATTTACCCAGAATTTATGTGTGTGTGTATATGTATATACATATACGTATATATGATTTCCTTTTATTTGTCTTCATGTTTACTTACAAGACAGCATCTGGCAGAAAGCCTGACCAAACAAATAATAGTTAAATGTGAGGTAAATGTAAGAAGTGTATGTTAGTATATCCTTAAATCTACAAGGAGTAGGTGGGAAAAACATGAAAATAAATCCCAAACTTCAAAAAAATTAGTCCTATGAATTTTTATCATCTTTAAAAGGTGAAATATCACTTGCCAACAGAACAAGAAACAGGAAAATTAACTTATGATGACCAAAGATTACATTATATAATCTTGATATTGTCAACCTAAATAACAAACAAAGAGAGATTCTCCAAAGATAATGAGGAATGCATAGGGGATTTTCAAATTGGAGATATATGGACCATAGCCATATCCAAAGAAGTGGGGGAGAAGAGAAGTTTTTAAAGGCAAAAGGGTAAGTGCAGGTAATTTGTTATGAAAGAAAGAGAACATTGGTTACAGGGGCTTATCTCAAGAGTTGAAGCCTGTTCATTAGTGGAAACAGTGTGTAAGGCAAATGTTCCTGTATAATTGGCTAGCTGTCTTTGTGACTCATGTAGCAAGCTGCAGTTTGAAAAGTTCCTAGCAAAAGTTCTTGTTAGGGGCATATGTGTCTAAGAGCCCTTCAGAGAGTCTTTGTAATGGTTCTTAGCACAAGCATGTGTGTGTGAGGGCCCTCCTCATCCTCCCAGCTTTATTTATTTATTGTTTTGTTAGCCTTTGACACAAGTCACTCCCTTTTGATTCTGACAACTCTCACAATGTGATATTATGATTTAGCCAAATTTCAAACCTATGGGAAGAAAACTGTTATCTGCTATAGAGTGAATAGTGCCCCACAAAATCCATATGTTGATGGCCTTTGAAGATGGGGACTTTGTGCCATAATTAGATTTAGATGAGATCATGAAGGTGGGGCCTTTGTGATGGGATTAGTGTCTTCATTAGAAGAGAGAGAGAGACAGAGAGAAAGAGAGAGGGAGAAGGAGACAGGGAGGGAGGGAGAGAGAGAGGAAGAGATATCACAGTACATGCACAAAGAAGAGGTCATGTGAGCAGAGTGAAACAGTGGCCTAGAGTCACAAGAAGAAACCTCAGAATGAAATCCACTTTGCTGGCACCTTGACCTTGATCTCCCAGCCTCCATAACCATAAGCAATAAATTATATTATTTAAGTCACCCAGTCAGTGGTGTTTTATTATGACAGTCCAAGCAGACTAAGACATTGTCAATCGATATAGTCTCAATAAACTTAAAATTGAGACTGGACACAGTGCCTAAAATCATCCTTTTTATTTTATCTATTTTTCTTTAATTATCATTTGAGATTTCATTAACAAATTAAAAAAGGGCATCGTCATTTCTTAGCAGGTCATAAAAATGCAATTTCTAGTTTCAGCAGAATGTTTCTTCTAGGGAAGTCTTAGTTACAAATTACAAAAAGAAAGCAATACAATAGTTAACTATAGTAAAATAAAGAACACTTGGTTTTGAAAACTGAATCAAACAGCTTTATCACATATAGAAAAGCCTCTCTCTCAAAAATAAACTGGATTCTTAGTAAAAGTATAATACAAAGAGAATTCTTTCCCTTTGAAAGTAAGGAAAAGAGAAGCTTCCAATTAACAGATAAAAATGGGAAGCCAGAAAAAGAAAACAAACTCAGCATTTAGACTTCTGGGAAAAGAAATTGCAAACAAACAAGAAAGTTTAGAAAGAAGATGTATTTGGCCTTTGCCTTTTAAATAATGCCTTGGTATTACATTCCATTTAGTTCTCACTGTAAAAACTTATCTAACCCAAGTTAATTACATTTCCAATGATAGTGTGAGAGCAATTGCCAAGATTTACTACATAAATGACATATAAATTTAGTTGCAGAATAATTAAGTCAGAATTTGAGTCCATACATTAAGCAATGGAAGCATAATTACATTCTTATGGATGCTTAAAACTTCACTTGCAATTCTTTAAAAATGGGTTCAACACAGATTCAGACTGCATTCAATTTCATTTATGATTTCTTTTTTTTCTGATTCTAATATTTTTTAAAAAGCAGACTATAATTTGGGTAGTGCTTTATAGACCACAGCACATTTTTTATATATTGGGTTATCTTTGAACATTTCACGCTAATGGCAGTACCAAGAGGTGGCTTTGAAGATTGGGGTGAAAGCAAGAGGTTTTGACATCATAGTGAACTCCATCAATGGCTCCTCCTTTGCCTTTGCAAATAGCCATTCTATTTTAAAAAGTCCTGTCAGTTAATGCAGTGTGAAGACAAGTCTCCTGAATTTTTAACCAGATTATCTCCCTTAAATTCCTCCTACATAAAATGGATATTTGGAAGCAACCTCTGGCGTTAAGATCCCATTGAAACCTATGACCTTATGTTTCTTCACTGATCTATCTATCCATAGGGTTGACTCACCATACTTTTAGGATTTTATATATCCTATTATTGTTGTTGTTGTTGTCATTTTCTAGATAGCAAAATCTACTTTATATTCATTATTTTGATCCTAGAACTAGTAATTGGACATGCAACTTTCTCTTATATCTGGTGATTCATCTTTTACAGCTTCCTCATCCTACAAGATAGGACATGAAACAGAAGTTTCTTACCCTGGGTAGGAAATTTTAGAGCAATCATTGACTATTATTATTGGTTGGTAACTAATTTTCCTTTCACCCTCAAAAAAAAAAATGTTCTGCAGCTATTTAATTAGTGTATAACAAACAAGATTGATTAAGCAATGCAGTGTCAATTAACACATTTAATGTGGAGAAAGATGATATCTAGCACTTAATTGATATCCTGTTATTCTTAAAAGTTATATGATAAATAGGAATAAAGCTAGCTAATAATTTACTTTTCTCTTCTTCTCACTTGACTACCTAACAGCTACATTTTCCATCTATTCACGCTGTAAAGTCTCATTTACTATTTCTCCTAGCAACCAATTTATATTTAATCATGTATAAGATCACATAGAGGGAAAAATTTGTGATACTTGAGTCACAAGGTAGAAAGGCAAAAGCCTAATATTGGACGTGTGTGCTTTCTACATATAGAACTGAATAACTATTTGCGATTAAATTTCTTTAGCTTTGATGCTGAAAGTTGAGTCAGTTCTTTCATCAATGCAGGATTCTTATTATCTTAAGAATGATCCTCCCATCCAAGTACTAACCAGGCCTGACCCTGCTTAGCTCCCAAGATCAGGCATGTTCAGGGTGGTATGGGTAACCAGGGAAATGCAAATCAAAACCACAATGAGATATCTCTTAATACCAGTGATAATGGCCTTTATCAAAAAGTCCCAAAACAATAAATGTTGGTGTGGAGAGATAGAAACACTCATACACTGCTGGTGGGACTGAAAACTAGTACAACCTCTGTGGAAAATAATATGGAGATACCTCAAAGAGCTACAAGTAGAACTACCATTTGATCCAGCAATCCCATTACTGGGCATCTACCCAAAGGAAAAGAAGATATTCTATTTTAAAAAAAAGACATATGCACTCAAATATTTATAGCAGCACAATTCAGAACTGCAAAGATGTGGAAACAACCCAAGT
>VBSM01001979.1:13067678-13175458 GCA_008086735.1 Cheirogaleus medius | reverse complement strand
ACCTGAGAGCTCGTTAGAAATGTAAACTCCCAGGTCCACCCCAGATCTATGAAAACATACACTTTGACAAGATCCCCCAAGTGATTCAGATGCACATGAAATTTTGAGAAGCTATTCAACTCTCCATGTCCTTTCAAATGTCTTACTGATGGGGTCTTTCACTATTACCTGGATAGGCCAAAAAAAAAAAGTGCTTGGAGCCACTTCCCCATCAGTACACAACCCATTTTGTTTCTAAGTTCCAAATTCCCCGAGTATGGGTACAATATTATTCCCCCACCATTTAGTCATCACAATGTGTTTATTCTTTGTTTTGACATATTCTTTGTATAATCAAACTAACAGACATTAAAGATATGACTAACCCTGGAACTAAAAATCAATGTTCGCTCCTTTTCCTTCTATTTTAAAATCCCTTCAAACGCACTAGATGATTCATTACAATTTAATTCAATAAACACCTTGGGGCACCTCCTCTGGGCCAAGCATTGCTCTAGAGGCGAGAGAGGCGAGAGATTCTGCCCTGCAGAATCCACACTCTATTATGGTAAGTAAGCAGCTTCATCAACAAAGCATCAGAAGTCTGCCTGATTAATTTGCCAGAGAAGCAGCAGAATAGCTTTGCAGAAGTGAAGTCTGAGCTGGAATTCGAGGAACAAACCAGAGTTTGCATCAGATTGAAAGGGTATTGCAGGCAGAAAGGATGGCACTTAACATATGCACAGAAGCACATGTTTCGGGAACTGCAAATGTTATTGGGGTGGGTGAAAGCTTTAGCTAGGGAGATAGGCAAGGCTGCTCTATGAAGATTATGCTGATTAAGAATGCTTGATACTTTTTAAATCACTTCTTGGCCTTTTGACTAAGATCAAGTGAAGAATGCTTGATACTTTTTAGATATTTCTATAAAATTTTTAATTTTTCCAAGGTAGGGAAACCTATAGCACAGAATTAAATTTTAAGCTCTTTAGAAAATATTCAGAATGTCTTCTATTCTTCATTTCAGAAACATCCATGAAATCGTAGCACTGAGACTTTGATACTGTAGCTTCTGATTTTTATCTAGAACATTTTTATTAAAATTTCCTACACAGGCAAAAATATTTAAAAATATGAGAGCTATCAAAATATTGAATGTATTTAAGCATAGCTTTTATGACCAAGCAATGGATATTTGCACTTTTGGCCTAAGAATTTTTGAGGTATATAAAATAATGACTGCTCTTGAAGACCTCTAAGTTGGGAACTATTGATGTCATTTAGTGCAACCCTCGTTCAAGTATAAAATGCTCCCTGTAACTCCCTGAACAGTGAGGGGAGGAAAAAAATTTTTTTTTCTCTCTACACCTCTTAGGTTCTTTGGCTAGGGCCCTGCAAGTTAGATTGACAAAAGACAGATTAGCAAGAGGAAAACACACAGAAGCTTACTAACAAGTACATTACATTTACACGAGAGCACTTGGAGGTAAGTAACTCAATGGGTGTGGTTAGGATTGAGTGAGTAACTCAATGGGTGTGGTATGTACCCTTTTAACAAAGGAATAGTATAGTTTTAGTAAAGTGATAAGAGAAAGGCAGAAGACTGAGTTTTTAGAGCAACAAATTGTGGGAAGGTACCTATATAGGGACACTAATGGAGGATTAGGGCTAGTCAGTGACTTGGTATGTAGAGTCCTCTGGTGCCATCTCTGGGCTGATAAGGGCCTGGCATTTTCTTCTATGATTAACTTCTGTCCTTCTTGGTAGAGAGGGGAGAGGGGCACCTTTACAAATTTATGCTCCTTGTTTAGGTCAATGGGGGAGGAGAGAGTTTTTCTTAGATCTACTTCTTCTCGATTACCTACAGCTCAGAATAATCCTTATGCCAAAGTGGCATATTCTGATCTTCTCTACTAATATCAGTACTTCTAAGGTTTTTAGGACACAAGTATGTCTAGGGAATGATGTTCAGGAAGACAGTCTGTTTCCTAAGAGACAGAATCCATTTCTAGTCGATCTCTGTATCTCCAGCACTTAGCATGGTGCTTGGCATCATAACCGCTTAGTACACTTAGAGTAAGTTATTTGGATAATAAAATATGTTTAACACCACAATTCATATTACTGTTTACTCTGCCTTCAGGCATTATTTGCTTAAGATATTTGTTTTCCTTTTTTATATCTGTGTCTATTTCTTATTTCCTTATGAGAATAAGGGAGGAAGAATCATTTTTATCCAAATGTGTAATTAATAATAATTCTTGGAGGAGATGTCTTTAACTCATATGTGGCTAATAAATCTACTAAATTCATCAGCCCTGGATCCCAGGAGAAAATGGAGGCTGGGAGTAAAAGAGACTATGCTTGGGTCTAGAAGAGAGATGAAACAAAGGCTCGTCCGGGGTGACTCCCTAAGGTGTACTAAGGGGTGAGTCTGAGACACAGCCAGGGGGCCCCAGGTATGAAATAGCACCTGGGCCCTCCTTCAGGCTAAAATTGTGGACTCCAGCTTTATACTCCTCAGAGGTACTGCTTGGCGTTTGAGAAGAGGAATTGTAGGAAAACTAAAGGCAAGTATTCTTTAAAGGGCATAAGTATTCTTTTTCTTTTAATGATTAGATCCAGGAGGAAGCACTCCCTAAGAATATAAATAGGCTCAAGATTTCAGATAAAGTACAATTAATAGTGTTTATACATTTGCGTCATGCCTCACAATCAAAATGCTTTCACGCTCTTTAACTTACTTGGTTCCTAAGACTCACAAACTATCTAGAAGATGGATATTCTTCTCTTAATTTCATAAATGAAGAATCTTAAGCTTAAAAAAGGTGAAGAACTTGACCAAGGTCACCTACCTTTTAAGTGATGGAGTCAGATGAAAATCCGGATTATTACCATTAATCAATTTGGAAAGTTGGATAAAGCGGGCAGAGAGGAGGCCTGATCACAGACATATGAAGGGAAAGGGAAAATTCTCCCACCTTTTACGAAGAGGTAATGATCATCAACCTTTGAGCTGGCTCAGTGAACACCACAGGTCTTGGAAAATGTTAAGAAGTGTTTCACTGAAGAGAATTCTATACCAAAAATAATGATAAGTAAGCAAAATTAAAGTGATGCATTTATTAAATACTGTATTCAATAACCTTTCATATGCAAAAGGCATCGCCTATCTCTAGGCAGATGGATACACGATGGTCAGTATTTCACAGTGTTTTATTTTCATGGATGGCCATAAACATCTCACAGGAACTATGACGCCAAGGGAAGGTGAGCTAGCAGAATGAGAAATCTGTGCATGTGTGGGCTGGTGCTAAAGATGGAAGCACAACACTCATGCAGTGGTGCTGCCCTCTCTGGTGGAGACCCAGGCACGCTCGCAGAAGCAGCATACCTTCTTTGAAACCCTCCTTGAAACAAGTTTCACTCTGAATGTTCTTTCTCTGACTCTCCAGCCCATGGCTACCTGAATACTCAGTTTGTTATCAAGCATCATGCTTCTGAATTTCAGCCAAATCCCAAGTTTTCCAAGGTAAGAGACCATAATCCTGTCTTCTTGTATTCCTCACATTTAACATCAATTGTACAAGTCCTCTCTCTGTACCAGACACTGCAAAGTGCTCCCTCACCCACAGAAAATCCAAAGTCAATGAATGAATGAATGGCACTGTAGTTAAATATGATCCAGAAAGAAGATTTTAGTCATTTGTGACCAGTCTAAAATGCTAAGATAACTTTTCATTCATTCTTTTTATTGAAAGGGGCAAAAACATGGCCAATACCAGGAAAGTCTTCCCAATAATCTCTGAAAATTTCAATCTTCAAAATTTAGTCACTACTAAATCTTTTTATACGGTGCCCCTTTCCTTATTTAATTTCAGTTCAATTTATAATTATTGTTTTTGTTCATGAACACTAAATAACCACCAAAGATTGAGGACTGCGTGTAAAATGACCCTTCAAGATCCATATTAGGGGTGAAAAGTCATTTACAGTTTTAGCAGATACTTTAGAAATTGAATGGAATGTTCATTACTTCCTATAATAGTAGATATTATTATTATATATTATAATAATATTATTATAACAGCAATTATTATTATTATTATAATAGCCAACAGTGTTGAGGACTTACCAAATTCCAGACCCTATTCTAAGCAATATGCTTGCATTGACTCATTTAGTCTTCACCTCAAACTTAATGAATTAACTATTCACCCCTTTATGAAGTGAAGGAAACCAAGGTGCAGAGCCATTGAGTAATTTGTCCAAGGCTGGACATGCAATTCATAGGTTCATGCCCTCAAAAAGCCAAATGCTCTGGAACAAAAAGAGCCCCCTCAAAGTCAGGGGGTATCAATTCTATCTTGAGTCAACTGCAGCTGCTCATAGTTTCTTTATCTGCAACACAAAGAAGTTTAGACTAGAATGAGAGCCTTTAAAATCTTAAAAATCAGACAAATGCAGATCGAGGGATCAGCACTAACCGTGAAGGTGTAGTGGTCACCCTCATGTTGAGAACCTCTGATGGGAAAAAATGCAAATTTCCTCTGAGGCTTCATTTTTTATGATTATTATGTTTTAAGGAGGCTGGGCTTTGTTTTTAAGGGTCATCTTTCTCTTTTTCTTTTTCCAAATGAAAACAAACGAAATGTCTATTGTAACAGGTGGCACTTTGTACGAAAAGCACCGAAACAGAAGTAGCAGCAGCTGTGGAGGAGGGTGTTCCAAGCCACATATTAAAATGAAGCATCATTTGTTTTTATAAAGAGATGTTTATTTTGTGATAATGGATGCAATTAATAGCAACATATGCTGCGGGGTGCATACCCACCAGTAATTAATGTAGCATTAATTTAGATGCTTTTAAGAAAATGTAATAAATTTGAAAAAGCAACAGTGCTTCCGGACTCCTCTCAAACATAAACTGGCTCTGTTTCATCAACAAAGCCTCAGTCTTATTTCCATGTCTCATACCACATGCAAGTTCTTCAGCCTGAGCCTGATCGTAATGGCAATGATGAAGAAAAGTGCTTTGTGCTCCTAATTGAATACTGTAGGCATTTCAAACAGGGATCCGGGGGAGCGAGCAGTAATTATTTAACTTAAGAACAGCTGTGAACTGACACCATTAATGTTCATCTACCTTCATTTACACTCGCAGCAATATGGCTGTTTTCAGCAAAATTTAAATTAAAGAAAACTGGATTTAAATATGAAAGTAAAGATCATCGCATAAAAAATGATACCTTAGCTGGCCACAAAAGGCACATCCCAGCTAGAGTAATTGGGCTTTAAAAGTGTAACTCCATAACTCAGAGGCAGTAGGATGCAGATAACCAGATCAGGAGTCAGCGGGGACCCCAGTGTTCACATTAGAACCAGGGACCAGGAAAGAGCTTAATGTCTGTTCTTTTTTAAACAACAAAAGCAATGCCTCTTCCCTCTATCCTTTCCCAGTGGAGTTTATCTATTAATTACACCTGAGGTAAACTCTTCCTTCCCACTCAAAACCAACCCAGGGACAATTGATCCCAGATTATATTCAGCCAGATAAACTTCAGGATTAAAAGCCAGCATTTAAACATACAAGTCTGTTGAATCCTGTTGAACTCCCTATGTCTCTAAATATTCAAAGTGGAAAACGTGTGTGTGTGTGTGTGGAGTGGGACTGTCAGGTGGGAGTATTGTAAGCACTGGATTATAAACCAGGAAACCAGGGGTCCTACCTTACTCTTTGGGTGTGTCATCCTCTGTCTTAGACCCATCTGGCAGCTATAACAAAATACCATAAACTAGGTGACTTATAAGCAACATAAATCGACTTATCACAGTTGTAGAAGCTGGAAAGTTCAAGATCAAGGCACCTATAGATTCAGTGTCTGGTGAGGACCTGTGTTCTGGTTTGTAGACCGCCATCTTTTTGCTGTAACTTCACATGGCAGAAGGGACCGGGGGTTCTCTTTGGGGCATCTTTCTCAAGGTCACTAATCCCATTCATGAGGGCTTCTCTTTCATGACCTAATCACTTCCTAAAGGCTTCATCTTCTAATATCCTCCCATCAGGGGTTAGAATTTCAACATATGAATTTTGAAGGACACAAACACACAGACCACAGCAGCTCCCTTTCTGCAAAAGAGGAAGCTGGATCCCAGGGTCACAAAGATCTAGGATCTGAAAAAGTCTATCACTTGAGGTCCTGGCATTATGTGCCTCACCTTATCTTGCCCACACTTTAAAAAGTTTTAGATCTAGATTTAACAGTGATTAGTAAAATGAAAGGTGAGCAAAGAGAGGAAAACTCCATTCTGTAGTGCTGGTCTGTTGATACTCGAAGTGTGTCCTGACCAGCCGCAGCAACGTCAGCCAGGGGCATGTCAGAGCAGCACTGCAGCCATTCTAGCCCTGATCTTGGCTTAATAGGAATTTGGCAAGTTTTACAGACCTTTAAGATACCATTCTTATTTTTAGAAATGAGCCCTCATTATCTTTGTTCCCAACCAGACACTGTGCTAATGAGATAATGTATATGAAAGCCCTAGAAAAATTGCAAAGGGCTAGGCTGATGTAGAATATTTTTTCAAAGAAAATGAACTATAGTATTTGATGAAATTATTTCTGAGACTCAGATATGAGCTCACCAGTTGTAATGTGGTCCCATAACCCAAGAACTGACAACTTCATCTACTCCAAAGTCTGAATCATTGCCTATAAATTACGCTCACTCTCCCCCAATTCCTAAGCCATTCTGAATGGCTCTCCTGAATTCCAGACTCATACATCCAACTGCCTGTTGGATACCCATCCGGTTTTCCAACAGCCACCTTAAACTCTACATGTCATCAACAGACCTTGTCCTCGTCAAGCCTTAAACCCGCTCTGGTCCCTGCTTCGATGAATGTCCCACCTTATACCTTATACCCACCTGCTCTTCTCTGTCACCCCCACGTGCAATCCAGTGGCATTTTCTTTTGACCTAGCTCCTAACATTGCTGGAATCTATCCTCTCACTTCTCTCTATCCTCCTTGTCCCCACCCTAGTCTGCAAGTTACTGTCTTGCAAGAACAGCTGCCCCAGCCTTCTCCCTGCTCTGCAGCCTTCAGTCTTAGCCCACAAGCCAGAATGATCTTTCTCAGACACAGACCTGACCTGGTTACTGGTCTGCTTAAAACCCTTCCAAGGGTCCTCATTGCTTGGGCTACAAGGACATTTCATACCTGGGCCCAGACTTTCTACTTTGTTTTATTTTTTCTTCCACTCACCCATTCTGCCTTATACTAGAGCAAAACCGGATCACTTGCGGTTCCATCAAAGATCCCTCTGGCCTTGTAGGCTGCTCCCATCACTGACATCCTCTTCCCTCAAATCTTCACCTGGCCTCATACTGTCCAGCCTTCAGGATTCATTTCACGCTTCCTCTCTTATGAGTTCCTTTCTCGGACTCCCCCTTCCTCACCTTACCTATTTTTACATATTTTCCTTTTGACCACAGCCCTTTGTGTTCACACTACTCAACATCAGGAACAAGAAAGACAGAAAAGAGTAGAGGCTGCAGGGCTAGACTGCCATATACTGGCTCTGCCCTTCGCTAGCTATGGGAATAACTGCTTGGTGCCTCAGTTTACCCGTCTTTAAATTTAAGATAATGATAAAAGTGCTCTCTTCAGAGCGTGATTGTTAGGATTAAATGAAGTTTTACACATAAAATACTTAGATTGGTGCTTGAAACAAAGAAAGTACTCAACAAATATTCATTCAATTACACATTTTTTTATTGATTATCTTCCTCATGAAAGCCCAAGCTTTCTGACACCTGTAACTTGAGTATTAGGAGAGGCCCCTACCTGTTTCTAATTTCTACCCTGCAACTTACTTGCTGTATGACAGTGGACAAGTTACTTAATGTTTCTGAGCAGCAATTTCCCCAACTGCACAATGGTACAGAAATATAGTGCCTACCCCGTGGGTTATCAGAATATATTATAAATCACCTAAAATTTAATAAGGCCTTGACGGAGAGATATTAGCTATTAGAATTGCTTTTATTGTTTTTGGCAATTATTTTCATTTTGTTTTATACACTCAATGTCTTATAAAGTACATAAAATGTGCTCAATAAATATCTACTGAATGAATATTTATTAATTAGAGAGTCCACAGGATCAAGTCTAAAACTGATTCAGCTTTGGGAAATCTAGCTTCCCCTTCCCTATTGCATTTGCAGTGGACAAGTAGGCAATTGCTGAGACAGCAACCGTATTTCCCTGCACGATTTGCGGAGAGGCTGACAGCATTTGGCCCTCAGGAATCAGACTTGAAGTAAAGTGACTTGATTCCTGGATGCTTGGAGATGGCCGGCTCCCACAGGGCCGAGGCCAACATGTAATCCCTGGTCACTGTAAAGACCCCATGGTGTGAACTACTGTTTTTAAAAAAGCTACAGTAAAATGGATTAAGTCAAAGCTGCTACAGTCAAGGCTGTACAGCCTGACTTGTGAAAATAACCCCATGGAAGACTTGGAAATCTGTCTTAGAAAGCTACAAGAATGAATTCCTTTATACTTAAAAATGGTGCTTTTATCCATCTGGTGTAGTATCCAATCTCACATCTTTCTCAGCACTGGACACCTTCAAAAGAAAAAAATCTAGGAACTCGTCACAACATTGCTACATTTGTGTGTATTTGTGTATGTAAGTGTGTGCACAAGTACATGTGTGTATACGTGTGTGCATGCGTTGTGAGAGCAAGGGGAGAGAGAGTCAATGGACAGCTCACTTCCCCCACCCCTGGTGGGATGTCTATTTCTTCTTTATGGTTTTCATATTTGATTTTGTTTCCTGCCATGTAAATGCATTAATAAACAGGAAACATTTTCAGTTCCACTAGTGCACCAAGCTCTTCTTACCTTTTGGCTTCCACGAATGATTTCTAGAAAATTCTCACCACCCCCGACTACCTCAGAACAGCCACCCCAGGCCTCCTTCTCTAAACTAACCTTCTTGTCCCTCATATTCTTGTATCTCACCATTTATTTACCTTCATGAGTAACTCATGATTTACATAGAATTGTTATTATTTTTATGACTGTGATTATATATTAAGTATCTGTCTTCCTCCTCGGACTGAGTCCTGAGAAGCCTGGAGCCAGCTGTCTCGCACAGCCTGGCCCTGGCACAGCGTGTGAATGAATGAACTCATCCTTATGTCTGCTGCATGAAACTCTAGAACCATACAGGAGGGCACAGATGACTGCTCACCTGCCTGCTACAGATGTTGCTGCTGTGGCCATCAGAACACAGACAGCACCTGGGCCTGCAACAGATCAGACAGTGCTTCATGGAGGAGAATATATAGGAAGCAAGTCTTTCTATGAGTCCTGGATTTCAGCAGATTTTAAAGCACCAAAATTGGGGTATCCAGGGTAAGGTAGATAAGGTAGATATAGCAGGTGAGGTCAGTGCCACACCCAAAGTCCCTCACCCTTGCTGCTACAGGGCACACTGCCCAACTTCTACCTGCCCCAGAACCCACCCGGTTCTGCCTGAGGGCTCTCTCTGGCAGCAGAACCAGCTCTGCCTATATATACCATAAGACAGAAATACGGGGAAGTCATTCCCCACGACGGAAGTTGGTTTGTAAATATCCCAGCTCCCTCAGCCTTCTGTCTGGGATATGTATTCTATACTGGCTCTCAGATTTCTCAGCAAGGCTGAGACCAGAGTGTAGCCCTCTGCCAACGTCACGGAGGAGCCAGTGCCTTCTTCAGGCTTTGAGTAAACTGCTACAGGCACAGGAAAGTAGAAGGCCCAGGCACTGCTTCCAAAGAACCAACAGTCTGGTGGGGGTGACAAACACATAAATAAGTCATTATAAATGTAACACAGGGTAGCAAGGGCAATGGCAAAGATATGTCCAGAAGGCTTGAAACTTGCCGTGGGCTCCAGGAAGAAGAGGATGCCGAGTGCTTTATCAGTGGTTACACAAGGATTCCTCAGCTTACAGTGAATACTTTACCCCTGGCCTCCTCACTCCCAAATGCACAAAATGCACAAATTGCCTGGTACCCCTCCACAAGGAGCCCAGGGTAGGGAAAGGACAAGGTTGGTGTGGCACTCTAAGATTCTTGGTGAGGATTTGAGAAACTGCTAGTGTCAAAACCCCACACGGCTTCCTGGGGCATGAGAGATTCTTTTTGACAGCAGAGAACAGGCAGGTTTTATATTACAAAATGTAAATATCTACCTTACTTCCTGCCTACTCCATGGAGACAGCTGGCATTATGCTTTCTCAGAATCAAAGCATTTGACTCATCTTGAAATTGCACTTCTATGATCAAAAATCTTTAGAGTTTATAAAAGGTTTTTGTGGTTCAAAAATTCAATTTGATATTGAGCAAAATTAAATTTCTATTGAGGCATTAAAAAATGAAATGTTATTGTAACTTACAGCTACACACAGCAGAAGCAAGCTTTACATAAATATAATACAAAGGGATTTTTTTTTCATGGTTCAAACTATATGAAATGCCTCTAAAAGTTAACATGTAATTATTTCTAGATTTCATTCAGTTTCTGAGCTCCAATTTTAGTTCTCCCTTTATAGTGTTTGTCGCAGTTTAAAAGGGGGCTAAGGGCATAAACAGAATAGAGGTGGGAACTATATTAGGTTGCTAGGGCTGCCATAGCCAACTACCACAAACAGAGTGGCTTAAACAACACAAAAGTATTGTTTCACAGTTCTGGTCACCAGACGTTTGACATTGGTGTCAGCAGATCTGGTTCCTTCTAAGGGCTCTAAGGGAGAGTCTGTTCCATGCACCTTGCCCAGATTCTAGTGATTTGCTGGCCATCTTTGGTGTTTCTTGGCATGTAGAAACAGCACCTCTGATCTCTTCCTTAATGTTTTCATGGTGTTCTCCCTGTGTGTATGTTTGTCTCCAAATTTCCTCTTTCCATAAGGACACCAGTCATATGGATGAGAGCCTGCCCTAATGAATTTTAATTTGATTACCTCCATAAATACCCCATCTCCAAGTAAGGTTATGTTCTAAGATATGGGGGTTAGGACTTCAGCATAAACTTTTGGGAAGACACAATTCAAGCTATAAAAGGAGAAAACATTTATTGAGAGAGTCTCCTTCTTGCCAGACCTGGTTCTAGTTACATTATTCACTTATCTTTGCAACGCTCTTTGAGATATATTTCATTATTATCATTTTTTCCAGTTTGCTTGCTTAAACAAATTTTTTTTCAGCATCTACTGTGTGTCAGGAACTCTGGCTGAGGAAGACAGGTCCATAGGCTTTGTGATAGATTTTCATTTTTGTGCCATATTCTTTAATGTATACCCTTATTTGTTAAAATGAAGAGAAAAGATAAATATAACATAAAACTTTCCTCAAGATTAACAATATCAAATATATAAATTACAGTATCAGATCAAGAACTTAGGAAGCTCTTTAAAAGGCCTCTTTAGCTATAAAACACAGTGTTAGGAGAGGATGCAATAATTATTAAATTTGATTTAAATTTTCATTATTAGAAGTAATGATTATCTACACTTAAAATGTGTGAACTGGGCAAGAATGCTTGCAAAAAGCCATTTATATTTAAAAATAAAACATGAAAATTATCTGTACTGTACTTGAGGATTTTAGCATGAAAATTAATCATTTCAAACATCAATTGATAGAAGCTATTTCTTTTGTTGCTGCAACATATAGCTTAACTTCAAATATTTTAGCATACATTATTTTCAACACAAAACAAAATGAATGTCATTTCAAGATTGATTTATTGACAAATCCTTTGTCCACACATTGTCTACTAACATATTATTTGTTAAATGGCAAAATTTATTCAGGTTTCTATAATTTAACAATTTATAACTTAATATATAATATTTTATAATTTAATAATTATATATTTTATAAAGATTGTTAAAGATAAACTGTATAATAATAATATACTAGGTCAAAATAAATATTCTTACTTAAAATTACTTCATAAATCATCCAAAATTATGGGGTAAAAAAACAAGGGGGTTAGAGATTTTTATATTACTTTGAAACATGTTAGTGAGCCCAGGCTCTGCAGCTTAAATCTATAATCCTAGCACTTTCAGAGGCCAACGCAGGAAGATTGCTTGAGGTCAGGCATTTTAAACCAGCCTGGGCAACCCTGTTTCTACCAAAAAAGAAAAAAGAAAAGAAAAGAAAAATAAGCCACGTGTGATGTGTTCCTGTAGTCCCAGCTACTGGGGAGACTGAGGCAGGAGGATCTCTTGAGCCTGAAGTTTGAGGTTGCTGTGAGCTATGATGATGCTACTGCACTCCAGACTGGGCAACAAAGTGAGACCCTGTCTCAAAGATTTAAAAAAAGAGAGAAACATGTTAATGAGTCAAAAATTGTCTAGAAATATAAAGGAATAAAACATTATTTTCTAAAGGCTAATCTGGCCATCGAACCTCCCTTAAAACTCTTCACAAGCTTCCCATCCCCTATAGGTGAAGCCCGAACTCCTCTGCAAGATGCAGGTCAATGGTATCCATTATCTTTCTCAGTTGGCTCCTCTCTCACTCCCCAGCTCCCACCACCCCCAACACACACACACACACACACACACGTACCCACCCACTCACTCTATGTCCTACTAACATCAAACTAGTTCTACTCTTTGGACTGAGAGTGCTGACATTTTTCACACCTCTGTGCTTTGGAACATGTGTTTCCTCTATCAGAAAACACTAATATTCTTCATCTGCTTCTTGAATCTTCCCTCCCCCACTCAAGCTTGCCTTCCTCTGTTACGCGTTTATGTATCTCCCTCCCCAGTCCCTGCTAAATTAATCTTTCCCTCCTCTAAGCAACCTCTGTGCCCTGTGAAGCATTCTACTGGTGCACTTGTCCTATAGTGTGAATGGGTCCACGCCTCTCTCCCCCCGAGGTCCTGAAAGCAAGGACTAACATCAGCTTTCTATGTTGGCCAAATGAGCGAATGCATAAATAACCAAACTTCCTGTGGAAGTTAGGAATATCTTTCCTCCAAACCATATGGAGCTGTGCTGAGGATGGGAGTAGATGGTATGCAAAAGGAATGGCTGCATTCCTGTTACAAAACACAGTCCCTGCCAGGCAAGGATAATTTGAAGTACCTGATTACCGATGTCTGATGAGAATGTTTTGATAAGAAAAATTTTGATAAGAAAAATTTTGTTTGACAGAGTTTATTCCAACTGGTAAGTGCTTTACAATTCTCATGGTATAACTAAGTGCCATGCATAATCCATACATTTTTTAAATAGCAACTATGACGAGCCCCTTAGTATCCTGGGTGCTGAGGACACAGTACTCCCTGCCTCACAGAGATTAAAGTTCAGAGTGAAGTAAAAAGGAACATGTTGTTATGAGTTCATTTATTTGATTTTATTTCCCAAACTACAGTATTCTTGTTTTTAAATTTTTTTTTCTAATTGGAGCTTAATCATCAGTAATGAGTTGTGTGGTGGGTGATTGAACATCTGGTATTGTGTGCTAAATCTCAAATGGCTCAGTTTCCACAGACCAAACACAAGGGTATAAAGTACTCTATTCTGTTCCACGTTTTGAGTTTCTTTAGAAAACTCATGGCACCAACAAAATTCCAAATTAAAAAAATAAAATGGGACAGTTAAATAGCTGATAAAAAGTAAAATATGCTTTTGAATCTCTTTCATTGGTTCTTTTATTCGTTTGTGCCATGGAAATATTAGTAGTATGAAATAGACTATATATTTTTAAAATCTTTTAAATAGGCTATCTCACAGATTAGACCAGTCCAGAGCCAATGTCTATGGTAGCATTTTATATAGATATTTCATATAAATGGTTGAGTCTCAAGGCTGATGCGTTTTTCATTTGTTTCTAATGAGTAAGATGTGCTTAACATTTCACTGCACTATAGCCCAGAGTTTTATAAAATCTGATTAAATGATTCAGTTACAGTGAAATAGACTAAAGGGTCAGACCAAAATCTTTTGAATCTGCCTCCAGCTATCTAATAAGAGACTTGGCAGATTGTTTCAGCTAAATGTGAAGCCGTTCAAATTCTCAGCAAGTGTTTTAAATCTGTATTTGACATTATAGACCATATGTCTAATAATTAGTCATGTGTTAAAATCCTAGGATTTTGTTTCACTAACAGAAGAGATGATCGTTCTATAATAAAACTCCTCGTCTCTCTGAATGGAAGGCCTTGCCCGTCAAATGCCTGGATAGTACATACAAGCCGGGCTGGAGGAAGAGGGCAAACTTTTCCACACCAATCCTTATTTAGAAACAAGCTTTCAATTCTCTGTCTTCATATTACTGTCAGCTGTCATGTGTAATCAGTGTTTTTCTGTGTCTTCAAAATTAGAAAAACAAGAAGTAAGGGTAATATTTCATTTTTCAAAGATTGTCTATAGTTCAATAGCTGTAAATAATTATCTAATTGGTGAGATTATTTCTAGGGCTGAGGAGTAAGCTATCAATAAAAATAATGAAGTTTGTGGTAATAACAGGGTCTGTATTAGCATGCACCTCTTTACCCTTCCCTTGAAATACATTGTATAATTATTTATACATGAAGCGAAAGAAATGTTTATTAAACTTTTACTAAAGAGGTAGGAGACAGGTTATGCTTCTGCTAAAAAGTTAAATGGTTTGTAAACCAAGCAACCTTTAAAGCGCGATGACAAATCAGTAGACCAATGAGATCTGGTAAGGTGACTTATAGGCTAGGAACAAATGGTGTGTCCCACCAATGTCAAATGAATAACTCTTTGAAGAATTCATTTTGAACTGAGACGTTTATGTACACACTATTTCATTGGTTGAGTTTCTATTATGTGCCTAACATCATAGCCAACAGGGAAAAGAGCAAATTAAGCTACCCTGTCTGTGTACACCATACCTCATTTTGGAGATAAACATCATTTGTGGAATAAATGTGGGAATACAAACCGAGTGTTACAGGGAAGAATTGTCATCAGTGAAGAAGGAATTAGAAGTGAAAAAGAGTTGTTGCCTAGTAAGAAAAGTGATTTTTGAATTTGAAATGGAAAGATCAGTTAATCTTGGAGGAAATTAAATGGGCAGTCCAAATGGCAAAAGAACTAAGAAAAGCCTATACTCTGAGTGAGAACATTGCATTTGGCAGAGCCAAAGAGGAGGAGATAATTTACATAGGAGAGCAGAGGGTAGTAGAGCTGAGTAAGTACAGTGACATCAGATTACAGAGGACATTGAATGACAAGCTAATTTTTATCAGTTTTTTTTTCTTTTAGTGTATGATTTGACAGAGAAAAATAAATAACCACATTGATTCTATTATTAATCTGCATGACCATGAACAAGCACTTCAGCATGTCTGGGCCTCCATGTTTATCATGTACACATTGATCTACTGGCCCAGAGGCATTTAAATATCTCTGTTTTCTGCAAAATTCTATCTGCCTAAAATTCAAAGAGCCTGATCAATTCAACATGATAGTAAAGGGACATTGAGCCCAAACAAGGTAGAGAGTCACAGATCTCCTTGATCTATAAAAAGGTACTCACAACATGAGAACTATGGGGAGTTATACATGAGTTATCTCCCTTACGTGGCTCTGTGGCTCTATCTCTCACTGTCCACCAAAACACACTGACTCATACTCTGTGTCAGGAACCATTCTAATCACTTGATGTGAAGTCAATGCTATCCCCATTTTTAAAATAAGAAAATTAAGGCTCATAGAGAGAAATTCCCAAAGTCATGCCTCTAGTGAGGGGTCAACTTGTGATTCAAACACAACCCAATTCCATTTAAAAACCTATTTGTTGTACATTTTTTAAAGTTTCCTTACTGAAGTTCTATGATTATAAGCTCCCTAAGGTTTATTTTTTTAATTTCAAAATATTAAGGGGTATAAATGTTTTTATTACATAGGTCACTTTTGTAATGCTTAGGTCATGTCTATAAGTGTGCCCATCACCAAAATAGTGTTCATTGTACCCCATAGGTAGGTTTTTGCCCCTCTCCTCTGTCCCCCCTCCCCACTGCTGCGTTTCCACTGAGTTTTACTTCCCTCACATGTGTGCTCATTGGTTAGTTCTAATTTAATAGCAAGTACATGTGGTATTTGTTTTTCCATTCTTGTGATACTTCGCTTAGGATAATGGTCTCCATTTCCATCCAAATTGCTGCAAAAGGCATTAATTCATTCTTTATTTGTGGCTGAATAATACTCCATAGTGTATATGTACACTGCATTTTGTTAATCCACTCATGAATTGATGGGCACTTGGGTGATTCCACATCTTTGTAATTCTAAATTTTGCTTCAATAAACATTCAAGTGCAGGGGTCTTTTTGAAAAAAAAAATGACTTCTTTTCCTTTGGGTAGATACCCAGCAGTGGGATTGCTGGATTAAATGGTAGGTCTACATCTATTTCCACCTCTGTTGATGTGGTATTGATGTCTTTAACAATTACAATGCTTCTGTTTATCTCTTTGAATAGATCTAGTAGAATTTGCTTTATGAATCTAGTTGCATAAATATTTATCACCATGATGTCTTCTTGTTGAATTTATCCATTCACCACTATATAATGACTATCTTTGTCCTTCTTTACCATGTTGATTTAAAGTCAATTTTGCCTACTATGAGAATGACTACACCTGCTTTCTTTTGGTTTCTGTTTATGCAGAATATTTATTTTAATCCCTTCACCTTGAGACTATATGAGTCCTTGTGGGTTAGATGTGTTTCCTGGAGACAGCAGATAGTTGGATTGCACTTTTTCATCCATTCAGCCAGCCTATGTATCTTGAGTGGGGCATTCAAGCTGTTCATGTTCATTGACAGAATTGATATGTGGGATGCCGTTCTGTTCAACATGGTTGGCAGTACCTTATTGCTTTGTTTTACCTCTTGTGCAATTGCATTATATGAGCTCTGAGGTTCAGCTTTTGGGTGGTTTTATACTGATAGGCATCTATTGTGCTGATCCATGTATTATGAATTTCTGAGTATTTTCTGCAGGTCAGGTCTGGTCTTGACCTCAGTATTTGCTTATCTGGAAAATTCTTTATTTCTCCTTCATACATGAAACTTAGTTTTGCAGGATAAAACATTCTAGGCTTGCAGTTGTTCTGTTTAAGAAGACTGAAGATGGGACCTCAATCCCTTTTGGCTCGTCAGGTCTCTGTTGAGAAGTCTGCTGTTAGCCTGATGACTTTTCCTTTGTAAATTACTTGATGTTTTTACCTCATGGCTTGCAGGAGTTCCTCCTTCATGTTGACTTTGTCCAGTCTGATAACTATATGCCGTGGTGATTGCCTCTTTGCAATGAATCTCCCAGACGTTTGTTGAGCTTCTTATACCTGGATGTCTAAATCTCTGGCAAGACCAGGTAAGTTTTCCTCAATTATTATCTCAAATAGGTTTTCCAGCCCTTGTGTGTTTTCCTCTTCACCCTCAAATATAATAATATAATTATTATATTTGGCTGATTTATTAATACATAATCCCAAAATTTCTTATAGGCTTTGTTTATTCCCCTTGACTCTTTGTTCTTTATTTTTGACTGACTGAGTTTATTCAAGAGTTGTCTTAAAGCTCTGAAATTCTTTCTTCTGCCTTGTCTAGTCTATTCTTAAAGCTTTCCACTGTGTTTTGTATTGCCTTAAATGAATTTTTCATTTCCAGAAGTTCTATATGATTTTATTGTAATATGTCTATCTGTTTAGTAAATTTTCCATTCGTTTCATGAAATGTTTTTCTGGTTTCTTTGAGTTGGTTTTCCATTTTATCTTGGATTTCATTGAGCTTCCTTAAAATCCATATTTGGAATTCTGTATCTGTCATTTCAATATTTTCATTTTGGTTGGGATCTGCTCCTACAAAGGGGGTGTGCTTTTTAGGGGGTGTCCTTTTTCTCTTATTTTTCATACTTCTGGAGTTCTTGCACTGATTCCTTCTCATCTGGAGCAGCTGTTGCTTCTTGTTTTGAGATTTTCTTTTGTTTAGATGGGGTTTTTTCCACCCTCACTCATAAGGGTTTGTCTGTAGCATATATTGGGTAAGAACTGTTGGCTTTGTTTGTGGGTGCTTTGATGAGGGTCTAGGTTCTGGATGGATGCCTTGGTTATAGATATTCTTAGTATGGTGGTTTTCTCAGTTGCTGGTTGTTTTGTAGACTCTAGTGGCGGTGTACTATACATGTAGGCAGATTCCTTGCCTCTTATTGATGAGGGATGATGAAGGTCTTTGAAATTCTTTCTCTTTTCCCCATCCTGTGGTCTTCTTAATGGCATGAATTATATTGGGATGCCTGGCTTAATCTCTGAGACAGGAGGTGGTGCTTGTGAGTAAGAATCAACCACACCCTGTATGATTGAGTCAGTAAATGTTGTAAAGGGCTATACAAATTGACCTCCCTGCCAGCAGGTGGCACTTGCCAGAAAGAACTGCTGTACTGCTGTTTTGCAGAACTATGACTGTCTCTAGCCCCTCAGGAGAAGTGTTTGAATGCCCCAGGTAGAGGGAGAGGCCCTGGAACTCCCAAAGGACTCCTTATTCTCTACTATAGCAGAGGCAGGTAGAAGAGTGAGGCTGAGTGGGCTGGTTTGGGTGAGCCTGCCTTCAGGTTCCACAAAAGCTGGTAAGATAGCTGTCTTGGCAGGGGTAAAAAGTCTACTCCCACCCTGCTGGGGAAAGATGCCAAGAGTGGGGCTGAAGTGGCCCCAACAAGCCTGAGAGTCTGCTTGTTGTGGAGGGGCCATCTGGGATTCACAATCTGGCTATCAGGAGAAAGTTTTGCTCTTCTCTCCTGTCCCTCCTCCACAGTTTTCTTCCAGAATCTGCCAGCAGGTAGGAGCTCAAACTAGCTGAGCTCCTCAGCAAATGTGCTGCAGACTGGGAGCTTCCCTGTCCAGGATTCTGCCCTGTGCTAAGAGTGCAGCCTTTTGTGGGGGGAGGGATGCTCTGTGAGTGTGCTGTGTCTGGAACCCACACTGCATTCTCTTTTCATTTCTGCGCATGTGGGCTCCCTTGCCTCCTGACATTAGTTCACAAATATTCTTTCCTTGCCCCCAAGCAATATGATTGGGATTGTCCTGGGGGTACAGCATCTGCCCTGTGGGCTTTTTCCCAGGTCCCCAAAGATCAATCCCTGACCATGCAAGGGAGAAGCATGCTGGTTCTGAGTTGCCTTTGGGGTGCTCAAGTAGGTTTGATGACCCTCCATGTCAAGGTGTGCCCTGCTCTGCTGGAGCAACCAGGCGAGCATCACCAGGGAGGGTCGGTGAGCAAGGAGTTCACAGTCTGAGCATCCCTTGGTTTACTGCTGGTCTTTAAGAGGAAAGGTTTGAGCCCCACTTTCTGTGGAAGCCTCAGAGTGGTGGGCAAACCAACAGAGGAGTGGGTAGCAGCTGTTACTAAGCCCTGGCTCAATCACCTCTCTTGGCAGCAGTCATCAGAGGAGGGGCAGTGGAGGAAAAGACTATGAATGGAGAAGAGAGAGCATTCTAGTCATCCCTGTCCCTCTTTCTGAAAGGTAGTCCACCAGGATGTCCAAGCTCTGGGGTCACACATATCCCTCAGGACCCACTGTCTCCTCTGGCTCCTGCAGTCTGGACTGTTGTTGGAAAATGTTTGTTAGGAATGAGCAAGACAAAAACTGAGGGGCTGAAGTTCCCTGGGGAGGACAAAGGCACTCAATGGGAGGAGAATCCATATGGCACTTGCCATCTCAGCTCAGGTCTGCAGTGATGGGAAGCGACCCCAAGGGGGATGTCAGCATGGTGCTTTGTCCTCAAGAAGCTCCCAGTTCACTGGCAACCGCAGCTTTTGGGCTCATGAGGATAGAAAAACTCTCTAGTAGCTGAAGAACCTGCTGACTGCCAGAGATGTGAGGGAGGGAGAAACAACCTTCACCATCCACCTACCCTTTTTGCTAGATGCCAAGCCTCTCCGGGATTGATTTCTGCTGATACCTTGTTCCTTCTTGTTCTGCTCTGCAACTTCTTCCTGTGGAATCTCTGGTAGGTTCTGAAACTTTTCCTTCAGATTTACACCCAATCTATATGTATTTTTTCTTTTCCATCTAAAACATGTCCTTACTTCTGAGACAATCTAGCAGCTGATGTCTCTGGTCAGCTATCTCAGGTTTATGTTTTAAAACTAAAAATTCCTATATTGTACCCTTGTTCTTGACAGATTTATTGGTTTCACAATTCTAGGTTGACAGCACTTTTCTCTTAGAGCCATAAATCTGTCCATTCTTTTGGTTTCTGCATTGTTGAAGAGTCTGCTGTCCATGAAATTCTCTATAGCACTATCTTATTTATGATAGCCTCTTTGTTGTGAGTTTTCCAAAATTTGACAACATTGTGTGGGTATGGTTTCTTTTTATGTATTCTGTGTGTTTAATGCCATGCTTCTCAACCATTAACTCTTCATAGTTCCAATTTTTGCATCCTGAAAATCTGATGTGAAGTATTATAGACTTTCTCAAAATAACTTTCATGATTTTTAGCCTCCTTTTCATATTTTTCCATTCCCTAGTCTTTGTTTGCTATACTCTGGATAATTTCTATAATCACCCATACCTGTCTAATATGTATCTAAACTGCTTCATTCATCATTGAGTTTTACACTTCAACAATTCTATTTTTAATGCCTAAACTTCTAATAAGCCCTTTGATACCTCCTTGGTAAATTTTGATAGATATTCTTTGCCTGTTTATTTATCTATTTTTTTATATTTTAAGGATTTCATGTACAGTTATTTTATATATCTGAAATTTTGGAAGTTGAAATATGCTTTTTTTCTGGGGACTTATTTACTTCATATGTTGGTAAATTTTGACAGTACATTCATAATATATGGAACTTAATTTATGAAAATATTTAGGGTGCAAATTGAGGATTATCTTCTTTAGAGAGGATGATGTTTTCTTTCACAAAGAGCCAAATAGCATTCATTGACCTGGGCCACGTTAGCTTCTCAATGGTCCTAGTTTAATTTGGCTGTATCAGACTCAGTTTATTGAAGAGGTCTTGAGTCTGAGACTTAGTCATTTGATCTTGACTTCAGAAGTGATACTCCTCTGTCCCTTAGCCATGCTGTGTTCATTTATTATCTTTTCTCGTATAAGGACTTTCCATCATTTTTCCCTTCTTAGACTTATCTTCTAAGAGACTGTTGACTCCCTAAACCCCCACATTTGCTCAACTGCCAAACATTATCAATATTCCTTCACAGTATATTTTTCTTTTGTTTTTAGAACCTTTTCTCTTCTTTTTTTTAACATTGCTAAAATACTATTTTTTTAATTTTTTTAATTTTTATTTTTTTATTTTTTTGGTAATAATTTTTTTTAATTTCAGCATATTATGGGGGTACAAATATTATGGTTATGTATATTGCCCATGCCCCCCTCCCTTCTTGCCACCCATGTTTTCTCCCATAATATTCTGGAACTAGTCAATGGAAAAATCTAGTTCATTTTCTTAAGCTTGCTTATTCCATTCTTTCCCATCACTAACATAACACTACCAGATCACACTTCCCCAAACACCTATTTGTGGATTTACTGCTTAAAAGCTTTGCATTTATTACCACTAACTATAGCAGGGGTCAGCAGAGTTTTAGTAAATCACACTTCCACCTATTTATTTTCTTATTGTCTATGGATGCTTTTTTACTACAAAATATTTACTATAACGGAAAATCTGAACTACAGGTGTCTTTTTTTATAGAGTGTCTTTTGTTCTTTCGGGTAGATGCCCAGTAGTGGGATTGCTGGATCAAATGGTAGATCTACTAGTATCACTTTAAGGTACCATGTTTTCCCCAAAATAAGACCTACCCATAAAATAAGCCCTAGCAGGATTTCTAAGCATTTGTGCAATATAAGCCCTACCCTACAAATAAGACTTAGTGATGGGCGTGGCTATGCAGTGTATCTGCACAACCCATGCATTTCATCGCAGAGCGGTAAAGAAGACGAGCAGCCCTTCTCATCTGCCCCATCATGACAGCTACTATCCCAGAGATGACTGGAAATGTGTGGGCAGCCCCACCAACAAGGTCAGCTCCCACTGTCAGGTCCCAGCCATACTATGCATGCTGCAAGCTGAGGCTTTGAGGGGAAAGTCTCCTCAGTGAAATGAGGAATGAGCGGAATGCTCCGCTTTAGGTATTGTGTGTCCCCAGGGGGAAGAAGGAAAGCTGTGGCTGCCATTTACTCAGCACTATGGGCCTCTCTCACCCCCAACAAACACTAGGGGAGAGGGGAAAAGCTTTAGCAAGCAGTCTCCTACTAAGCCCAGAGAGAATAACACATCCCCTGAAAATAAGCCCTAGTGTGTCTTCTTGAGGAAAAATAAATATAAGACCCTGTCTTATTTTGGGGAAAACCTCCATGGCTTTCCACAGAGGTTGAACTAGTTTGCAGTCCCACCAGCAGTGTAGGAGTGTTCCTATCTCTCCGCATCCATGCCAACATTTATTCTTTTAGGATTTTTTGATAAAGGCCATTCTTACTGGAGATAAGTGATAGCTCATTGCAGTTTTGTTTTGCATTTCCCTGGTGATTAGAGATGTTGAGCATTTTTTTCATATATTTGTTGGCCATTATTCTGTCTTCTTTTGAAAAGTTTCTGTTGATGTCCTTTGTCCACTTTTTGATAGGGTTGTTTGATTCTTTCTTGCTGATTTTCCTGAGTTCTACATAGCTTCTGGTTATCAGCCCCTTATCAGATTTGTAGCATGTGAAAATTTTCTCTCATTCTGTAGGTTGTCTGTTTGCTCTCGTGACTGTTTCTTTGGCTGTGCAGAAGCTTTTTAGTTTGATCAAGTCCAATTTATTTATTTATTTTTATTGCTGCTGTGATTGCCTTTGGAGTCTTCTTCATGAATTCTTTGCTTAGACTAATATCTAGAAGAGTATTTCCAATGTTTTCCTCTAGAATTCTAATAGTTTCATATATTAGGTTTAAGTCTGTTACCCAGGGTGAGTTGATTTTTGTGAGAGGTGAAAAGTGTCGGTCCTGTTTCAGTCTTCTACATGTGGTTATCCAGTTTTTGCAGGACTGTTTATTGAATAAGGATTATTTTCCCCAGTGTATGTTTTTGTCTGCTTTGTCGAAGATTAGATGGCTATATGAGGATGGTTTTATATTTGGGTTCTCTGTTCTGTTTCTCTGGTCAATGTCTTTATTTTTGTGCCAATCTCAAGCTGATTTAATTACTACAACTTTGTATTATAGTTTGAAATCTGTCAAATTGATACCTCCCATTTTGTTTTTATTGCCTAGAATTGCTTTTGCTATATGGGGTCTTCTCTAGTTCCATATGAAGCATAAAATTATTTTTTCTATATCTGTGAAAAATGATGTTGGTATTTTAATAGGAATTGCATTGAATCTGTAGATCAATTTGGGTAGTATAGACAGATTCTAATTTTAACTGTTCAAGAATCTTGTGAAGATTTTCAATCTTCTCTCCCACCACTCTTCTAAAAGAACTGACAGCTCAGTCAAATTACTTAGCTAGGCAGATACAATCTGAGGCCTTCTATGAGGAAGGTTCTCTCTCACCTGCCTTCCATCCCATCCATCTGTCTAAAATATATGCGTGTCCTCAGGCCCCACCTACACACATTTTTCCCACAACACTTTCTGAACCACCTCAGCGCATAGCTTCATTGATATTATAACTCACAAATTATTGTCTCAGAATACTAATCTATATTGACATTTTCCTTCTGAGGTATATGTTTCATTTCTCCAACAAGACTGCAGACTATAGCATTAAATCTTTTCCATGCTCAGCACTTAGGACAGTGCTGTCATGGCAAAGTGGACACGCTGGGAATGGGGATGTTGAACTCAGAGCTGGGTTTAAAGCTGTCTCCATCACTTACTGGCATTGGCAAGTTTCTTAGCCTCACTGAGCCTCAGTTTTCTCATCTGTGAAATACATAATCATATTGCTTTAGCTCTCAGCATTTCTCCTTCCCTTCTCATCACACTGATTTTGTTGTTGTTGTTGTTGTTGTTGTCATTCAATGCCTGTCATCCACACAGGGTTTTATAAGCTCAGTGAAGGAGGAACCATAATTGACTTGCTCACGGAGGTATCCCCAACTCTTGGCACAGGGCCTGGAAAGATTTATGGAACAAATGAATAAAAATGTCCATTTTAGAAGGATTTCAACAAATGCTTGTTCTCTTTCATCTTTCCCTTTCACTTTCCCATACATATATAATAAGAACTCAATAACCATGGTGATTTCACATTGATTAGTGTGCACAGAAACTGATACACATTGATTTGTTAGGAAGCATATTCATTAAAATGTAAGGCAAAGATATATAAATGCATTACATTTGTGAAAAAGTGTACTTACTTCAGAGTCTACAGAAGACAGAGTAATATTATTTATAAACATCAACCTGTTAAGGAGATCACCCTCTGAAAATCATGAGAAGGTACACATTTTACCTCAAAAAATAACTGCAGTTTCATAGATTCTTGATATGTCAGGAAAAAATTCTTCGTAACCCCAAAGTGAATTGCCTATAAACATTCCATTGAGTGTAAAGTGTGGACTATAAGATTAGGCAGGGTTTTAGTAGGAATGACTGACTCAGTTCAACATTAAAGAAGCATCATAGCATGTGTCAAAAGCCAAAGCCTCACCCTAACTTTGGAGTCTGACAGGCAACTGTATGATCATGGGTTAAGTCATTTAACTTCACCGGATTCTTCTCCTAAAAATCAAGTGGATTGTTTCATACAATCTCTGATGATCTTTCTAACACTGGAGAAATCCATGAGTCTTTGCAAATGCCTGAAGAAATTTGGATTCAAGAGTCATATTAGTTTTATTGTTATTTTCAAAAATACTATACCTCTTTTTCCTTCACCAAGAAATCAGAAAACATTTTTCAGTAGAGAAAATCCAAGTAGGCAATGACTTGCCTCCAGACAGATTTATTGAAGATAGACAATCCCAAACACACATTGGCATGAAGAAAATCAATGCTCTACACTTCTAGGGTTTTCAGGAGCAATTTCTTTCTCCTATGTTAGAGAAGAGGAATTTGTAAAAGTCTGGGTGCTAACAAAATTGAACAATAAAGCAAATCCCCCTTCAAGTGATATTTTTCCCTAATTTTCTACATGTTTTTACAGTCAACCATTCTATCCAATGGCAGATTCTTCCCCTGACTCCTTTGTCAGCATCTTATTCCAAATTTCCGAATTTTCAATGCATTGTGGCCACAGCTGCCTTTGGTATGTTTTCCTCATTTCCAGCTTTGGCAGCAGTTCTGGTTCATTATTATTTAAAGTGAACTAAGTAATATTATTCATAAATACCTATGGCTTCCTTCCTTCTCTTTATCCCCTCTCTTCACACGATGATACTGAGGCTAGGAAGGAGAGTAAGTCAAGTGAAGCACAAAATAATTTATTATACTTTATAATTCCTCAAAGAGCATTTTATCTCTGCTTTCCTCCCACACACATTGTATACACACCACTGCTCTGTGGGTCACTTCAGACACTTGAAGCAGAGTCACACAAAACATATATTAACTGTAAATTATCTCTGCAAACCATGTGAATCAGATAGCACGAAGGCAAAGGGCACATCCAACAAAAAGGCCGAGCTCTGTGATTAATGCATGGGAGAAACAGGAGGCAAATAAAGTAGATGATTTTAATGAACCTCTGACCCACCTCCAAGATGTGTGAGGAAGAGGCACCCCCATGAAGAGTTTGGAGGAAAGCAAGTGCCAGCTATAGGAGAAAATAACATATGTGAAGGATTCAGCACCAAGAAATGTATAGACAATCAGAAGTAAAATTGACTTTATCTTTGAAGCTATAGATTATAAAGGTTATAACCCAAATGTTCACCATTCACCAGCCTGTGGGCATAGATAACCTCTGAAAAGCAACAATAATTCAATTTTTACTGCATTGTTTTACTTACCAACTGACACAGGAAGTCCATCATATGTAAAGCTCTCTCTCTCTCTATCCACCCTGGTATGCCTATGTATCTTAGGGGATATTTTAAATGTGTTCATGAATAAATGTACCAATAGATTTACTGTTCCACTATTTCCCCACATCCAATCTTGGCACTATTGTCTCACCTGCTACTTACCTGTCCCACCTTTGCCTGCCACTACCACTCCACTGGGCAACGCTGTCCACTGGGGCTCTTCCATGCCACCCAGGAAGATGTAGCATCTTCCTACCATGGCCTACCACTGACCCACAGGGATTGCAACCCTCTGAACTGGTTGCTGCTTATTCACCACTCATGGATTCATTCAACCCATGTTTAGCATCTGCTATGTTCCAGCCACTGTCTAGGTGCTTTGAATATAGTAGAGAACAAGTTAGACTGCTCTTAAATTCTAGTGAAGTAAAAAGATTTTACAAAGTAAATGAAAAGTAAACAAGATAATAGCAGCAATTGTTAAGTAGACAGAAAAAAAAATAACATGATCATGTGATGGCCACATATGGCTGAGCAACAACAGAGAAGGAGTTTGGATCCTGACACCATGGAACACTGAACCAGTCCATCCACCTTGACCTCTCTCATTGAAATTCAATATGTCAGCTTCCTCTTTAACCCACGCATCCACATTCTAGTCTGCAGAAAAGAGAACAGGGAAGGGAAAGGAAAGTTACACGGCCACTATCTTCAAAGACTCATCCCCAAAATTGCATATGCCACTTCTTACATTCTGCTGTCCAGTACTTAGTCACATGGCCACCTATAACTGCTGGGGAGCATGGTCTTTTTTCCAGAAGCTCACATGCCTAAGCTAAGAATCTGGAGCTCACTTACTCTAGAGGAAAGGGATAAATAGGTTGCAACAACCAGCCATCTAACCACACTCACATAGGCAAAATTTAGTATTGTCATTTGACAGATGAGGAAACCACATTAGAGAGAGAGATGGCTTACCCAAAGTTACACAGATAATATGCAGCAGAACCAGGATTTGAACCTAAGGAAGCTGAGTCTTTCTTTGAGATTAACATGCTTAAATAAATGAGGGAAAAGGGGAAGAGGGAGGAGAAGGAGTACATAAGGAAAGAAGGGAGGGGGAGCAGTGGAGACTTCCTAAATTTGTGTACCTTCAGAAATATGTTAATTTGAAAAAAGAGATTCTAACTTCAGAGTGAAATCATATCACCCCACCCCTTCTTTGAAGATTAACGTACCTCATTCAAAGACCAAAAAGGTAGATGAGATTAAGCTGACAACCACGTTAAAATACAATATGGAAAGTCATTTGGGTACAGAAAGAGGGCAGTATGTGGGGAGGGACAATTTAGCAAGTTTTCTGATTTTCCTCAACATTAAGGATGAGAAAACTAACTCTCGGTTGGCCAATGAGATGTGAGAATCTCAGTTGCTTTCTCAGTGAAAATAAACAGCAAACAGAAAAGCAGATGAATCCAGGAGGGCAGGAGTTTGCATTCAAGCAAACTTGCCCAGCAGTGATTCTAAATTCTCACAACCACTAAACAAATTATGTTTATATATTGTAGAAATGAGACGGCTCAGGAGGCTTCTGATTCAGGTGAGTTTATCAGTTTTCATCCTTTCATCAGTACAAGACTTGCCATTTTCAAGAACATAAGTATATTGAGATGTTCAATCAAGGATGCCAGACAGTGTTTCCGGGGTTTCCATGGTGATGTGGAGGATGAGGCAGGATTGGGGAATGCAGATTCCGTGGAGGTGATGTGAGTGATGGGAAGGCTGTGGGCAAAGGCACTGAATGAAGGACAGTCACAAGGTAACCTCTCGTTTCTCCCTTTACCACACCAGTCTTCCTACAGCTACAAAATTAAGATGATGCTGTCTTGGTGATTTCTCATTAAAGTCAGCAAGGGCCTAATGGATGGAGTTAACAGGACTCAAACAACCCTCAAGAATGCAAGGGAGCCATGAAGAAGGAAACTCTGCAATATGTACCGATTCATGGGAAGTCCTTACAGCATCTGTATAATTTCTAACCAAGTCTCTAAACCAGGGATTAGAAAAACAAAATACCCAAGTGAATGGTGAATCACATCACAAAAAAAGCCCAGATCTATACTGACAATGAATTCAGGTACTTTGGCATGTGAGAACTGCAGTTAATTGGTTACATTAAGGAAGTTAAGTTAGGGAACTTAGTGACTCCTAGACATTATGTTTAATAATGAAGAAAGAGTGAAAGAGAGAGAGAAGGAAGGAGGCAAAGAAGAAGGAAGAAAACTAATACTGTCTACCACCTACTGCATGTCAACTTGTGTGCATACTATATTTTTTCTTATTTAATTCATACAATAACCCTGCAGAGGTAGGCACTGTTCCCATGTAGAAATGTTAAAACTGAAACTCAAAGAAGATAAGCATCTTGCCAAGTGTCACCCAGCTTGGAATGGAGAGGCTGCTTGAGAAGAGTACCTTTTGGCTTTTTATTCAATGTTCCAACAGATCCTTAGAAATACTCACTGTTTCCAAGGCCCTTAGCAGTCACTGGAGGCCAGACATCCCAAAGGACCACATCTCTATAATAACACTATGAATCAGAACAGTAGGATCTGGCTCTCTCATAAATTGTCCTGCTTCCAGCCAACTCAAGAGGATTCAATCTTCTGGCACTAAAAATTTGAAGAAGATACTCAGACTCAATTGTGACTTACCAGCTTGTCTTCACCTGGTTCTTTCTAAAAAGAACAAAATGTCAAGGCCAAACAGGACATTTATAGCAGTGGCAGTGGTGTGGCATGAACTCATCTGCAGAACTCTTTCAGAATACAAAAAGCCAGCCCTTCCCTTCTAGAAATTTGGATTTATTAGGCCAGAAAATATGCATTTCTAAAACATTTCACAAGGAATGTTTTGTACACACCATTGTGATTCTAGTGTAAATAGCACAGTTGAATCCTACTTCATTAATACAAACTGATAGCAGGAAAAGCCAACTAAATTAATGAAAGATCAGTTTAAATTTTTTGTAATAAAATTTAGCTTCATTATCAAAGAGATTGGTAAGGACGGAGGCTGTAATGCAAGATTTTATCTCTAACTATCAATAGACCAAAGGGAGTTTTGAGAGCAGCCTCTAGGTATGGAATCACTTCCAGAGAAGCAATAATCTTCCTTGTAAGACTATCTTAGGAGAAGACATGCTGGCAAATATAATTGCTTTTCTTGCCAGGCCCTTTGGTAACTCATAGTCCTGTGCCTTGGACAATATTTCTTTAGTTGTGGCTAAAGTTGAACAATACCTAGAGTTCATGGCTGCTCCAAGACACCCCCTTGCAGGATATATAGTTAATGATGTTTCACATTCATCTGGTTGGTTCTCCACTCACATTGCCCAGTCCAATATATGGTATCCTCTTAAACTCAAAAGTTATCACCTTATTACAAACACTTTACATAATAATTTGATGATAAACTTTTACCACGTATGTTTCCCACATATATTCCAAAACTCTGTAGAGACATGTAATGGAAATATCAACAGGAGAGTAGCATTGTTAAACTGAGTGTTTATTATGTATCAGGAAATGTAAGTGCTTTGTATCTGTTAACCCATTTAATCTTTACAATAAATCTATTAGGTAAATATTATTAATAGCAAATGAAAGCACAGAGAGGTTTAGTAAAATGACAAAGATCACAAAGCTATTACAGAAATGGCAGAAGTGGGACTTGAATTCCCCCATTCTGATTAAAGATGATACACACATTCTCTTAACCACTGTGCAATCTGGCCTCACCCTGTTGTCCTTTTTCCAGTTTTTTCTTCACTCTGTGTATTAGCACATCTTGATGTAACTCCTAAGCTTCACTTCAGATTATTAAAACCTCCTCGTGTCTCATTGCACATTGACTACCCCAACTGCCATTGGCAGATTCATTGAGGAGAATCTAACCACTCCTTTTAAACCTGAACCACAAGATAGTCGATAATTACACTAGAAAATATGCACGTGGAGATCGAGTATCTCATATCAGTATAATGATACATAAAAGATAATACATAAAAAAGGCTCCCCCACTGTTGGCCTTTCTTACTAGTGTGTACATAGGCTGTTTCCTCCTCGAAGTGCTATACAGCAGTGGCTGAGTAGCACATGTCTAGAGTTAAACTACCCATCCAAGTTTTCACAAAAATAAACAACCATCACATTTGGTCTTGACATTTCAGAGGGACAAAAAGAAAACAATTTGGTTGGAAAATGAGCTAGAAGGGACACAGCGCAGCCTGAGGATGTGCAGGCAGCAGGGAAAAGATTGTGCAGGGCTTTTGAGGTACAATGACAGCTAGAACCGTACTCTGAGAGTGATGGACAACCACTAAGGGATCACAGAGAAGGGGGCGACCTGATTTAGTTTGTTGTCGCTGTAGATGTTGTTAAGAGTCATTGCTGGGGATGATGACAGTACACGTAGAAGAGCTGTCTGAAAGTCTCCGGGGCAGAATTGATGGTGTCCTCAATTAGAATAGTGGATTTGAGGTGGCAAGAAATGCTTAGATCCCATAAATACTTGGGGAGCAGACTTGATGGGCCTTGTTGATCAACTAGATATGGGGGTGAGGGAGGAAGAATCGAGTTTGTTCCCATATTCCTGGAGTTCTCCAAGAACCACTCAAACATCCATCTCTCAGGAAAGCTTTCCCTGACTTTATTAACATTTGGTATGTGCAACTACTGCAACACTTGTTAGGACTTTTATATCTTTCTCATGTCTGTTTCCCCAATCAGTTTATCACTGCCTCCGCTTATTCACCTTTGTATAACCAATTAATACTGACACAGATTCTCATTAAATGCCAAATAAATGTGTGACAGTAGAAAGCAAACAGAATTAAAAATCCTAATTCTACCTTAACCTTTATTGGATACCTAGTAATCATACAAATTGAGCTTGCCATCACTGAGTTGCACTTTTGATTAATTGGTCCCCTTAGCACACATTGTTGTGTTTTCCTTTCCCACCAAAAGACTAGTTATGTGCAAAGGGGCATGCATTTAATTGCTACTAAATCTCCTGGGACTTAAGGAATGTCTAAACCAATAAAATATTATCTGCTTTGTGTTCTCAAAAAAAAGTTATATTTATCCTATGCACCATTTGTGGTTGCAGTATTACATAAGATAATATATGTGAAATATACAAAGAGAGGTAACACTATGTAGATATAATCAATATTTCATCATTTAAAAAATACTCCATCATTAAGGATATATAATGGTCTTTTATTTCCACTTATTATATAGATAAGCCATTAATTTCACATTTCACAGAGAATTTCTTTTACAGGGTGTAAAAGTTATAGAGGAAAATGAGGATCAGAGCCACTTGGGATTTTCAAAGAAATAAAATGCACGTAGACATTTTTAAAAAGCCAACAAATATTGTTAAATATTTCTCTTCATTAGGATCTATTCTGTTTCTTTCCAAATAAGTTGAAACACTCTGAAAACACTTAGATAATAGACATTTGTGTTCATATACATCTTGTATTTTCAAAGCATTTTGTCTTATTCAATTTAGATTACAAATCATCAAGTGGGTAAAAATATGTATATTCTATTTTAATTCCTAAAAGTCAAAAGATTAAATAACCTTCAGGAAAAAAAAAACCAGGTCAATATCAAGCAAGACTAGTAATTAACATTACTACTTCCTTATCTCAAATTTGACCATAACCACCATCCATAACAACATTTGGAAAAATACAACTGCCTCTAGTTTGCTCTATTTGAAAGTTAAAATACAAAAATGACTTCCCTTAAGAATTGAGCATTGAGGATGAAATGTAAGATCACTCTGTTCACATATTTGCTCTTATCTATTAATAAGGATCATCTAAAGTGACGATTTCTACAAGTTCCCATTATGATTCTGCCATGTTCTCTGCATTACGCTTCTATACATTCAGCCACTATATGGTTATAGAACCTACTATTGATTAGCATTTGCTTAAAGTAAGCAAGTACTGTATATCATTATAGACTAAAGAATATCAATAAGTAGTCCCAAGAGAAGAATATTCCTTCCTATTCTCTGAAAGCAATATATTGTCTATAAAATATATTTACGTTTGGAATCTAAAACTTGAGATGACTGCGTCTCTTTGATGCTTTCTGAAAACTCAATGTATTAGATTTTTACACATATCTCCCAACACATACACACACAGGTACAGATGTACATACAAAAATGCTATAAATACAGGGACAGATAATCTGAATAATCATATAAGAAAGGTCATTTTTTTAAAGCCCCCAAGACATTAACTACCACTATCCAGGTTTGTTATCTGTTGAAATAGTTCCGAATTCACCACGTAAGCAACCTACATTCATAGTCAATCTTAAGAATAATTCTCAGAATTCAAAACTTCCCTGGAAATAAAATGATTCACAGATCCCTTTATTATTCAAATCATTCTGTTGTGAATCAAATCAGTTATACAATCAATTGGGTCATTCTGTCAACAGATAACTTGAATAATATTTTTCACCTGCCAACCATCCAATTTAAAAAAGCAATTATAAATACAGATACAAGTTCAAGATTAAGAGAAGATTTTCCTATTCCTGATGTTCCTCTAATATATAGCCCATCTTTTTCTGGCATTGTTATTTTTATATATTTAACAAAGTAGGTAACATGGAAAATAACTATGCCATTAGTAGGAAACTCAAATTATTTTTAATCTCCTAAAATAGAGCATTCAGTATCCAATAAGGACGTGAGGGAAAAAAATTTGACACCTTGTTGAAATGAACAATAATCAAACTACTATTTTTGACGAGTCCTACATGCTCACAATAGGCAATTATTCAATGACATATACTCCTCAAATTATAACTCACTTGAGATGTTCTCTTTCTATTAAAACTAACCATGTGAAGGGAAGAACTAGTGGTCTACTATCTTCAGGGGTGGAGGTCAAAGGCTGTGGCCAGATCACCAGATCCCTTCATAGCTAATCTCAAAATCATAGCCCTGTGGCTTTCTCAACACCCAACAGAAATTGTACCTTGTACCAAGTAAGAAGTATATCATGTATGATGACCAAAATATGGCACACAAAAGAATCTATTTTCATGTGTGCATTGAACTACTTCAACAACACACACACAAATATACATACACACACACACACACACACACTTAAAAAGTACTCTGAATAGTCTAGAAGAAAATTTTAAAAACAAAAGGAATATTTGTTCAGTTACTTATCAACTCTTACTTCATTTAATTTCTGAAATATATATCTTCTTTTTTTATTCAAAGGAATGACCATGCTGAATATGTTTAGGGACAGAAATTGATTGGAAAACTTTAATCTAATTATCAATTCAATATTTCACTTCTAAGTTTAACTTAGAAAGCTAAAACCAAACTCCCATTAAACAGTGAAATTAATTAATCCTTCTATATTCTCCTTAAGTGTAGTCACAGTAGTACTAGGAAATTAAAAGATTTTGTGCATTTCTTTTCTTCTTGTTCACAAAACTATTTATTTTCCTTAGTAACTTGGAGAGCTGGTGAGCAATAAAACACTTGAAAATTAATTACATGGTTACCAAAGTCATATTTAGTGGGACAAATTGGAGAGCCCAGGAACAAGGTTGATTTGCTTTTCATTCCGTATGAGTTTTATAACCAACCAATTAATCCAAAACCAACTTTCAAAAGCAAATTTTTAAAAGTAAAACAGAGAAGGGTCTAACTCTGTAGACAGGTAAAATATACATTTGTATGTATCTATATGCATGTGTATGTTTTATATAGTTTACTTATTAATATCTATAACACATTTATGTACATATATACACACAAATATTCTCGATATAGTTTATTCATTCATTCATTTAGTAAATGTCTATTGAGTGTTGTTTAATAAGTGTTAACATTCTAGTATCTGCAAGCTGTTGCCACAGAAGTGCTGCTTAATAAAATACTCAAAACTGTTGGGAAAATATGATTGAGGAATTAATGAGATGTGGCTCATAAAACCATTATTTTATTGTATAACCCTATATTACTATATTAAAGACAGAAACAGGAGTTTGCAGGGTTTTGCCCTGAAGGAATGTGTGGACTCAATGGTTCACTTATTAGAGGCTGCTATCATGGGAGAGCTCTCAAATCTCCAGTAGGGATGTTTTCCAGCAAGGCTTACTGGTATCTCAAAATCTGTGAGCTTCCCTGTGTCTTGAAAGACAAGGCAAGGCAAATATGGCCCACAGGATGGGAGCTGGAGACAATGAGTGCACTTTGCCCAGAGATGCGCCCCGATGGTTATAAACAACCTGTTTTATAGAGATGGGTTTCCTGCTCACTCCTGTCTGTCTACCTTTAAGTCCACAATTACTAGTCAAAGAAATATAGAGTCACTATACCTATTTTGCTATACCTCTGTTAATTGACAACTACCTCTTATAATTTAGAAGTTGGCCCCTGAAAGACTTTGTACCTGTTTGTTCACCTAGATAGATTAGAAGCCCTTTGCAAGGACTTTTGACCCCAACCCACTAACTGTATCCCCTAGCAACCGCATTCCCTGATATGCAAATATGTTACCCTGACAACTGATAATTGATGTCTATGATTATAAAATCCTGCATGAATTTAACCATTTTGCTCGACGTTCATGGGAATATGTCCAGTCTCCTAAGTAACCCCGCTGTTATATCTGATCTTTCTATATAAAACTATAAACTATACCTTAGTCTCTGTGTATTCTTTTATTCTATTTCCTATCAATTTCCTTATCCTCTGTGGTGACCCCTATCTAAGGGACCTTGCTCCATGGAGAGAAGCAGCTGATCTCCTCGTGGGCCTGCCTCAACTACTCCCCCACACAAAATATAGTGGTTTAAAAAAATAATCTTTTACTATTATAGCTCGTGTGTCTATAGGTCACTGAGGGGTCTACTAATCTATGCTGGGCTCAGCAGCCCTCAATTGTCTTGCTCTTGCATCTGTGGGCTGCTTAGTTCCATCCTGCATATAGAGGTAAAGCAAAGGCTCATGACAACAATAAAACTACAAGAAGAAAAGCAGCAACATGCAAAAGCCTTCCCAGGCCTGTGCTCAGAACTAGTATGGCATCACTCCAGCCTTATTCTATTGGTGGAAGCGAGTCACGTGGGTTAGGGAAATAGATGCTATCCCTCTAGCCAGAAGAACTGCAAAATCACATAGCAAGAGGTGTGGATGCAGAGGTTAGTAAAGAATTGGTGCCACACACACGCAATCACCACAAAGCCCAGTGTTCCCTTAATTTGGAAGTCCTGAGTAGTAGCCAAAAGAAGCATCATGATAATCTGGGGTTAAAAAAAAACAACTTTTAAATATTTGTTTCGCCATCTAATTATCAAGACTTATTTCCTGATCCAACAATCCAACACAGCTGATAAATCCTCATGAGTTTATAGGTAGAAATAAATGTTCTCTTCGTGCACAACATCAGGAAAGAAAGGGATTGGTTTTCATTCGTGCTTACTCATGAATTCCACAGAACAGCACAAAACAGAGTGTTTGTAAACAGGCAAAGCTGGTGTTCAAGGACACCTCCCTGCCTCCCACTCATTGTTTACATCCATTTGTGGTGATAGAAATATTTACTGAACTTCTGTTAGTGTTGCTTTCTCTAGATTTGCAAAAATTCCAGTCCCACATGGAGAAGTCTCATGGAGTGAACTGCAAAGATCTTTATCCATTTTAGGAACCTGACAGCTGAAATAACAGAATGTAAATCCAAATTTTTCTAGCATGAAACTCGTGACACTTTAAGTTCTCATTTCGCTCCTTTTGCTTAAGCTGAGATCTCCTAGGGAAAGCTCCTGGGAAACACCAGTCCCTGACTTACGCGCCTTAGTTCGAAAACTGCCAGATGCCACCCAGGATACTGCGTTAGGATCGTGCCATAAAACTTTGCTTTGAGCCGACTCAATTTCAAATGAGCCATGAAGTATTACATTCTTGAGAAGCAGAAGAAATTTGGCTTTTAGGCAGCACACCAGCTGAAGTCATAGAAGAAACAGCAGATGAGGTCGTAATGGGTTCAAGGCTGTGTTTATAACATGGAAAACAACTGTCACTTTGTGTTTTAGGAATTATTCCAGAATACAAAAGCTGAATGTTAAGGTGTTGAACAGCGAGATGTCATAAGAGTAGGTAAGTTATTTTCTGACCAGAGCAAAAGGCAGTTGTGCCCAGCTGATACAACCCCCTTGCCCGACCATGGGGAGAGTTGTTTAAATGATGATTGGATGTTCAATTGTTGACTTGGCCAAAATGGGTCTCCTGTTTGCTATTTTTTGCATCTTTCTAGCACTGAGTGTTTGGTGTGTGTTTTAATATCTAAATATAAAGATGCACATGACACTTAACTCACAGTGGAAAATGCTTTCCAGCTGGCCTTAGCCATCAAATGCAAATATGAAAATTCAGCTCAGCGTGTGTGGAAAATGAATTCCAACATGAAGTTATCATCTGCGGCTCTAACAGAAGCTAATAACATACTTAATAGACTTTCAATAGAGCTTCTGAGACCGAGATCATGAAAAAGCAAGCATGACATGCGATGCATTCCCTAAATTTCCATTGGCAGTATGAGGTTTTCCAAAGAAAAAGAATCACTAAGGTTTTTCTGTGAAGTCCTCTTAGAGAGTGAATGAAAGGCTTTAGCAGCTGACAGCTTTTGTTGATAACTTTCCTCAGTAGAGAGGTAGGGTCACCAGATAGACAGAGCTAGTGGGAATCCTGTAAAAGCAGGCAAGATGCTAAGAAGCAGGCCAGTGTAGCAAGCTCTTTAATGCAAAAAAGTGTGTATTAAGTCCTTCTATATTCTGCTGAAAAAACAAGGAGAGAGGCAAAGTTTAATTAAAACCTGGACTATAGAATTAGGAAATGAGAAAATGAAAGGAAAAAATTAGTTGTTTTACTAAATAATTGTTCTTATTGCAATCATCCCTTTCTCAAAATGAATTAATGCTTCATTTTTAAAAAAATATTGATTAAATGCTGAATTATATAATCTCAAGACTCCCTTCTATGTCTCTGCTGAGCTCAATAAGACCCCTATAAGATTAATAAGATTAATAATCTTATTCTATAAGATTATTCTATCTTATAATAATTATAAGATAATAATTATAATTATTATAATTATATTATATTATAATTATATTATATTATAATTTATTTATAATTTATTATATTATAATTATATTATATTATATTATAATTATAATTATAATTATAATAAGATAATAATTATAAATATAATTATAATAATTATAATTATTCTATCTTATAATAATTATAATCTTATTCTATAAGATTAATAATCTTATTCTATAAGATTAATAATCTTATTCTAATTAATAATCAATAAGATTATCCTGGTTCACTTGGGCAGGCCTAATCTAATGAGTCTTTAAAAGCAGAGAAGCTTTCCCAGCTAGAGAATGATGTATTGAGGTAAAAAATGGTCTTCCTCAGAAAGAGAAATGCTACATTACTGGCTTTGCTGATTGTTTTAGTTTGCTAGGGCTGCCGTAATAAAATACCACAGCCTGGGTATCTTAAACAACAGAAATTTATTTCATAGTTCTAAAGGCTAGAAGTCCAGGAGCAAAATGTTGGCATATTTGGTTTCACCTGAGGCCTCTCTCACCACCTTGCAGGCAGCTGTCTACTCGCTGTGTCCTCCCATGCCCTCACCTTGTGCAAAGGTGTCCCGGGTGTCTCTTCCTCTTCCTGCGAGGACACCAGTCACAGCGAATCAAGACCCCACCATAATGGCCTCATTAGTCACCTTTTAAAAAGCCTGATCTCCAAATGTGGTTACATTCTGAGGTACATGAATTTTGGGGAACACGATTCAGCACATAACATAAATAAAAGAAGGGGGGCATTAGACAAGGAATGTGGGTGGCTGCTAGAAGCTGGCAAAAGCAAGGAAATAGATTTTTCCCTAGAGCTTCCAGAAGAAATGCAGCCCTGTTGACACCTTAGTTTTAGCCCAGTGAAAACTATGTCTAAATTCTAACCTACAGAACTAGAAGATAATAAATTTGTTTTAAGACATTAAATTTGTGGGGTTTTGTTATTACAGCAACTGAAAGCTAATGCAATTCCAACATTTAATAAATAAATAAATATATCTTGAGATCCTACTATGTGTTCATTACATTATTATGGATAATACCCTATCCTCAAGGGGTTGATGTCAGTTTCTTCTTGCTGCATAACAAAACACCCCAAAGTACAATGGCTTAAAATATCAATCATTTATTATGGCTCACATGTCTTCAGTGAGCTGGGGTTAGGCGGTTCAAGGCCAGGCTTGGCCAGGTAGCTTTGCATTAGCTTTGGGGGCTGAAGAAACTCAACTTCTTTTTGGGAGTCTGAGAATTAGCTGGAGTGGCTTTGCTCCAAACATATCTTATTCATCTAAAACCAGCAGGCTTCCAGACATGTTCTTCTTATAGTGATGACAGAGATGCAAGGGAACAAATCTATATACCACTTAAAGCCTAGTCTGGGACTGAGAAACTGTCACTCCCACATGCTTTTGGCCAAAGCTTGTCACATGGCCAAGTCTAAAATCCAAGGGCAGAGAAATATTCTCTGCTCACATGAGACCGTGAGAACATGGCAAGACCATGGATATAAGAAGAAGTGAGGATCTGGTTCCACAGTGCATTTAACCCCGGGGAAGATGGTCCAATTGCAGAAAGATAACTAATAAATATGAGACAATAAATGTAAATTTGTGTAGTAGAAGGTAAAAGTATTTATGTATTAGCAAGTGCAAACTAAAATACAAGGAAAATAGACAGCCTATTGTCTGTTCTTTTGCTTATATCTAAAATTCATTTGTGCTATCTTGCATATATTTGAAAAACATATACTGCATTTCACCATGTTCAAAATACTTCTTCAAAAAATGGGGACTATAATGAGGAATTTAGTGGTCTTCAACTGAAATTGAGTTGAATACCCATTTTAGAAGAGATCTCAGAGGTCCTTTAAAACCAACAAAAACTAATCAAACAAAATATCTGAAGCTTAACTTGAATGGAAAAAGAATGAACTTGGAAAATTCTGACTCAAGATACTAAATTACTTCCTGTAGTACATTGCAAAGTAGCCACAAAGTTTTCCCATCCTTATTTGTTTGCTCCTTTGCAATGCGACTTTGCAGCTTCCCCAATTAAAAATTGGAGTCTTTTTCTCCACCTCTAGAATCTGGGCCTGACCATGGGATTTGCCTTAGTAAATGGGAAATGGGACATTAGCAAAAGTGAAGCAAGCAGAAGCTTTAAAAGCTCTTGCACATTGGGCCTATTCCTTTCTTGCTGTGAGCTCCCCTTCCTCCACTGTGTGAGCAAGGCTCAGCTGTTCTCCTGGGGTCTGGGAGACCATGTGGAGAGAAGTTCTGCCCATTTCAGATGTTCCATTTTCCCACCTGAGGCCGCAGACGTATGAGCGAGGCCATCCTAGACCACTAAACCCCAGACCTTGCCCAAACCAGAAGAACCAATAAGCAATCTATAGAAGCATGAGAAATAATAAATGTTAGTTCCCTTAAGCCACTAAATGTTGGGATGGTTTGTTACTCAGAAAAAGCTTACTGATAAACCACCCTGGCAAGTGAGGTCATATTGCTGGTAAGTGAAGAAAGACCCAGGGTTCAAACCCTATTTTACCAAGGAGAAAACTGAATCCCCAAAAAGTTAAATAAAGCACTTATGGCCACACATTTAATAAGAGATGGAACTGATACCATGTGCCAGACTCCAATATGCATCTCAAATATCCCTGCTGTTATAAACACCTACTGCAGCTCCTCAAAGCCTAGATTGTCCTACGAATTTGCTAGTAGAAAACTGTTAGAAAAATGAGGTCTTATTTTGCCATATTTATTTCTATTTGTGGAAAGTAATCATTACTTTAAAATTTCTGGATATTCTACCATGAGAAGGCTAACAAGCATTTAGTGGAACTGAGTTGTGCTTTGGATTGTCCCTTTGGTTTTCACACCTCTGTATCAATTTTGGAAAACTTTTTTTTGATCTTTCTATGTATTTGTAGCCAGACTGGTATCCCAACAGAAATGTTCAACACCATCTTCAGTGCATTTGAGTAGTATGCCTAAACTAGGATGCTCTGTTCTTCCACACATATATTCACCTCCCATTTCCAATTTCTGGCTAGATTTCGTTCGTTAAGCAATTCAAGCCTGTTTAATGTTTTTGCAGGTATTCCTACACCTGCGGCAATTTAAACTCTTCCTTCAACATTGTTAGCTGAAGAACAAGCAGAAAGAATGGAAAAAGGCCAATTCAATTGAGATAATTTCTTTGACTTTTTAAAAATATTTTAAGCACATCACTAGCCTTTCCATTTTAAAATCATTAACCTTATGCTGATATGCTAATTACATCACCATTGCATTTTTTTTAAAGCCACATTAATTCTAATATGCTACTGCCGGGCAGTGGTAAAAGTCTTATAATTAATGGGAGCAAATGAAGACTCTTCAAGAGCAAAACCTTATCTGCATACGTTGTTGGAACTGAGCTGATGAGGTTTGTCTGTCCCCTGCTGCAGATGTTTTGAAAATAACCTTTCTTTCCAGATGTGTTCTCCACACACTCTTCTTCCTGATTTAACCTGAGTGATAGACTGCAGATCATAAAATTGACGAATGTCTCCCTTTTTCCATTCTCTCACCGGATGAACTGGCCAAACAGTTGCGAAACTGATATATTTTATTGTTCAGATAAAAAGAGGATCTTCTTGTCAAATTCTTTTGCTGTCGGAATTCCTTCCAAGATGAGATCATTTTATTTATCTTAATCGGTCCTCTATTTTATAGATAAATACAATAGTATATTAAATATAATGACAGGACTCTGTAGCCCATAATGTGTCCTTCATACTCTAAAATGCTTGGAAAAATAAAGATCTAGAATATATAGCACCTCAGGATTCCTGTAGACCAAGCATTACCGCAGATCCATGGCCATCACTCATATCATTAAAAGGTCTTGTTGCACTCAGCACACAACAAATTCTATCCTTCTGCTTGGAAACAATCTCAAGGTTTCCCTTTCCTAAGAAATAAATCTTTTCCTAACCCTCAAATGCCCTAAAATGAGTCCACTCCTCTCCTCTTTCCTGCATAAGCCTTCTTAAATGAATGAATGAATGACACACCCTATTTTTTTAATCTACCCCAAACCTCGTGGTTTATGTCTGTTACTCTGCCAAACTTTACTTTCAAGTGCTACCGATAGCAAATAAAATAGGTTTTTCTGTAGCAAGTTCTTTTTCCTTCACAGAGACAGCAGTCAAAAGCCACCAGGGACAGGCAGGGGCTTACACAGAGGACAGACAGCAAGACGGAAGAAAAGCCCAGGCTGGGTGCAAAAGAACGCCAGTCCTCAATCACAGCCTATGCTGCTAGGTGGGCACTGGAGCAAAGTATGAAAAAATAAATATTAACTTTTATAGGAAAGATCATGATTTTTTTTTATATCTGGCTTAAAATTTTAGACATTCTGTAATCCATAAACATACCAAAATATGCCTGTGGTCTAAATGTGCTGCCCATGTGTGACTTATGTTGTGTCTGATTTTTCGACTACCTCCCCTCAGCGCAGGGGGCTGTGCTTAGTCCCTCTCTCTCCTACATCCTCCAGCACTTTATACCTCCCTTTTTGCATTTCTCATATTCTGCCTTACGGCTGCAGTAAATTTATCCTTTATCAGTATGCCCAGTACTAGTAAGTAAGCACTCAGCCAGTAAATGGCATAACCATCAGGATATTTATTATTAATATTATGCATCATAACAGATATTCCATTGCAGGATATCTCCAGTGTGGGTCCTTTGAACAACTTAATGGGGCATCAAGAATCCAGATCATGTCCACTTTTTTGCTACCCTGTTGAAGCCAAGTATCTGAGGGCAAGCTCTCCTCCAGGAAGCAAGTGAATATAGCATTTTCAGGCATCAAATCTTAAAATGAAAATATCCTGCATTTCTATGTATCTCTTTACATTGATGAAGCAATGTTTCCAAGAAGCCTCTGCAGCCAACTTACCCTTCTGTCTCGTTGGCCAGCACTGAATAACAAGACACCCCACTCCCAAGCCAATCACTGATTTACCATGATGAGTGTAGACTAATTGGGATCTCACCTGAGTCATGTGATGAAGGGGGAACCGTCAGAACAAAATAGGTGTCTTCCAGCAGAGAAGAAGGGATGGTCTTAGTCTTTAGCCAACAGTGCCTGCCACAATCTCCTACCAGATTGTAAATTTCTCAGGAATAAGGATTAAATTCCTTAGTGCAACAGTCCAAGGAGGAGTGGTAAGGACTTGAAATAAAGCAGTAGTTATGGAGACTATGAATTAATGCATTGCTAATGCACTTTAGCACATAACTTAACACCTAATGAAGACTAAATAAATATTTGGTTGAACAGATTTGAGAAGTGTCTTAACAGAAGTATCTCCAGAGCACTGCGAGAGAAGAAAGGAAAAAAGAAGTAATTGTCTGGGTTGGGGAAGTCTTTGCTATGGAGGTGATACATTAAAACTAACTGTTATCCTGGCAGATATATGTTAGTAAGTGAGTCCATTAGTCTTTCACCATCATTGCCATGACTAACACGTGTGCCAAGTGTACTGCAGGCCCCAGCAGAAATGTCCTATTCTTCTGTTGATTTTCACTAGGTTCACAAAATTTAAACAAATCTCTAAATAATTACTAACAGGAAAGCAAAACCACTGCCTATCTGTGTTCCAAACATTAATTTAAAGGTCTTAAGACCCTTGCACTATTACAAAAAGGTAAATCAATAAGCCCGTAATATGCTTAATATTTTCTAAATACCTATCCGGCCCCTCTCTGAGTATGAGAGATGCAGGTATGTTTTGGGCCTTCGGAGTGCAGAGATTTTTTCATTCCTTGCCCCGAGCTTTCCTCACACTCTCCATTTTCCCGCAGATTGACATGAATAAAGATTGCCACTCCACTTCAGCCTCACATTTTTCTTCTGAATGATACTAGGATTAGGTAATCAGATCAATTTATTGTTAATCTGAAGGAATTTTCTTTCCAATGAGACTTGTCAGATACATTTGTGTCCTTTGAAATCACTGTAATTGACCCAGCAGAGGTAAAATGTAGAACGGCACCTGTCTGCTCACAGGGAAGGCAATCAGTGACAAAACAGGTAGTACTGAAAGCAAAAATACTGGCTCCTTTTACCACTCAGAGCCCTCGTACTGTGAAGGATGTGGGCAGAACCCTAGAAGCCTCCCTAGTGAAAATATCCCCATGAAACAGTATATGAATAACCACTAAGGATGAGAAGCAGTAGCACATAGAGACGAACCAAAGCCCCTGGCCAAAGGCCCAGCTGAGCCCTGGGCTGGCAGCTGGCACAAATGGCCATCCATGTGACAGAGGGCATTTAGGACCTTTCAGCCTTCCCAGGGCACCAGTGGACACTACACAAGACAGAGGAAGTGTCTGGTCTAGAAACATGAGAAACAGATATTCTTGTAGTTTGAAACCAATATGTTGTTTGTTATAAAAGAATAGGTAGCAGAAACATCAAGATTGTGGAGATCCTATAAAAGAAACAGTAAGGGTCAGGAGAGGCTGATACTGAGACAGTAACTGGTACTAAGAGTTGCTTTCCTTGCCTCACCTTCCAAAAAGACCTTCCTTCTCCAGGATTTGATTGGTCTTACTGTGTCACGGACTAAATGTGTATATGCCCCCAAAATTCATATGATGAAATCCCAGTCATCGGGGTGAAGATACTTGGAGGCGGGGCCTTTGCATGGTAATTAGGGTTAGATTATATCCTGAGGGTGGGGCCCTCATGATGGGATTAGTACCCTTATAAAAAACACCACGAGATATGGGATATCACTCTCTTTCCAACATGTGAGGGCATAACAAGAAACTAGCCATCTGCAACCTTGACGAGAGACCTCGCCAGAAACTGACCATGCTGGCACCCTGATCTCAGACTTCCAGCCTCCAGAACTGTGAGAAATAAATGTGTGTTGTTTATAAGCCACCCAGTCTATGATACTTTGCTATAGCAGCCCAAACTGACTAAGATACACAGTAAGCCCTCTTTTTGCGAAAAATGGCTTCTGTTCTTTGCAATAGCTAATTAAGCAACATTAGGGAGTGACAGGCCAGCATGTTTAGCTCTGGGTACTGATTATAGTCCCTGAGACTGGGAGAATGAAGCAGCTCTATCTTGGAAGGGTCCTGGGTACTGAGTCCTGGGTCCAAGCCAGAAGAGGAGCTGAAGAACAGCACAGAAGCCCACAGAGGTACTGGGAGAGGAAAGGCAGACAAGATGAAATTCAAAAGTATAAGGTGGTAGCTGTTTCGATCTCCCAGATCATAAGTGTGGGAGCAGGGTGGAGGCCATCTGTGAAGATGAAATGGCCCTGATATTGCAAGGAAGACAGACAGACAGACGGACAGCTCCAGGAGCAGACCAGGCTGGACACTGCCCACGCACTGCTTTGCTCTATCCCCAGACTCCCCCTGGGGAGCTACATGTGCCTGATGAGTTTAAGCAGCAAGTGAACAAGAATGAGAGGCAGGAAATGAAAGGGAATGGAAGGATTTACGTATCTCAGAGGCACCCTTCCCAGCTTGCACTGCAGTGATGTCTGTGCGTTATAATTCAGTTTACAGGTTTGAGCAGCCTAGAGTCCAAGTGCGGTAAGTAGCAGGAGAGGACATACTGAGCGAGCATGAACCTGACAGGAGCACCAGCACATGGTCGTCCTCTGATCTGATGGCCCACGGGGTAGACAGAGCGACTTCTGAGGAAGTAAAGATCGGCATGGTTTGAGGGGGCCGTTGGCAGGTGGAGAGAACTCTAGCTCAGAGCTGGAATTGAGGGAGGAGGCCTGTAGCAGTTAGGATAGGCTAGGTTATGCTACAGCAACAAACAAATTAAAATCCTTGGCTTACAATGGTAAAGTTTACTTCTTACACTGTATCCGTCACAGTCATCGGTGGAGCTCTGCTCGTCACAAACACTCAGGGACTCATGCCTTGGGAAGATCCATCCTGCTGTGGCTCCATGATGCAGAGGAAGGGAAAAAGTTACCCCCCATTTTAGAGGCTCTGCCTAGCAGTGACGCAACGCCTTTGCTTACATTGCATTGACCAAAGTAAAGCATGCGGCCATGCATGCACCCAGAATGGTAGGGCTGTAAAATCCTTCCACGGGAGGGACTCTGATGGGCTCAACATGGGTTGGTAATTTGCAGTTTATCTAGTATTGTGAGTTTGGATGCTTTTTCTAGCTATTTCTATGTCCATGATGAAACTGCTATGTTGTGTTTTTTAATTAACTCATTCTTAGGCAAATATTTATCCGTATCTAAAAAGCACATCCTACATGGCAACACAATCCACAGAGCAAGAAAAAAAGGAGTGAAGAAAAAAGCCAACCGCAGGGCCCAGGCTGCAGGAAAGGACCAAGGCAAGGCCAGGACACATGAGAGCTCCGGTGAACACTTTATCAAGTTAAAGATTGCAGCATGCGGAGGATGTGGCTGTGTCTATTGGGTAAAGGCCACAGAAAATAGGTGAAAACAAGTTCAGGAAGCCAGTGACAAAAATAAGCAATAGTAATAATAGTAGTAGCAGCTACCATCTGTTGAACCTTCCCTTTTTTTAAGCACATGATTTATATGCATTATTTTACTCTCATCATGCATCATACAGACAGCATTTTATCCTCACAAGAATGCTCTGAGTCTACCTCTCTAACACAGATAGAGACTGGGCTCAGGAAGATTACAGCACTTGACCAGGGTCAAAATGCTAGGAAACAGCAGAGCCGGGATTTAAGCCCAGCTCTGGTTACTGCCAAAGTCCATGACCTTTATCTTTTGTCCAGAATACCATTCCACCTCCCTGGGTACAGCTGCAAAGCAGGACCCATGGCCAGTCATGTGTGATCTGGCCTGTCAAATCAGTGGCCTTAAATCTTCTGCAGAGATGTCCAAATCAGATCTTCAATGTATTGTGACTGTACAATATATTTTGCAGGGGAGCAGGTTATAATTAGGTTTGGTCTCCATATGAAACCGCATGACCTACTCCTTATACATGTAGCAAGACCTAAATGCAAGAGAAGTCAGCATCTAAAGAGTTATTTGTTGCAAATCAAAGTCAGACTTTTCTCTTGCATGCTTTATGGAGAGTCCGGTGAGCCTCATAACAAACACAAATCCTCAAGTCAGACTGCACTGCTGAGGAACAGCTGTGAAGGCTTCTGTCACACACAGATTACCATATTCTCTGGCTTCACAGATGAGCTGAGGGGATTTGACTTCGCTAGACTATTTAAGATTCACTCAGAGCATCGTTTCTGAACCACATGCCCGTAATGAAGGTAGTCGCTCTTCTCTTTCCCGTCTGCTTATGCTTGTTCACTTAATGTAAACCGCTTGCCTTATAGAGTTCAACTTAAAATGCTGTTTGTCATTAAGCATTAAAAATACTCCAACTACGAGAAAGAGTAGTTAAGTCTGGAGATCAGAGAGTGGCTTCTGGTTCTCCAGATGACAAAATCAGGCTCCTCTGAGAACACACACGTCACTTTGGCACATACCCCAGGGTTTCTCAGAGCACATCTGAATTGTGTGCTTTTTATATTATAATATAAGCCAAAGAGTTGGAATAAGACATCGGTCACTTCTTAAGATGTATCTTGGGAAATCTAGGAACTCTCAGGAAAATACACCATCTGATTGAACGATCTAGAGACACCCAGCAACATTAAACAAGATTTTAATTTATTTCTCACTTGGCACCAGACATTGTGCTCAGCATTAGGCAAACAAAAACAGATGACATGTTATGCCTGCCCTGAAAGATTCTTCCTGGAGGGGTTGTAGGCACACAAACACTGTGCCACAAGAAAAATACAGAGTTCAGAGAGACGCTGTAGAAACACCAAGGCTGTGAGTTACTTTTCCTTCTTTTGTAATAAAATCTGTAAGCCAATTTAACACGACTACTTTTGATTAAAACAGAGAAGGTTTTTGATTATGTGATGCCAAATAATTAGATGTCTACATTCAACAAATGAAAACATAATGTGATTGTTGTGTGTATTGTGTTGATGTGTAGGATATGTTTTTTAGATACTGATAAATATTTGCCTAAGAATGAGTAGATTCAAAACACACTATACCCATTTCAGCTTGGAAATAACTAGAAAAACATCAAAACTTACAATACTCGACAAACAGCAAATTATCAACTCATCTCAACCCCATCAGAAAATTTAGATCACAGGTAAAAAAAAAAATGTGGTATCTAGAGAGAGACAAGCACCTCATGGAAAAACAAGAACCAAGGATTTGTTTGCCTGGGGCGGAGGCTGTAGGACACCAGGTAAACTTGTATGAAGACTAAAGTTAAAATGTTTTAATGGATTTCTAAAATTGGAATGAGTTACAATTAATATATTGTACTTGTGTAAGAATATGAAGCTCCTGGGGGCCGTAGATATAGGAGGCTTCAAACCCTCCTGCCTGCTTTCTTGGGATCCTTCCATCAATCCCTCCAGGCACCCACAGGGAGGATTGGAAAGAATCCCAAGAAATCTTCCCATATGGTGGATGGGGGGAACAGCAGGCTCTGCTGAAACTCTACTCAGACCCTTCTCCACTGTCTCCTCTTAAAGAAGGAAAACCCTAATTTGCACAGGAAAGGGTAACTAACAAAAGCTTACCTTAGGGCACTGGTGGCAACCTATTGCAGCTGGATGGAAAGAAGAACCAACCAAAGCTCTACCACCAGAGGAGGGGCAGGAATGCTAGCCAGGCCCACACCACACGCTACAGCTGGAGCAGGTGCAGGATCATACACCTGAGTGAGACCCAGGGATGATGCCTCAGACTGAGGCTTCCTAAGAAAATCAAAGAACTCCTCAACCCCCTTCCTTCAGCACCAAGCTAGCAATCTCATGTAAAAGGAATAGTAGAATTCAGCTGGGAGAAGTGCAAGAGACAAAGTCTATTCACTGCATAGTACAAAGAAAAAACCCAAGCTCAAGGGAAAGCAGAAAATGAGACCATGACCTCTGTCAAACCAGCCTCCGTCCTTAAGAAAGATATCACTAGAGGAATTTGATGTCTGTGGTGCACTCAGAGTAACCATAGCAACAACAAAAACGCAGCCCAACTCCTGACTAGATTAACAACCCCCCACTTCCACCTTCCCACTAAAAACGTACCAGAGGAAACCAAAGTCTTCTTCCATCTATTTGGCTTGTATTTGGAAAAAGGCATGCTCATTTCATCTCTAAGCATAAAAAATATTTATCTCACTGACTACTCTTTTATATAAGATGTATGGTTTTCAACAACATCAGAAAAAATTTTAAAAACCTTAAGATACATACAAAAACACAAGAGAAAACACACTATAAAGAAACAAAGGACTCCTCAGAACCATACGTGGATATGAGAAACATGCTGGAACCATTCTACAGGGAATTTAAAATAATTACAACTAGTATACTGAAATCCTAATGCAAAAAGTACACAGCATACATGTTCAGATGGGTAATTTCAGCAGAGATGGAATTTATCCAAGAAAATGCTAGAAATGAAAAACATTGCAAATGAAGATGCAGAATGACTTCTCTAGGCTCCTCAGTAGACTCAACATAGCCAAAGAAAGAATCAAGGAATTTGAGATAGGAAATAGAAATTAACAAACTGAAGATACAAAGGGAAAAAGGAGTGAAAATAAACACTAGAGGCTAGCCAAATATTGTAGGAAAATATTAAATATCAAATGCTCTAAAAGGCATGACTTGAATCACAGAAGAGAAGAGATATACAGATGGACATAAGAAATATTTTGCCAAGAATTTTTCAAAATTAATGACAGACACCAAACCACAAATCCAAGACATTCAGAGAACACCACACAAGAAAAAAATTAACCTAGATGTATTATATTCAAATTGCTGAAAACCAAAAAGTTAAAATAATCCACAAGAAAAAAAAGTACATTACCTATGAAGAACAAAAATAAAAATGATAAGAAACTTCTCACCAGAAAATCTGCAAGCAAAAAGGACAAGGGAGTGATATCTTTAAAGTGCTAAAAAAGAAGAAAGCAATGTCCTGTATGATATTATAATGATGGACACATGGTATTATGTAGTTGTTAAAATTTATAGGATATACGACACAACGAATAAACCCCAATATAAACTATGGACTTTAGATAATAATAATATACAAGTAATAATGGAATAATGATAATGATGAAATAATGATAATGTATCAGTATTGGCTCATCAATAGTAATAAATATACCACATGAATCCAAAATGTTAATAGAGGAGAGAGAGAGGACAGTGAGGGAGTATATGAGAACTCTCTGTGCTTTCTGCTTATTTTTCTGCCAATATAAAACTTGTTTTTAAAAAAGTCTATTAATTTAAAAAATTGTCCAGATTAAGATAATAGTTTCATCCTCTTCTGCAACCCATTGAAACCTCCCACTGCACACACACACACACACACACAAAACAACAACTAAGCACAATTCAATCATTGGCTTTCACGACATTGTTCCCCTTGGCTGGTCAGATGCAGCACAGATTGACAGCCAGACACCTTGCTAGAACCATCAGAAAATGGTCCTGGGTTTTTCTGATGCAACACCAATAATCACCACTCTCCTCTTATTTTCAGTGGCTTCAGCAAAGTGGCAGGAAAGCATACAGCAAAGTAAGAGGCGAAAAGGAAAGTAGTACAATGAAGAAACATTAAAAAGCAAAAACCGTGGAATAAATCAGAGAATGTTCCTGACATAAAACCATTTTCCAATAGCTCTATTTCCATTTCTGCCTAAGCTAATAAGAAAATTATTAAATGTAAAATTTGCCCTTTTCCTAGGAATAAAATTTACAGAAGAACAGAGAAAATCACCAGACATAGTGAAAGAAGTCTGGTGAGTCATTCTAAGTCTCCAGAGAAAATATTTCTATTTGATAAAAATTCCCTCTAAAAAAAAAATGAAATATTATCAGAGACAAATTTCTGGTTCATTTTATAAATGAATTTCAAGATAAGGTTACTTATATAAAGTAGAGACAAAATTAAGTTATTTAAAGACATGAATAGCAAAATTTAAAGTGTTTTGGAAGCAATGAACAATAGATTTCATGATACAGAAAACAAAATATATGATTTAAAATATCAACTTAAGAAATATTCCAAGAACATAAAGACACAGAAAAAATGAAATTAGAAAAGCTAAGAGTATTATGAAGGATCAATCCATGAGATCTATAACATGTAACTCTGGAATTCTCCAAAAGAGCAAAGCAAAGACAGAATAAACAATAAACCAATAATGTAAGACTATTTGCTTAGTGGAAGAAGAAATTGTCAGACTCATCGGGACCCCTGGGATCCAGGAAAAACAAAAGAAAATATATGTATGTAGGTATACATAGTTAATATTTTTAATTTCTAAAGAAATAAAATATTTTATGAGCAGTCAACGATACAGGTAAAAAGAAGGAGAAGGGAAAAAAACTGAAAGGAAACAATTACAGACAAAGAAAAAAGAAGCTGTTTTGATACAAAACTGCAGTCACACTAAATATTCTTGTGTTACAGTTTTAAAACTGGCTTTTATAGATTCGATTCAGCCAGAAATTATATCTGGTGCACAAGTTCCAAGCCCTTTGATAAATGGAAGGGTTTGACAACAAGCCTATATTCCCTATGATAACATTGGCAAAACAGGGGCTGAAAAATGAAAAAGAGCCATCTAGAAATTATACTTATTCCTCTTCAAAATTTTGTCAATAGTCAATTATGTTTTGAAGCATCCAAAGAGAATTCAGCTGTCTAGAGAAGAAACAGTGCAGGACAGTTTACAAAATACTGGATTTGGAGCCATGACTGACCGGAGTCCAAACCTGCCTTCTCTGTGCCTACCATTTATGTAACTTCAGGCAAATTACTTTTGTTTTGGGACTTCAGTTTCTTCTAACAAGACATGGGCATAATGATGTGTTCAGTGGTGCATGTCATGCCCCCGCCAATGCACTGCTATTGGGATGCATTGAGACATTAAAACTGCTCACACATCCAAAAAGATGACAAGACATTAGGAGAATAATTTCTAATTAAATTTGGGGGATTTTCATAGCATGTTCAGGCTACTTTAACACAATACCATAGACAAAGTGGCTTATAAACAAGAGAAATTTCTTTCTCACAGTTCTAGAGGCTGGGAAGTCCAAGATTAAGGTGACAGCAGATTCAGCATCTGGTGAGGGTCTGCTTGCTGGTTTGTAGACAGCCATCTTATCATTGCTCTAGTTCATAGATGGCACCTTCCTGTGGTCTTCTCACATGGGGGTAATGGTGAGGGATCTTTCTGGGGTATTTTTTATGAGGGCACTAATCCCATTCATGAGGGCTCTGCCTTATGTCCTAATCACCTCCCAAAGGCCTCACCTCTTAATGACATCACATTGGGTGTTAAAATTTCAACATATAAATTTTGAGGGGACATAAATATTCAGACCATAGCAGGGTTAATGATAGAATCCAGATGCTGAAAAGCTCCACAAGATATTCTACTAAATGCTGATTTAAGAAGAGCCACTATAGTTCCCCATGTATTCATTAACCTGATAAATAAATGTTAATAATATGTTCATTACACGCAAAAAAAGTAATCTTATCTCTACAGAGTTTACAAAAACAAACTTCATGGCATAAACACTACCCTACAAGCATTTATAAATTCTAATAGAAAATAAGACACACCCCCTGAATAGATAATATTGTAGGATACTTATGGCAGGTGAAAAGACTGAATAATAAACACTGTAGGAATTTAGAAGAAGATACTTCCCAGCCAAAAGAGGTGGGGATTGAGTTGGATTTTGGAGTAAGGATGAATAAGCAGGGAAGAGATTTACTAAAAATCTACCCGATTTCCTCTTCTTCCTATGCAAAAAGATAGATGACATTTCTCACTCTCTCTTGCAGCTAGATGTGGCCTTGTGACTGAGTTCAGATCAATGAGATGCAGGCAGACAGGGTGTGTTTCCCTCCACGACTGGCTCATAAAAGATGCTACACAACCCCATATTCTGACTCTTCCTTCATTGGAAGGTCAGACTTAGGGGTCCAGTGAAGATTATGTGGTCCCTGGGGATAGAAAAGCCACCAGTTGGAATGCCTCTCACCACAAGTGATTGCATGAGGAAGACTGCTGCCCCCACAAGCCCAGCCCAGCTCAGCCCACAATGGACTAAGAGGTGAGAAATAAGCTTATTTTGTTAAGACCCTGAGATTTGGGGTTTTTTGTGAAGATGCCTACCTTGAATAATATAATATTATTTTATGGAGTAGGTCAAAAAAGAAAACAGAGGAATAATTGGAGCCCAGAATATTCTATACCTGTGCTTCTTGAACATTAGTCTTACACATGGTTTTGGTAAAATACAGATTCTGATTCAACAGGTATGGGGTGGGACTGAGGTTCTGCACTAATAAGCTTCCAGGTGATGCTGATGCTACTGGTCCACAGGTGACATTTTGAGTAGGAAAGATCTCCAGAAAGTGAATATTGCAAGAACAGTACCGAATAAAGAGATAGAAAAAAATAATTCAATTCAATTCTGACACTATTTACCTAGAAATAACATCAGATTCTGCAGGTTGAGCGCCCAGTTCCACAAGACTGCCCCCCACTTCAGATACCAGTCTCAAGCACAAATTCTCACCTGTGCTTCTGATTAACTAGCTATATTATTGGGGGTTACCATGACCACATCTTTCGGTTTGATTAATTTGCTAGAGTGGCTCACAGAACTCAGAGAAAGCACAACTACTAATTTAGTATAAAGGATATTACAGAGGATACAGGTGAACAGCCAGAGGAAAGAGTGTATAGGGTAAGGTATAGGAAAAACGGCATGGGGCATTCATGCCCTCCACAGGTGCCACCTTCCAGGAACCTCCATGTGTTCAGCTACCTAAAAGTTCTCCAAATCCTGTCCTTTTAGGGTTTGGAGGTTTTATCACATAGGCACAATTGATTGTGTCATTGGCCATTGGCCATCAATTTAACATTCCATCCCTCTCCCCTCCATGAAGGTTGGAGATTGGGGCTGAAATTTCCAACTTTCTAATACCACCTTGATCTTTCTTGCTACCAGCTTCATCATGAAGCTATTTTGGGGTCCCCATCCACCAATCATTTCATTAATATACAAGAAACATTCTTATCACTCCAGAGATTCCAAAGATTTTAGGAGTTGTGTTCCAGGAAATGGGGATAAATATGTATTTTACAGTATCCCAGTCCCCTTCCTCGGTAAGCCATTTTAGGGCCATGTGTGGAAATGTGCTTCATTTTGCAATTAAGCTCTATATACTTTGTCAATTAATGATGAAAAAAACAAATTCTGCAAAATATTTTAAAAGATTCATTCTAAGCCGATATGAGGGACCATGACATGGGGAAAAAACAATCTCCAGAGATCCTGAGAAAGTGTGCCTAAGGCGGTTGGGTTACAGTTTGGTTTTATACATTTCCGGAAGAGAGGAATTCCAGGTAAAATCATAAATTAATACATGGAAGGTATACATTGGTTTGGCCTGAAAAAGTGGGACATCTCAAAGCGGGATTTACAAGTCATAGGTGGGTTTTGGGGAGTCTCTAGTTGCAATTAGTTGAAAGAGTTAAGCTTTGTATAAAGATTTGAAGTCAGTAAAAAGAAATATTTGAGTTAGGATAAGAGGGTCTGCTATTTGTCATATGATGCTATACCAGAGTCAGGTTTGAAAGGAAGCCACATTATACCAGGTTAACTTAAAAAAACAAAAAAACATTTAATGAGATTTTATGGTTTGTAAGATGTGATTTCAGAGACTCCTTAGAAAGGAATTTGGGCAAGAGAAAAATAAAGGCCAGAGTACAGTCCTCACAGTGATGATACAAATGTCAAGGAAGGTTTGTTGAATGATGAGATAATATGCTGTGTGTCCACCAATCAAATGGACTTGGACACAGAAAGTTTCTTTTAAAAATCAAGAAATAAATGCCACTCTTCTTTTTTTATACTAACAGACCATTTAAGAAGCCTTATTACAGCACCCCCACCAAATAAGCACTTGAATTTAGGAGCATAAAGTGAGACAGAAAAACTTTTGAAATTAGTTCATCTTTCAGAAAAAAAAGAAAGTTTAACTAGGCTTTGAAGTGTTTTATATTATTAAGCCACTTTGGCAAAAGACTGGGTGAGAACCCACACACGACTATTAGTGTTCAGAGTAACAAGGAAATTAAGTTGCCTTTTACACTTAACTTTCTGTTATTGCTTTTCCATTTCTACTTAATCATTACATCTTTTCCTAAATGAGTAGGAAGAAAAGTAAAAATAGAAAGATAGAGAAAACGAAAATCTCTGCTCAAGTCATTTCTAGGAAACTGGGTATAACAGTTTTAAATTTGCATTGTAATTACTCATAAAAGGAAATTTAATTCATTTGCTTCTCATAACTCATTTTTCAGATATAATTAAAATGACCTCAGGAAGCAGATTAAAATAGTGAGTCAATTTTTACAGAGTAGATTCTAGAATTTTCAGTCCTAAGTTCTTATGAGTTCGGGTTTGTGAGAATCAGAAAGAATATTCTTCTCATTTTCTTCTAAATAAGCACAGATTAAATCTATCTTTTTGTACCTGAAGTAATCTGGTCAAAAAGCCTATGACGAATGTGAACAGAGGCTCTTGCCACTTGAAGTAGGTTATCATTTTAGGACAGGGGAAGGGCTAAGACTTTTTAAAATATCTCGACATATTTCCATGTCCCACTTATATGCCTAAATTCTACACACATTTATTCTTGGTTTTATGAGGAATTATGAGCGTCCTTTGAAAATTTAACCTGATCAATAATTTCCACAGTATCAGTGAGTTTTACAGAACCTTTTTCGGCATTGGTCAAGCAAAAGTTGAGTGAACACTGAAATTCTGGAACATGGATAGAGGAGAGAGAAAAGACAAGGCAACAACAAAAGGAGTTTCTGAGTTTGTGTGATTCGCTCCTCAATTCCACCTAGTTCTTCACCAATGAATCCATATCCTAAAGGTGAGAATAATCAGGAGGAGGTAGGGACACATAGAGTTGGTAAAGCTGTGATTTCTCATGGGATTACCAAAGACTATACTACTTTGAAACTGCACAGGTGGCTTCAGGAATCCCTGAGAATGATGGCACCTCACTTCCACGGTGGCAGCACAGCCAGACAAATGGGTGGTTCTCTATTTCTGCATTTCTGTGTCTACATAGCTCGGAAATGTCTCCCAGACTGGGACCCAAAAGCACTCTAGTGCTCTGCTACGGTTTAAATGCTTTTCCTCTCCAAAATTAATGCTGAAATTTCATCCCCCATGTGGCAATATTGAGAGGTGGGGACTTAAGAGGTGATTGGGTCATGAAGGCTCTGCCCTTATGAACTGATTAATCCACTCATTAATTAATAGACTAATGGGTTAATGGATTCATGGGTTATAATAGGAGTGGGACTGGTGGTTCTATAAGAAAAGCAAGAGAGACCCAAGCTGGCATGCTGCTCAGTGCCCCCATATGATGCCCTCCACCACCTCATGGCTCTGTAGAGGACCCCCACCAGCAAGAAGGACCTCAACAGACATGGCCCCTCAACCTTAGATTTCTCAGTTTCCATAACTGTAAGAAAAATTACTTTTCTTTATCAAGTTCCCAGTTTCAGGTATTCTGCTATAAGCAACAGAAAATGGACTAAGTCATGTTCCCTCCTGATTTCCTAGATGCTCCTGCAATTAGCTGTAGTCATCAGGAACACCTGGCATGCCTCTTCTCACGGTAGTTTTTCCAAGAAAAACTCTCCAGGGGAAGCCTTCAAAGAGAAAACAGAGTCAGTGATCAATCACCAGGGTCAGCCATAGTCACAGAGGGCTCCTGAGGTTTGACATCTCAATGAGACAAGTCAGGGACAACACAAGTTCCCTAACTCCCCTAGGTCATGCAAGAAGGGGCACTATCCTCGACTCTGGCAAATATTCTGTCCCTAAGAGAATCCTCTAATCCAAAGTACAGCGTATAACATTCATCGGGTGTCGGGCAGGTGGGAGGAGGGAGGAGGGGATGGATATATCCACACCTAATGGGTGCAGTGAGCACTGTCTAGGGGATGGACATACTTGAAGCTCTGACTCAGGTGGGGCAAGGGCAATTTATGTAACCTAAGCATTTGTACCCCCATAATATGCTGAAATTTTAAAAAGTACAGCATAAAGATGAAATTCAGTAATCACTGCACCATTCTCTTAGCCAATAACACCTTATGTGTGAAAAAAATTTTTTTTATTCTAGCTACCACCTAAGGTACTTAAATGGCTCCTCTCTGTTTTTAAAAAAAATTGAAATTTCTTAGAAAATGGAATGTAAGACTTCTCCCCCTTCTCTGGCATTCTGTACTCTGCCCATATTGAAATACTTTGATTTTTCTAAACGTATTCTAATTTCCCATGTCTCCTACTATACCCCTTTTCCAAAATGTCTTTAACTATTTTAGAATATGCTCATTTTGTTATTCATCAACGAATAAACATATTCTACAAACATATATCGAACATCTTAATACGCAGAAAATTACTCATGACTGAGTATTCAAAGCACTAGGAGTTCACAGCCAAGTAAGACCTTCTGTTAGCAAATATGTGCTGTAGTGCCAGGTGCCAGGCATGGACTCAGCCCCAAAAAGCTGCCAATGCCTTCAGACATAGACCCCAAGAAGATATATATTATATAATCGAAAGTTGGGTTTGTTGCAACTAGGGAGAGAGCATACATGGGGAACCGTGGTGCAGCTCAGTGCAAGGTGCTAGGAAGGACTTGCCAGTGGATTTGGGCTTGTGTTAGGTCCTGGGGGGATGGTTCAAGGAAGTGGGGCTTTACCTTGGAGTGGATATTGTCAGAAAGTGGGAAAATTCTATTATGCACTATCTATATAATTTTAATCTAGAATCAGGAGGAACAACACAAGAATAAAGTTCTGTTTGGTTTTAAAAATATTAAAAAAGCAGCAGTCACTCATATTATCCAAGATATAGGGGTGTTTGGTCATGTTTATAGTTTGGACAATATTCTTATTTTTGTCTGACTATAGACGTGATTACAGAGTGGCCTTGTTCTTAATGTTTTCTATCACAGTCACAGTGGCCTTGTTTGATGTTGGTGTTCTATGAGATTATGTTCAATAGGAGAAAACCAGGACTAAGCTGCCAGGTCACTTCTTAACATCAAAGCCCAGCTGACAATGCCAGCCTACTTTCTTAGCATTTGGCTGCCAGACTGGGAAAGATGCCTTTGCTAGAAGCTTCCACAGCACCTGAAATGGAAGCAGTGATCCATACTCATAAGCCCCTTCAGAAATGAGGAACACATTATCCCAGGGGCTTGAAGTGCTACCAGAAAACATCCCTCAGGGATTGCCTGAGCAGAAAGAAGCAGGCTTGCCCAAGGTCATGCCCATTTCCTGGGGAGACCATCATTAAATGACTGGTTGCAGTGTAAAAAAACCCTGCACTCTTGCCCCAACTTGGAACAGCTCTGGTCATCCCACCCTCAAACCATGACCAGGACATTGAGTACCTGAAGTGCGCCATGAGAGTCCATCACTGTTTGACTTTTCTCTCTGCCCACTTCTTCTTCCAGCGCTTCCCTTCCACAGGTGTTGCTCATAAGAGCCCTCCCTAAACCTCCTGCACACTAATCATCACCTCAGAGTCAGCTTTCTGACAAAGCCAGCATGCAACAACATTTCCTACACATCTCTATCGCTGTAACACTTTGGCATAATCATCTGTTACTAGATGTGAACTCCCCAGCACCTAACACAGCACCTACTTCATAGTGGTTCCCAACATATTACGAGTGAACAAAAGCCTAAGGAAAAGCCACCAGAAAGCTGCGCATTCAACATAGTACCATATGAAGAAGGAAAATGAGGCTGGATAATCAGAAAAAGGAAAGACTTTTGCAAGTTCAGCATGGTAGGCAGAATAATCACACACACACACACACACACACACACACAATGTCCATGTCCTAATTTCTAGAACCTATGAATATTTTAGGTTACATAGCAAAGAGGAATTAAGGTAGCAGATAGAATTAAGTTTGCTAATTAGCAGAGTTTAAGGTAGGGAGATTATACTAGATCATCTGGGTTGGCTCAATGTAATCTCAAGGGTCCTTAAATGTGGAAGAGAGAGGCAGAAGGACAGACACAGCCATAGAAAGAGAAGTGATGATAGAACAGGATCAGAAAGATGCCTCATTGCTGGCTTAGAAGATGGAAAAATGGATCCATGAGTCAAGAAATATGGGTGGCTTCTAGAAGTTCTATGCTGCCAGAAAATAGATTCTGTCCTAGAACCTTCAGAAAGAAATGCAGCCCTGCTGCATGTAGAGAGGACTTTAGCCCAACGAGACTCATATTGGACTTCTGACCTATAGAACCATAAGATAATAAATGTGTGTGGTTTAAGCCACTAAGTTTGTGGTAATTTGATATGACAGAACAGGAAAGCTAATAGAAGTGGGATGGATAGCTACGAATATTTGGAGCCATGGATGCTTCAGAATTTTTATAGATGTGGGCTTAAGGGGCTGTGGGCTAGTGGAGAAGACTTCTCCAGAAGCCACATTAGCAAATTCATTGCTCTCACTGAGACTGTGTTCATTTGGGATACCTTGAGACTGCTTTTTTCACAGCACGCACACTTAAATTTAAACCAAGAATGTATGTTCATTTGAGATACGGAGGGTTTGGATGGTGATAATGGGGAAGCTAAAGCCCTTCTCCAAGCTACACCTCAATGTGTCCAATCATTTCATCTGTTGCCTAAGAGAAAGGAGGATTGGATGGATTTTGTGTAATTCTAAGAGCTCACATATGAGTGGTGCTTTGTAGTTTACAAAATATTCTCCCTTTGGTGTGGCACTGAAGGACAGAACTGGGACATGCGGATGAAAGCTGTAAGGTTGCAGATTACAGATATAGATACAGATGATCAGATATAGATATAGATATAGATGTAGATATATAGATATGAACTAACTGTTAGCCTTTCCCCCAAATGAGGGAGCTATATTTTGAGGAAATATGTTACACATCCAAAGACAGGTTGTTACATAGTTGAGGAAGGTGAAGGAGAACACTATGTAAGAAATTGAGAAAAGTTAATCTTTTGGGGTTTCTTCCAATTTTGATATTGTATTATATGATTAGAGTTTTCTTTCGTGTCTAAGACAACCCTAACATGCTTTGCAGAGCCTCACCTGTCATATCCAATGAAGAGAGATAAAACATTCATGCGTTCCTGAAAGGCAAAAAGAGTACTTTTATAGGATTCCAAGAACAGTGCCAGTTAGTTAAATACAGTGAAACTCACTTGTAGTATTTTAATGTTTCCCCAAAAGGGTGTTTATCTTTAACTTTCACATCTAATGTAAACACCAGAAGCCAAATGGTAATAAAGATCCCTATAACTGAAAGTGCCAGCAGACACTTACTTGCCATACAGTCTATTCACCAGAGTCCAGCTTTTTCTCCTTTTAAATTAGGTGTCCTAGTTACACTTCAGTCATACTGAAAATTACAAAATGTATGAAATGTAATTTATAGTGTCTGTAAAATATAAGAGAGCATCTGGTCAACCCTGAAAGAATTTAGGAGGCAACACAGTATAGTGAAAACAGCAGAGTATCTGAATTTAGACAACATGGGTTTGAACCTCAGCTTTTTAGTGTCTGTAACAATGGGCAAGTCACATCACCTTCCTTAATCTCAGTTTTCTCATCTGGAAAATAGATTTAAAATATGTCATGCCCTTCTTCCTTTACAAAGTCTTGAGCTTCAAAGGACATAATGGAATGGAAGTATATTAAATGCAAATGGGATTCCTGGTAACCACTCATTTGAGTTGCTATCCAGTTTGTAAAATATCCTGGTGTAAAACTCCTCAAGATATGAATAACAAGGTAAGAGCTTCTATTCCATGTTAACACCATTATGAGCACTGTGAATAACCAGTGCTCTGAGGGTCCACAAAATGTGATCATAATGCTTTAGCTCTGGAGAGAGAAGAAGGCTGTGCCACTTGTTTCATTAACTGAAAGCTTGCCCATCAGATAATAAATATCATAAATAAAAATGTATGCAAAAAATATGAAGAAACATTTTTCTAAAATTGCTAATGAATTTAATCTTTTATGCTTCTTACAGCTTGCAAGATTTGCAGAGTGAATGAGAGAAAATAAAAGTACTAGCTGAATGAGGGCCAGAAGTGGCCAGCTGTCAGGTGGTCACCCATAAATGGTGAAAGAATGATCATTCCTACATTCACAATAAAGTGGAAAAATAAGAACACTCTAATTTTTATTTTATTATACAATAAAGATAGATATAGTCACCTTGAAAAACAAATGTTAAACCTTAGAGATAAAGCTAAATCCTTTGAGGACAATTTTCAGTCTTGGCTGATGCCCCAACTCTTCCTAGCAGCAATCACTGTTAAGTTACATGATCTTATACCCTTTTCTCTACATTTGCATACATAGATCACGTATGCCTACTCATGGAAATCATGTTGGTGTTGTTTTATACAGTCTTTATGTAACAAAAATGACATCACACTGATCTTATCATTCTGAAACGTGAGAACGTAGACTGCAAGTTCGAACTGCCAGATTCAAACATCTTGACTTCATTTAATAATGTGTGGTTTTAGGAAGTTACTTAGTTTCTCTCATTCTCAATGTCCTCATCTGTAAAATGAGGACAATACTACAACCTATCTCATGAGATTGCAATGAGGATTAAATGAGCTCATTCACATAAAGCAGTTAACTCAGTGCCTAGCAGGTCACTGTCATCCATTAGTGTTAGAAGCTGGAGCTCCATTACCCTTGGCCACTTAGGCAGCTAATATATATGTGCTCTTTTTTATTTCAAAATATTAAGGGGATAAAAATGTTTTAAGTTACATGGATCATTTGTGTAATGCTTGACTTCTGGCTATAGGTGTGCCCATCATCAGAATAGTGTTCATAGTACCCATTAGGTTGATTCATTCATCCCTTCCCCCTCACCTCTGGTTGCCTTCCACTGAGTTTTACTTCCTCTGTGTACATGGATGCTCATCAGTTACTTCAACTTCAATAGTGAGCACATGTGGTGCTTGTTTTTCCATTCTTTAGATACTTCACTTAGGATAATGGTCTCCAGTTCCATTCAGATTGTTGCAAAAGGTATTAATTCATCTTTTTATGGCTGGGTAGTACTCCATGGCATACATAAACCACATTTTATTAATCCACTCATGAATTGATGGGCACTTGGGTTGATTCCACATCTTTGCAATTGTGAATTGTGCTGCAATAAACATTCAAGTGCAGGTGTCCTTTTGATAGAATGATTTCTTTTCCTTTGGGTAAATACACAGTAGTGGGATTGCTGGATTGAATGGTAGGTCTACTTTTAGTTCTTTGAGGAATCACCATACTGTTTCCCATACAGGTTGTACTCATTTGCAGTACCACCAAGAGCCAATAAGTATTCTTTTCTCCCTGCATCCACACCAGTATCTATTGTTTTTGGACTCTTAAATAAATGCCATTCTAACTGGAGTAAGGTGATATCTCATTGTGGTTTTAATTTGCATTTCTGTGATGGTTAGTGATGTTGAGAATTTTTTCATATGTTTATTGGCCATTTGTGTTTCTTCTTTTGAGAAGCTCATGTTCATGTCTTTTGCCCAGTTTTTAAGAGGGTTGTTTGATTTTTTTCTTGCTGATTTGCTTGAGTTATTTGTAAATTCTGGTTATTAGCTCTTTATCAGATGTGTAGCTTATAAATATTTTCTCCCATTCTATAGGATGTCCATTTGCTCTGTTGATTGTTTCCTTAGCTGTGCAGAAGCTTTGCAGTTTATTCAAATCCCATACATTAATTTTTGTTCTTGCCATGATTGCCACTGGAGTCTTTTTCATAAATTCTTTGCCTAGGCCAATATCTAGAAGAGTTTTTCCCTACACTTTCTTCTAGAATTCTTATGGTTTTATGCCTTAGATCTAAGTCTTTTATCTGTCTTGAATTAATTTTTGTGACTGGTAGGGGTCCTATTTCATTCTTCTGCATGTGGCAATCCAATTTTACCAGCACCATTTATTGAATAGGGCTTCTTTCCCCCAATTTATGTTGTTGCCTGCTTTGTCAAAGATCAGTTGGTTGTAAGTAGTGGATTTTATATCTGGGTTCTCTGTTCTGTTCCATTGGTCGATGTCTCTATTTTTGTACCAACACCATACTGTTTTGGTTACTATAGGCTTGTATTAATAGTATAGTTTGAAGTCTGCTAATGTGATGCCTCCAGATTTGTCCTTTTTTGCTTAAGATTGCTTTGGCTATTCAAGCTCTTTTCTGGTTCCCAACAAAGCACAGAATTATATTTTCTAGATCTGTAAAGTATGACTTTGGTACCTTGATAGGGATTGCATTGAATTTATAAATCACTTTGGATAGTATGGACATTTTAACAATGTTGATTCTACCTATCCATGAGCATGATATATTTTTCCACTTGTTTGTATCATATCTGATTTCTTTCCTCACTATTTTGTAGTTCTCTCTGTAGAGATCTTTCACATCCTTGGTTAAGTATATTCCTAGGTATTTTATTTTATGTGTAGCTATTGTGAATGGTATTGAGTCTTAGATTTGACTCACAGCTTAACTGTCATTAGAACATAAAAATGCTACTGATTTATGTACATTGATTTTGTATCCTGACACTTCGCTGAATTTATTTATCAATTCCAGGAGACTCTTGGTGGGATCTTTGGGGTTTTCTAGATATAAGATCATACACAAAATCATGGAAATTAAACAATCTGCTGTTGAATGATTATTGGGTCAAGAATGAAATTAAGTTGGAAATTTAAAAATTCTTTGAACTGAATGGCAAAATGGATACAAGCTATCAAAATCTTTGGGACACAGCAAAAGTATCCATCAGGGGAAATTTTATAGCCTTAAATGCCTACATCAAAAAACAGAAAAATCACAAATTAACAACCTAATGTTGCACCTGAAGGAACTAGAAAAGGTAGAACAGACCAAACCCAAAGCCAGCAGAAGAAAAGAAATAACAAAGGTCAGAAAAAAAAAATCAATGCAAAGAATTAACCAAATAAAAATCTGTTTCTTTGAAAAGATAAACAAAATCTATAGACCTCTTGCTAGATTAACCAAGAACAGAAGAGAAAAGACCCAAATAAGCTTAATTGGAAATGAAAAAGGTACCATTACAACTGATACTGAAAAAATATAAAACATCATCCATGAATACTATGTCAATCTCTATACTCAAAAACTAGAGAGTGTAGAGAAAATGGACAAGTTTCTGAAAACACACAACCTATAAAGACTCAACCAGGAAGAAATAGAACTCCTGAATAGATCAATAATGAACAATAAGATCAAATCAGGAAGAAAAAAAAACCTCCCAACAATAAAGGAGCCCTGCACCACATGAATTCATATTCAAATTCTATCAGACCTACAAAGACCTGGTACCCATAATACAGAAATTATTCCATAAAACTGGGAAGGAAGAAATCTCCCCCAACTCATTCTATGAAGTATCATCTTGACACCAAAGCCAGGGAAGGACACTACAAAAAAAGAAAACTACAGATCAATATCCCTTATGAATGTAGATGCAAAAATCCTCAATAAATACTAGCAAACCAAATTCAACAGCACATCAAAAAAATAATCCACCAGGACCAAGTGTGCCTCATCCCAGGGATGCAAGGATGGTTCAAGAGACATAAATCAATAATGCGATTCACCAAATAAATGAAAACAAAAACAATGGCCATATGATTATCTCAATAGATGCAGAAAAAGCATTTGATAAAATACAGCACCTTTTCATGATAAAAAACCCTCAACAAACTAAGCATGGAAGGAATATATCTCAGAATTACAAAAGCCATATATGACAAACCCACAGCCAACATCGTACTGAATGGGGAAAAGTTGTAGGCATTCCCCCTAAAAACTGAAACAAGACAAGGATGCCCACTGCCATCACCTTTATTCAACATAATGCTGAAAGTCCTAGCCATGGCAATCAGGCAAGAGAAGAATATTAAGAGTGTCTAACTTGGGAAGGGGGAGGTCAAACTACCACTCTTTGCTGATGATATGATATTGCATATGTCCTCTTAAACCTCTGAAATGTCTGTGCTTCTAGGATATATGGTGAACATAATGGATGTGTTGCAAACACTTCTCAACCACATTAATCTGATCAGAGAATAGGTGTGTCATTGATAAAATGGGTAGTAAAAAATAGCCCAGTATCTGGTACATACTAAATACTTATGCTTACTAAGTATTTTGTAATTTTACTAAATTAAAATTTAATAATGTTCACTTAGCTTTAAAAAAATAAAATCAATGGTTGCAAATGAAAATTTCTTAAAATAAACTTGTGTGGGAAAGCCATGATCACAGGACCCAAACATTATGTCAGAAAGAACACACGTTTATTTGGGTCATGGTTCTGGAGATTGGGAAATCCAAGAGTATGGCACTGGCATCTGGTGAGGACCTTCCTGCTGTGTTATCCAATGATGAGGGTGCAAGTGAGCATGCAAGACCGAGAGAGAAATGGGGCCAAACGTATCCTTTTATCAGGATCCCAGTCCCATGATAACTAACCCAACCCCATGATAATGGCATTAATCCCTTCATTAGTGCTCATGGCCTAATCACCTCTTAAACACCCATCTCTTTTAATGCCACTACAACAGCAATTAAGCTTCCAACACATGAACTTTTGAGGGACACCTTCAAACCATAGCAATGGTCTTGCTTCTTGGTCTTTATTTTCAAGTGTTTACACTTTGACCAGCCAACTGCACATAAGCTTCACAGAAGCAGGTACTTCTAATTTGCACACATCTCCCTTACCCTACTTATCTTCAACCAGAACCTAGACAGCGTTCATAAAGGGCAAGTGTGGGCCTATTCGTTACTGAAATCTCCAACATGTGTCCTTCAAGACCTGAGACCTGCCTCATGCCCCATATTCCCAGGAGAGTCATTTTTAGGGTCCTATGTTCTCTAATTCCTCAAAACTTTACATACGTTGTTTCCTCTGCCTAGAAAGTTCTTCCTCACCCTGGATAGGTCTTTTGCTGAGCATAGCTTCAATTGCAGAAAAGCTTTCCTAAGGACCCACGTCTGGTACTGGGGTGCCACTTGTTTTCACAGAAGCCTCCATCATGCTCTTCTTGAAGCATTCTTTTCATAATGGTGTCAAGTGAATAATGCTGCACCCCCCCTGCCTGATGATTTATTTTATTCTCCCCAAAGTAGAAGTAGTGTGAGTGATGGAGCTCTGTATTGCTCATTATCCAACCCCAAGACCTGAAGCAAGGATAAAACAAATGCTTCTTAAATGCTGAATAAATGAATGGCATTAAGAGAAAAAGAGAATGGTAAATATGCATATACACAGATAATATGATCTTAAACAAGTTTTAATGCGCTTAAAGGGAAGACACTGAGTCAAACATTATAAATGGTTAATCTGGTGGGGGGAGACAGGGAGAGGGCATGCAATTTCTTTATTCTTTTAAAATATTTTCTGCCCTTTCTGAGTTTTCTTCCGTTAGTTATATCACTTTTACTAAGAGAAAAAATAAATAAATAGATATAATTTAAAACGTGAAATTTCCACTTTGCTCACCTTGAATACCTTCTGTAGACCCGTTTAGCACCTCCCTACCTGTGCATGCTTCCCTCCCTTACGTTTCATTCCACATTTAGAAACTCCATTTCACCTGGAGTCCTAATGCAGAACTTCCCCAGGTCTTTGTTCTGACTCTCCCAGGTCTCACTATCTTTACTGGCTGAGGTTCGCATGCCTACTGGTGTGCCCAGCTTCCAGAAGTGTGTTAGAGCAGACCCCCAAGGGTGCCCCAACTGCAAGAAGGCCTCCTCTCTCGCAGGCTTCACCAGCTCAAAGAGTCAAGAGGCCCTGTGGCAGGATTGGTACAGCACTAGAGAACACATTTGCACACACAAAGTGAGCTTTGCTTTTCCACACATCTCTTCAGCACTTATGTAAAGATGAACAACTCGGATTCTTTTACTTATATTAAACTGCAAAATTCTATCTGCTAAACTCTCCGTAGAGAGCACATTCAATTTAGTGACAATGCAGAGGTTATAATATGTAGGGAAACTAACTAAACAGCAAAGGTCCCAATGCCAGGAAAGAAGATAGGAAATTTCATACATCATCTATCCTGGGATATTTTCTCACAGTGCAGAGTCACCTTGCAGTCAACAGGATAGTAGAAAGAACAAATTATTTTTTTAAGAAAACCCAAAAAATTCATTCATATCTTTCCTATGCTGCTAAAATGAGTCAAAAATGCTATTATAAGCATAATAAAATTTGTTTTAATGGGGTATGTGGTTACTAATATGCATTTTTATTTCATATTTCCACATGTGTAGTGACAGTAGTTTTGTTTTATTTTTTTTAAAGACAAGGTCTTGTCTTTGGTAAGTATTTATATTTTAAATTACAATTCAAAGAAAACATTTAAATATTTGGCAGCATTGAAAGAACACACTTTCTTCAACACTTACACACTCAGAAAGTATTGTTCTTGTTTTTAATCTCAATGACGTATTTTGGCAGAGACTCACATCACTGAATAGGTACAGGTATATAACACATATCACTAGCTGCTCCTGACTGAGAATGTATGTGAGGGAGACTTTTATTTTCCCCCCCATAAGTTTTGTATTAGAGCACATTCAGCCTGCTAATCTCCATTCCTCAGAACAATCTCACATCTCAAATTATCTTTTCAGAAGCAGATTTTTTTTTTCTAAGTGAAAATGCCTAAAGAAAATTTCAGGGAAATAAAAAATGAGATTGTTCTGAAAACACTTGAGTACAGAGCAGTAAACCCCTACCCTCTGAACTGCAAATCTGATGCCTCCAAAAGAGCCACCAGCAGCTGGAGCATCCTGATTTAGAATAATGTTTATAAATGATTTTATCTAATTTTAATTGTCATGCATTCACAGCAATCTGTTAGCTTTTACCAGGTTAGACATCCTCACAGCTGGAGAGGACCCTCAAATCACCAGAGAACCAAAAAAAGGAGCAAATCAGAAAAAGCTCTGCCCTGACTTCTTTCCCCCTGCTGGTCTCCAGCACACTGAGGGGAGGATTGTCTGTCTCCTCTCGCAGTGGCCCAGAGCAGCTGCCCTCAATGGCTTCATGGAGCATTTCTCAGGGATGATTTCAACCACGAGCCTCTTTCCCCAGCTCTGCCTTCACCCAATCTCGGCTCACTATCTTCAGTTTCCTGCTGCTCATTCCCAAGAGCATCTTCTCCATCGGTAAGTGACCACCAAAGAGAGAATTTTCAGTGTTAAACAAGGCAGCTGTGCAATCAAAAGAAGAACATTTCTCTTTGAAGAACAACACAACAAGAACAACAAACTCCATTTTCCCGCTATCAACTAATGACCTGCTTACCATTTCCAAAATTTCATCCTACCTTGGTAACTCTACATTTTCCTTCAGGTCCATTTTCCTTGAAGTATGATCCCCAAATTGCACAACACAAGTATTGCCTGAATGTTACGTGATAGCTTGAATGTGCCTACCTCCCCTCATTCTCAATGGAGCAAACAGTGATTTTTAATATTTTATTTTAATAGCATTAAGGGTCACAAATGTTTTTGTTGTTGTCGTCATCATTGTTGTGACATGGATAAAATGTATAGTATTGAAGTCTGGGCTTTTTGTGTATCCGTGGCCTTTAAGAGTAAAAAAAATAGTTTACATTTTCATGACACACATAGCAAAATATCCTGTATATCCTGTCTGCTCATCTATTTCCCCTAGATCTTCCCAACAGCTGCTCAGCAATCTCTCCCCCAGAAATTTACTTTTCCAGATTTGCATTGTCTGCTCTTCCTCATATGAATAAATCTAGTCTTTCCCAGCTACTTCAAAATCTGTAGCTTAGCCGTCTACCCTGATCAGCCAAAAGGATCCACCGCAGACAGTTGACTGAGCATCAAAGGACTCATCCTTATTAAAAAGCAGAAAAGTGGAAGGTTTGAATATTTAGGCATCAATAGTGTTGTCCCTTTCACAAACAGATAAGAGAGGACCAACTAATTTCAACCAGTCCTCATTCCTTTTCATTCCTGCCTCCCTTCTTCCCTCCCTCCTCCCCTCCTTCCCTTCCTTCCTCCCTCTCTCCCTCCATCCCTCCCTCCCTTCCTGCCTTCTCTTTTCCCACCCCCAAACCCATAAATCATCAAATATTACTGCCTGCTGCAAGTCTCCTTACAAATGTTCTTGAGCAACTCCTCATTTTACGGAAGAAAGCCCGGGGTGGGTGAGGAGGTTGTGTGTCCAGGGTCTCCAGCCGTTCAGACCTGGCCTTTGGCTCTGGATCCTGAGTTTGTTCCATTCCTGTTCTGTTAGACCACTGCACCTTAAAGAAAGAAATGGCAGCAAAACAGGTTTGTGTCAGGAATTATTTGTAATCTAAGTGCTAAGGATAACCCGGGATTTGTACATATTCCGCCATTTATTCTAAACCTCTTATGACCATATTACTATATAATGAAAATAAAGTTCAGAATGAGGGCCCTCGGGTACCATAAATCTTCCAGAATATATATAAAAAAGATTGATTCATGGCTCCTATAATGCCGTTCCTTTTTAAAAGAGTCCCAGTATTGTTTGAAATAAGCATGGTTTTCTGCTTAAATTTTTGTAAACTAGAAAAGGCAGTTAACGAAATATCCCTTTTCCATGAGCATCCTGATTCACTGAGGGTTTGTGAGGCCATGATGCTGCAATCACTTTATGGAATAGCCCTCCCTTCTCCACCGTCACTGCCCAGTTTTACACAGAAGCCACATTTGTCTGACTAGTGTGAGGCCAATTGCCAACCTCCCTCTGAGTCCTTTAGGAGGACACCTCACCTGCATCAGTTTCCAAGTGTCCAACAGCTTGCAGTATTAGGACATCACACAAGAGGAGACAGGACCTAACCACAGTCCTGGCTCTCTCCCCCTCCCTCTACACACTCAAGGAAGTCTCTGCAAGCATTACCTTCAAGGGCAGAAATCACGTGTCCTTATCAAAGCAACCTTAATTCTCCGCCACCTCCGGCGTCCAGCCAGTCCACTTCGGAATCTGCCCGGTACTGGAGTAAGTGGCCATTTTGAAATCAAAGCATGAACTTCAGACATTGATTTCTAAAAACAAACTTCAAGAGAATTATTTTTAGAAGAAGAGAGGGATGGGGCAAAGCATCTGAGGGGGATGAGAAGTGTATGTGAATTATTTTTAAAAAGATGCTTGAGTGAAATTGTTACCTCCGGGCAAGGTTTGGGATTTTGTGGAGTGTGACAGGCATTTTGGTCCCCATTTTGTGAGGGACATGGTGCTATCAAGTCCACTGTGGCTGGAATCTCAGGCCATTTGGGCAGCAGACAGCAAGGTGTCCAGTCTAGACTATTCGCTTAGCTCCAGGGAAGCGCTTCGCTCCATGTCTGTCTGCAGCCAGGGAGTGCTGGGCCACACTTGTCCCCTCAGAGCGTGGGGAGCGCCTCTCTCCCTCTTCATGTGCTTGAATTTCCACAACTCTGAAACAGGGACAGAATGATAATACCTACCACATAGAGTTACTGTGAGGATTAAATGTGGCCCCTAGCAAGTGGGATAAAAGTGTTAGCAATTATTTCTACTATTATCTGTCTTTAATTATAAGCATCACTGTTATGTGCTGCCCTGAAGGGAGCTTTCTTCCCCAAGTGAGGAGCTTAAAGAAAGTTCGAGATAACAAGTAAAGTTCTAGCCTCTCTCTCTCTCTCTCTCTGTCTCTCTCTCTCATTCACTCTCTCCCTCCCTTCTTCCCTTTCCCTCTCTTTCTTTTATTTATCTTCTTCTTTTTAATGGATTTAGGTGAAATGACTGGCCATTTCATCAACGTTTTGATCCCTTAAAGACTTCATCTGCACATATGAATTTCCCCAACTACCCTTTGAATGCTGACCTCCCAGCCAAGACCCAATGCCTTGAAGGTGTCAAAGCACCACTGCCATTGCCGATCATGTTGGAATCCAGAGTAAAAGGAGGATCAAAGGAAGAAAGACAAAGACAAGGACTGAGAAACATGGCTTATGTGGTCAACGAGATGCCACCAAATCAAGAGCACAGACACATTCCAAGTGCCTCAGTTTTCTCTGCCAAAAAAATGGGCCCAGCCTAATCTGCGTACCTGAGATCAACAGTAGGCTGAAGAAATCAGCATCCCACCAGGCCAGATAAAGTTTAACTTGCCGAACTGCCAGTAAAAGCTAAAAGGGTCCCCTCCCATTCTCCCAGAAAATGCTGTAGCTTGTAGTTCATGAGTGTGTGCTGCCATAGGAAAGCATCAGGTTCTCCTAAAGAAGCTCCCACAGCTGGCTCCCAGCCACCAAAATGTGGATCTGTAATGCTATTTTGAACTCTAAGAAATTATGAGGTAGTCTTTAACTTTTTCATCAAGGGAGTTCAAATCTGGCCCCTCTGTGCAAAGAACCAGTGGTCACTAGCAAATCTGAAAATTAAGAATACCTGTTGAGGTTAGGACTCTTGAGAACTGAAGCAGTCAGGTGCACACCTAAAGGAAAATATTAGAAATTGGAATATGAAAATTCTTGAAGTCATTTGGACAAAATAGAAAGAAAGAAAGGGCATTGGAGCATCAGTTGAATGACTTGAAGGCTTTGTTGTAGTAGGATACGTGGTTCAGAGGACCAGCTCTGGAGTCGGACAGTCCAGGGTTTGAGTTGCTGGGACCTCCATTTACTGAGAATGCAACCTCTGGTCAATTTATCTCTTACATAAAATGGGACAATAATGGTAACTATCTCTTTAAGATGATTGCGAATGTGGAATAAAATAATCTATATAAAGTGCTTAGTAACATGCCCAGCAAAGTTAGTAGTCCACATACGGTTATTGTTACTGCCACTATAAACTAGTATTACCTTAAGAACACACTGAGTTAGGCACATGGAACATTCAAAAAGGATAAGATACGGTTTTCAACCTAAAGTGTCTCATAATTTAGCTAGATTCTCTCTTCAGTTTTTCTCTTTCCTCTCTCTCATCTTTCTCTCTCTCTCCACACACACACACACAAGGTAAATAAAATTTTAAAACAATAGAGTGGCAGATAGAAAAAGCCTTGGGAAAAAAGATAGTGCCACAAAAGAAGGGTTATAAATTCTCCTCCAGAAAGCTGAATAAAATAATCCATTAAACAGGGTAAGAAAATAGTGAGAAGATTTTTCTGGCCCTGCTTGACCACTGCCTCTGTTCACAGCTTTTGTCGTGTCTGCAGCAAGTAGTCACATGGCAGAACAGGAGGGAGAGAAATTAACACATACGTCTCCCACCCGCCATGCTTGCTCCCCAGGGAAATATTAATATTTAAACGTTGCCCATGAAAACAAAGAAGTAAACCAAGATAAATCTTTGCACAGATTGAGGGATCAAAAGGAAGACGTGGATAGAACTGTCAACACTCAAGAGATGAATAAAAGTTTTTAAATGGGAGAGAGGAGACATATGCAAAAATAGTCTACAATGACAACACCAAATAGAAAAAAAAGCATATAAATAAAAATAAAGAAGGCAATCTTGGGAAGAGTTATCTCAAAAAAGAAAAGAAATATTTCAATAACAGTGCTTCATATTCTCAAGTAAATTAAAAAACAGATACCTAATAATTCAGATGAAAGAGGAAAAAAAACCAGTTTTCAATAGAAAGGGAAGTGGAATTAAAACAGAATTTCAGTAACAAAAAGCTGAATGAGTGCTGGAGAAAAAAAATCATACTGTTTTTTTAAAACTAAAAAGTCACTCACAATAAAAAAAAATGAAATATTTCAATGCATGCAGAAGAAGATGATCTATGTGGAGAACCCACAGTAGAAACCTAATGTACAGATATTTTTCCCTGTGGAAAAAGAGAACAGACTACCGAATGCACACATAATATTCAAAGACATAATGGAAGAGAATGTTCCCATTATGGTTTGAATGTGTTCTGTCCAAAATTTAGGTGTTGAAACTTAATGGTTAATGTGATAGGATTAAGAGGCAGAGCCTTTCTGAGGTTATTAGCCCACAAGGGTTTCCTCCTCCATAAATGGGATTAAGGCCTTTATTTAACCACTTCGGTACCAGCGTCGACTGTAGTCGACAGCCACAGATGAACGTGCATAGCTGATGGTCGACTTCAGTCAACAGCCAAAAGCTTTTACTTTTACAGCTTTTATCTCTGCAGTTGCAGTGTGTACGTTGAGCTAATAAGTTACTACGAATCTGTGACCTTTTAACAAGTCCTTAGTAGGAGTTATTATAGTTATTTTCCTAAAGCTGCCTGTAAAGTAAAACAAGCTTTCAGTGCTTTAAAGCTTTCCTCATCACACAAGAGCAAAACGGATTCGTCGTCAATGCACAGCACAAACTATCATGCGGACTGTGAGTGCCGGCTGTGGGCAAGGTTTCGCAGCCGGTGAGCGCCATACCGAAGTGGTTAAAAATGCTTCATGCAGCTTCCAGCTTTCCTGTCCTGCCTTCCACCTGTAAGGACACAGCGTCCTCCTCTGAAGGACGTAGCAACAGATGCCATAATGGAAGCAGAGAGCAGCTCTCACCAGATCAGCAAAACTGCTGGCACCTTGATCTTGGACTTCCCAACCTCCAGAACTATGAGACACAAATTTCTGCTCTTTGTAAATTACTCAGTCTCAGGTATTCTATTACAGCAGCTCTTAAACTAAGACAATTCCTGAAATGAAATAAATTTGGGATGGAGATTTAAAAGAATCAACATTCACTGATTAACATATATAAACATTGAGGAGTATACCTTCATTCTTGAACAAGTTATTAGATTTCAAAACTAACCTTAGATTTCTTCAAATAAATGGAGATGCCAAAAACCAATAGAGCAAGTCAATTAAATTCTGGAAAAATAAAGGAAAGTATAACCCAGGAATTTTCCCCAATGTAGTTTTTACTCTTTATGACAAAAACAGAAAGAAATTCTTAAAAATTCAGGGATTTAGGAAGCATATTCATATATATATATATATATATATACACTTCTTAAATATATCATAAGGATATAACCCTGATAATCAAGATGAAAATCAACATAAATAAATCATTAATGTTGGGCAAATTTCTCTACAAAATGACTAAAAAGACCTTTGAATATTTCAACAGAAAATTTAGTCTAGATAACAATTTTGGCTATGCATATAAAACTGAATACAAATATTTTAATTATTGAATAAAGAAACACTTTATTATAGTTTTACATTATAGTATCATGTTATAGTTTATTACCGTATTTTTGTTTTATTAAAGTATTCATTATAGCATTATAGTTTATTATAGTTTTATTATAGTTCATTATAAGTATTTATTATTTTAATTATAATGAACTATAATAAAATCTCTTGAGTCTATGAATAAAAAGCAGAAAGTAGAAGTGGGAAGAAGGTATTCTGTGAGTCACTGAAAGTGAACTAGTTTCCTCATCTCTCATGGAAGGAGCCAATAGTCACTATTAATTTCAAAAACTGGTAAGTACAGCTTAAGTATTTCAGCTAAAATATTCAAATAAGTTATAAGAACAAGAAATTTGATTATGTATTTCAAATTACAGGGAGAAAAATTTAAGTCCAGCTCAATGTTAAAAAGAATACAATGTTCAAGGAAACAAATGCCTGGTGTTGTCTTGGGATATTTTATTAAAGATGACTGGGATCAGTGGAAGGGAGGGTGGAAAAGTAACATCTCTATTACCATCATTGAAAGCCATCAAATAATGGGTTTGGGGGTGTTTTTTTTTCTTTTTTTTTTATTTCAGCATATTATGTCGGTACAAATGTTAAGGTTACATATATTGCCCTTGCATCCTTTCCCCCCTCAAGTCAGTTTCTTGATTTGTTATTTAAAACATTATTTGATGGAGTATTTTATTTTACTCCATCAAATAATGTTTTAAATAACAAATCAAGAAATAGTGATACAATAATTAGAAATATAGAAGTAAATATAAAAAATAATGACAAAGACTAAAAGGGGTACATTTGGTAAGTAAGAATGGAGGTGGGATGCAGAGAGACGAGGAGATTGGTTTGTGGCGGTGTTGGTTTGTTTTTCTTTAAATAAGCTTTTTAGCACTATTTGGTTTTGTAAATATATCATTTGGATTTTTTTTCTTCATCTTAAAGAGGAAAAATAAACATATGTAGGTAAATTCAAATTTTTAAAAAAGAAGATATTATAGTCATCACACCTAACAAAGTTGAATTCAGTATAAAGAGCATTAAGTGGGACAGTGAAAATCATAATTTTCAGAAGGAATAAGAGAGGTGTCAGCTCCCTATTCTTGTGTTGGCTGAACAAGAAAACAAGGGGGGCTGTGCCTGCCGGGCACTGTAATGAAGACAGGCTGGCACTGGTGCATGAACGTGCAGATGGACCAGGAGGATAAATTACAAAGTCTAGAAATCAACCCAAATACCAGTGAAAACTCACTATCAGATAAAGGTGGCATCTTAAATCAATGGAACAATGATGGACTTTTTAAATAAATGGTACTAGAACAAGTATGTAGTCACTTAGGAAAAAATCTAACGCATGTCATACAAGAATAAACTCCACAAATGGACTAGGGCTCTAAATGAAAAGACAAAGGAGAAGGAGGAGGAAGAAGAGGAAAAAGTGTACAAGATTTGTATTTGTGAGGAAATAAGTGAAATAGATTAGTTAATATTATTGTAACAATATTAATTTCCTGATGCTAATGATTATGCAATGGTTATATAACTTGTCAATATGAGGGAAGGCCATGAAGGGTATATGTACTATTTTTATTTATCTGTACTATTTTTGTGACTTTCTTGTACATCTAAATTTACCCCTGCCCTCCAAAAATAAGGTCCAATAAAATTCTAAAACTTGTATCATGGAATAAAGCAAAAATACATTTATTTTCAATTGAATGATAAGGATTACCTTTTACTATTACATGTGATGAAAATTAAACATGAAGGTGATGGGTTTCAGGACAGGGAGAACAGAATCACACACACACAGACACACACCTGCCAAGAAACACAAAGAAATGTAAAAGGGTCATCAGGCTGTTTACCTAAGCACAAGGATGGTACAATGAATATATTTAGAGTACAGAAAAGATGAGTCAAAATTACTTAAACGTGGAAATGGTTGGTTTTATTTATCTTGATTAAAAATGAATGATTTTATGCTATCAAGAAACACATAAAGGCCAGGAGCCGTGGCTTACATCTGCAATCCCAGCACCTTGTTTTACCATTTACATCCATGAACTTGATTTTTCTATCATATTTCCACTAGATTTCTCCCCTGGAGGAAATCAGATCAGCAAGTGCCCTCCACATAGACTGTTTCCCACCACCACTCTCCAGTCGAAGTGAGGAGGAACCATCACTCTATAAAACCTGACTTTTCCACTTTTCCATGAATGACTATCATATACAACTGAGGAAATAGTGAGACAGACTCCCCGAAAATTAATGACAAGTGTAATCTGTATTAACTATTGTGAGTTAAGTTTCTCCCTTCCTGGAAATAACCACAGTGATGGAGAATTTCCACTGAATTAGTTATTGCCATTGGTACTGACCTGGCTGAGTGAATTCCCAATTATTTTTTTCTATCATTTTAATATGGAAAATTTCAAACAGAAAAATGAGAGAATTTCACAATGTATACAACTTCCATTTGACCATTAACATTTTATTAGACTTGCTTATTTATATCTATTTACTCTGCATCTAGCCATCCATCAATCCATCTTACTTTTTGATACATTTCAATGTAAATGGTAGACACCCATAGGCTTTCCCCCCAACATGCCAGCATGCATCTCATTAACTAGTGAATTCCAAAGTAATCACCCTACTATCTGGGGCTCCTGACTGCATTGTAGTCAACAGCTATTGGGTTCTGTCCTCAGCTCTGCTTCTGACCTTGCAGCCTGATCTGCAAAGCAGGCCATGTCAGGAGTCCTGAAATCTCAGTACTGGTCTCCACCTGCTCTGCCAGGCAGATCCTTGACTTTTAGTCGCTTAGAGTCACTGTGCTGCATGAATCCACTCACCTACCTACTTTCTAGAGCAGCAGCCCCCAACCTTTTTGGCAGCATGGACCAGTTTCATGGAAGACAATTTTTTTCCACAGACTGGGGGTGAGGGGGGATGGTTTCAGGATGATTCAAGTGCATTACATTTATTGTGCAGTCAAACCTCTCTGCAAATGATAATGTATATTTGCAGCTGCTCCCCGGCGCTAGCATCACTCTCTCAGCTCCACCTCAGATCATCAGGCATTAGATTCTCATATGGAGGGTGCAACCTAGATCCCTCACATGCACAGTTTACAGTGGTGTTCATGTTCCTATGAGAATCTAATGCCACTACTGATCTGACAGGAGGTGGAGCTGATGCAGTGATGTGAGTGATGGGGAGCAGCTGTAAATACAGATGAAGCTTTGCTCACTCGCCCACCACTCACCTCTTGCTGTAAGGCCCAGTTCCTACCAGGCCACAGATCGGTACCAGTCTGCAGCCCAGTGGTTGGGAACCACAGCTCTAGAGAACAGGGGAGTGATTATTTTTTCATGGGCATGGGCAGTGTTTGTCTGAACATGAAATTAAATATGGACAGTACATTGTAGTTAGGTAAGAACATTTATTCCGTAAGAGTCCACTCAAATTTGTATATGTACTTTTTCTGAAGACAGTTTCATAGCTTTCATATTTTCAAAGAAATCAGTGACTCTAAAAATATTGAGGGCCACTGGTCTAACACTTCCCTCCTTTCAGACAGTGTGCATTAGTAATCTCAGATTGCATTATCTCTTTTGCCTGCCACATCCCACTGTGGGCTTATATTTAGCATTCTTCAACCAAAACCCCAATTTATTTTCCCCACATTACACTTTTACTGTAGATCATTTTTGTTTATTTGTCTATCCTGGAGATTCATGAGTAACTTTGTCCATTAAGCCAAGTTGGATGCATCATTAACCAGGAAAAAAAAAAAAAAAGAAAACAGGTAGTGAAAAGTCAATAGGTGGTGATATTTATGATACCCCTCAGAATGTGAACAAAAGAAATATGGTTCTGACATTGTGTCTCTAGTCTTAATCTTATGACTCATTATTTGGAAGACTTTGGTGAGTTAAATCTGCCAGCTACCTTTCTGTGCAGAAAAATCCCCCAGGAAGTAATAGGTACAGGAAAGCATCTTGGATTCATCCAACCCCCATTGCAGCAACTGTTGTGATGCTGGATTCCAGGCACTTCTTCCATGCTGCCTGAATCTCCCAAAGGATCCGGCACAAATAGTGCCCAGAGAAGGGGCTCAGTAAGCCCTTAGCCTATAGGAACATTCCATTAAGGGCCAGTTTGTTATTGACCTATATTGCAATTATATTAATGTTCTTGAAGACCGATGTTTTGGGAACAGCAAGATCCTAATACTTCTAAATCACATATATACTTGGCCACTTAAAGTGATCACTAGGCTTAAAGTTAACCCATATTTTCTAATTTTACAGTTTAAAACCAGCCTCCCCAACTTTCAGAAGGAACGTCGCATTTAGGCAGCAGGTTCTTTAAGATTTTAATTCCTTCTCACCTCAGTTCTAATATCGACTGAATATATTATCTTTAGCAAGCCAGATCTCTTCATCTGTGAAAGGTTATTTGGGAGTGACAGTCTGAAGCTGAACCACTGCATGCCAATATCTTTGTGCTTAGTGATCACAACAACTCTTCCAAGTTACATGCTATTGTTACCCCCTTTTTTACTGATGAGAACCTTGAGACTCAGAGAGGTTTTATAGCTAAAACTCTCTGAATGGTAATCCAGCTAAGTCCAGCCCTGGAAGCGGTGTCTTTATTGGAAACCTTCTCCAAACAAACATACAAAAATAATGAACCTACCTCTCAAGTGGTGGGATGGATGGAGGAGGTAACTCTGTTGAGGTGAAGTCCCTCCAAAAGACACAGCCAATCTGTTCTTAGCTCTCTGCTGCTCTCTAGTGGCCAGTGGCCACACTTTTCCCTGGATTGAAGAATGCCCCCAGCCTACGGTCACCGGCAGTTGACTAGATGAAAACACCTGTTATTTAAGTATACACACACACCAAAATAAAAGGCAAGAAATTGTTTCTTCCACCAGCCCCGCTTATAACTATTAAGTAAAGTTTGCTAGTTTTACTGTTTTAGGAAAAGAAGGTGTGTAAACTGAATATGTATCCTCCCAATCCTTTTGGCTTAACATGACACATTCTGAGGACTAAGAACCTTTTGCTCTGCCAGCTTCACTGTCCATTTCCTATTAGTCTTGATTTCAAATTTCATCTTAGTCTATCACGTCCCTCTCTGTCGCCCTTTGCCCACTCACACGAAGATTCGCATGCCTAAAATTTCTCAAGTTGCTTTTTCAATAGTGGTATAGATTGATTTTAAACAAAAAGGAGCACAGCAGTGGTTGATAATAATGACCATCTTTGATCTCTTCCAAAAAGTCCAAAAATTCTACCACATTAAAGGAAATAAAAGTAACTAGAGAGGATAGAATAATGACTTATAGAAAATGACAAGAGGTATCACACTGATGGATGGGTCTGAAGAGATGGGTCACCCTCAACCCTATCCACAGATGGATGATAAGGAAATGTATCATCTATAATTTACTTCTTGTACCCAGATGTTTAGTGGTTTTTCCAACTAATGAGTAATAGGCTCCCTAATGGTAAATATGAATCCATCATTATAATCATTAAGTAAATATATTTCTGCTTTTATGAAGACCTTGGAATATTCACTATGGCCTTGTTAAAAGTCCTCTATCCCTCAGAAATGTTTCTGCTTTCCTCTGAAACTCTGGCATCTCGTTGAACTGTATCGATACCTCTCTTTAGAGCTCCTTGAGTTAACTTTTTCTTTTCACACTCTCTCTGAAAACAACATTGTTGTCACAGTGTGGAAACAAGAGAAATGCAACAAAGAAAATGAAATTCCCCAGCTTTTCTGTGGAGGGAGGAACTAAAGCAGAATGCAGAGGGAGGGTCAGAATTCTCAAATGTTCAGGGTATAAATAAGAGGATTGTTGCAGCTACTCTTTAACTGCCAAGGCAGCTGAAGAAAAAAAATCACTTTATAAACATCACATAAAGGTCGATAAACAAGCAGACATACTCATCCAGGAAAACTGACACATAGGTAACAGGTGTGATTTTTAAAGTTCTAGAATGTTCCTAGGTCCAAACAAAATCCATCTCCTTGCAACACTCTGGTTCTTCAAAGCATATGAGAGCATGCATGGCTAAGCTTTTTCTCACTCATGACCCCTTATGCCAAATGTCGCTCAATTCCTCCTTTAATGATATTTAAAAATTCAAATTAAATTAAATAATTACCTAAAAACACTGACCCAGTCCTATAAACATAAGCAACAACCCATATCCTGAACTCTCACTCACTGAGATTTATCCTCCTAGAAAAAAAGACCCTGAAGCAAAGATTTACATGCAGAAAGGTTATTGAAAGGTATCTCAGGATCAGCCTTCGGGTGTGTTGGGTGAGGGGCAGCATAGAAGCAAGACTGGGCAAAGATGTTGAACTGGAGGCAGCTCTATCAAAGACCCCAGTAGATTCCACGTGGAGCTCTGGAGCTAAGAGAGCCCTACAGGATTGTCTTGAATTGAGGCAGGAAGGCTGAGCCTTTGAACCCTGGCATCAAAAGTCACTGGGGAAAGACTACATGTGGGGAAAGACATGACCTTGGGCAAGGAAGCTCTGTCCTGAGATGGACACGGCTGTGAGCTGTCAGTAGTTCACTCTCTTGGTGGCTGAGGTTACAAGTGTCCCCTCCTAAAGGGAGCACCTATACTGAGTACCTAGCATCTACTACACTCACCAATCAGTTTTGTATCCTCCCCACTGTGGCAGGAGGCAAGAGGAATCCAGGTATGTACCAGCCCTGGACCAAAGGCCTGTAACTGTCATTATTGCCATTTTTATCATCTGAAGTATCAAGGTACAAAGGTAAGTTTCCTAACCAAAGTCACACAGGCTTCCCAAACAGGTCACAGATCCTCTTCTAATTTTCTAAATAGTACATACAACCTCAGCCCTTTTTAGTGGATCACCCTGGCCTATCAATCAATCCAGTGAATGCCCACTGATCTAATACCCCAGAGAAGGTATTTTCGAGGAACTGCAGTTTGCAATTACAGAAAGCCATTTTATTTTCTGTGGGCACACCTCCACCACAATTCTTCTCTAGATTCAATGTGCTGGAACTCAGAGTGATTTTAGTAAGAATGCAGATTCACCCATCATGTAGCCTTAAGTCTTGAGTGTTCTAGAAGATTCATTGCAAAAACAGACAACTTTAAAGATTGGGCTCTTCTCATAGGACCTGGTGCTGATATCCTATGGATGCAGCAGAGTGGTTGCAGCTCTCAGAGGTTAATCCATCCTGTACTAGGGAGCTCATCATCTTCTCTTGAAACAGAGGGATGGGAGCCCTGGTTCTATTATTAGTGAGTTCATGCAGATTTTTTTATTCTTTAACTCACTTATCTCTCCAGCTGTTTCACACAATGCAACTCACAGAAACACAATTTAGCTTTCATAGCTACCTCATCTCTTAACCCCTCTGAATTCTATTGTGTTTATCACTTTATCAGAAACCCTCAGTCAGATTGGCTGACAGAATTTGTATTCGTGATCTCCTCCAAGAAACTTTCCTCCACATTTGAATAATAAACCAATAGGCAAACGTGGCAGTTTTTCGTGAAAATGGGAAATTTGTGAGCCAGTTAATAGGATTTTAATAGACCAGGCCTTGTTTTGTGTCTCTTGTATTTGCTGAGGTTTTGCCCCATCATTTTGACCCTCTGCTAATTTTTTCTATTCAGAAAAACACAGAAATAGCTTTCTCTAAACCTCAGCAGGGAGTAGCAAAGGAATTCTGTTAACACCTCTCACTGCACTGTGATGAATCCTGATTTAAAGCCTAGAAATCAAATTTATTTAAAACTCATCAGTGACAAGAGAAAAACAATGCTTTCTCCCTTGAACCACCCTGTGCCCGTTACTGACACAGCTTTGATTCTAGTCAGACGATCTGTGGAAGGAGTCAGAACAATTTGCTTGTTGGTTCAAGTTCAGGCTTTGCCAAAAGAGACAGAAAATCATTACCAGCTGAAAAAAGTTCAATTATTTATAGAAAATGATTAGAAGCCCTCGACCCTGGTCCTATGGTCAGCTGTCCCCAGTCCCCAAATCACCCTCACAATATACACTTTTTTCATCAGAGAGTATAAAATCATCAGAATAAGCCTCACACCTTGTCACAGTAGAGGTGAATGTAGAAGCTTGGAGTTCACTGCGACTGTGGAGAAGACCTTGAGAACTGAGATGGCAAGCATGAAGGTTAGACAGGGATGCTCTGCTCCAGTAGGAAGGTCATCTTCTGTGGAATGGAGCGTTACATGCGAGGCCAGCTTGGCATTTTAAAGCAAGCCATGGATTCTAGGAAATGAGTCTTTTCTGCCCTCACTTGGCACAGATACACTTTCATTTTGCCCAAGTATAATCTCTCTTAGAAATGCTGGTCTTTGTGTTCCCACACATAAGCCTTCTCATTCCCACTTTCCACCAACAGCATCCCTAGCAATTCAGATTCTATCCATGCCCACCTTAAACCTCACCTCTTCCAGGGAGCCCTCCCTCACTGCCAAGCCCATTGTGATCTTGTCCTTCTCTGATTTCCCACAAGAGTTTCAGTATGTAGCAGAGAAGTTGACACTTAATGTCTCCTCAATGTGTATGTTGTTGTCTTGTCTTTCTGGCATCCATTGCTTCGGCACTGGAAGTCTGACATGATGGTCATGACCCACTTACTGCCCCTCTCTGCCTCAGCCGCTCCCACCTTGCTCTATTGGTTTTCCCTCTGCTCTCTCTCTGTCCACACCAAGGCTTCTGCCCTACCGTGGGCTCTGTTCTCTGCCATTCCTCAGTGTGATCTGGCTCCTACCAAATCCTTCTGTCAGCTGACTCCTATCCACTTTTCATATGCACACTCGCACAAATGTGACCCCAACAAAAATGGATTGGGTCAGCCCATCACTTCCCCACAGAGAGTCCACAGTGCACACAGCCCTCATGCCAGCCCCCACCCAGGTCCCCTTGGCCCCCCAGTACACTTGTCCTCATTCCAAATAGCCATGGTCAGGATACCAGGGGCGCATGGTACCAAGAAGTGTGACCCATGTATAAGGATCCACTCAGACAAAGGTGAGGGTGGGGTAAACGCTTGGTACCTCTGAAGAACAAGTCCCACAAAGCCATGTCCATAGTTCCTGCCCCTTCTTTATTTCCTCAACGTACCCAACACAGCATATGGACAGAGCTACTTCAAATTCTTGTATTTTAACTTTACCTAAAATTCACTTTGTGGCAGACAATTCAGGACATACTCCTGAGTTGCTAGTAGAGCTAAATATGTGCCAATTTTTTCTATGAGAATGTTCTCTCTCAATATTTCTCTGTTCTATCATTTTCCTCATTTATTTCTGGAACTAAAGTTCTTGCCTCATTCAAAATTTAACTCAAATTGAATGAATTTGGGATAAATTTCTTGGTTAAATACTTTTGACCAGTCATGTAAACTATAAGTTCAGTGGAGTCAAAATATTGTCTGAGTGTTTGCATAAACTCTGGAGTGCATAGGAAGCAGCTGCCACCTAAAAGGGGACAACATAGTTGTTGGATTCAATTAAATTCAAGAACAACATTATGGACTCTTAGTGTAGGAAAGAACCATAGAAATTATATGGTTCCATTTTAATTTGGTATCATGCCCAAAAAATGGTCATTCAGACCCAAAAAGGAGAATTCCATCAGCAGGAAGATCAACTTTAGTAGAAAGATTTTATGTTCATTGAGCCAAAACTCATCTTTCTATAACGTCTGCTCATTTGTCCTGATTCTAAATATGGTTCAACAAAGAGAAAGCCTAATTTTATTTTCGACATAAAAGTCTGTTAAATATTTTAAGATAGCAACTGAGCATTTCCCATGTGCTTTTCCCGGACTAAATATGCAAAATTAGCTGATTTGGAGATTCTTTTTTATTTGGTTTTGTTTTGATATAATAATCTTTCATCAATTATCATAGCAATATCAATGGAAGACACTCAATTATTCCATTCATTCCTCATGTCACAAAACTTTTAAAGTTTTATTATCCAAATCACCCTCCTCTGGATTCATCATGCAATATTCTTTCCTAGAACTAGACATTAATCCTCATACTTAATAAGACGATGCATAAGTCTATGATCTTCCTATTCAAACAAAATACTTTATAAATGAAATTCACACATTGAGCCGGCATCAACATTTCTTGCCCTTCTCCTAGTCACTTCACATGGCTGGGTCATGTTGTATCTGCCACGTTCACTCTGTATTTCCAGTTTATTGCCCTTTCATATTCCTGATAGCAACCAGCCTGATGAGTGGCATTTAATATACTAAGTAAAATATACTGAATGAGTGGCTCACAGCCAATCCTCACCCTTAGTCCTGTGTTGCAGGAAACTCCTGTATTCCTAGAACACATTGTCCTCTGAGTTTACTTTTAACTAACTTGTACCCATATTAAATTTCATCCTATTAGATTTGTTTTGTGATTCTAGCCTATCAAAATAACTTTAATCACCCACCATTCCCCTAAACTTTATCTCTTCCTCCTAACATTGCATCAGTCACATATTTGGTAATCATGCCTGATATGTCTTCAATGAAGCCACTGAATTAAAATATTAAACAAGAGCCGGGCGTGGTGGCTCACGCCTGTAATCCTAGCACTCTGGGAGGCCAAGGCGGGAGGACCGCTCAAGGTCAGGAGTTCGGAATCAGCCTGAGCGAGACCCCGTCTCTACTAAAAATAGAAAGAAATTAATTGACCAACAACAACAACAAAAAATATTAAACAAGAGAGCCAACAACAGAGACCTCTGGTGTTTCACCAGAAATCACTCCAAGCTTCCATAATCCATTAATTCAATTTTCTAATAAAGTTACTGAACCAACATATATCTATTAGAATTACCATCCAGCCTGGGTTTTTTTTCCCTTTTCCACAAAAGAACATGAAATAATATATCAAACACTCTCCTAAAGCCAAGGTATTATAGGATACTATATTAGTATATGATACAATATTAGTATTAGTTAGTGCTCTCCAGAGAAACAGAACCAATAGCAATATATTTATTTATATCTATCTCTCTCTCTCTCTCTCTCTATATATATATATATAGCAATTGAGCATTTCTCAAGTACTTTTTTTCAGGCTAAATATGCAGAAGTAGCTGACTCAGAGATTCTTTTTTGTTTTGTTATAATAAATTCATTATATTCATGAATATAATGAACATATTAATATATGCATTAAAATATATATATATATGTGTGAGAGGAGACATCGTGGGAACTGGCTCACACAATTATGAGGCTGAGAAGTCCCATAATGTGCCGTCTGCAAGCTGGAGAACCAGGAAAGCCAGTGGTGTGATCCAGTCTCAGCCCAAAGACCTGAGAACGGGGCATGGGGGTAGGGGGACATAAGGAAGTATGGGAGGGGCACTGGTATAAGTCCCAGAGTCCACAGGCCTGAGAACCAGGAGCTCCAACATTAGAAAGCAAGAGAAGATGAATGTCCCAGCTCAAGGAGAGAGCAAATGTGTCCTTCCTCCGCCTTTTTGTCCTGTTGGGGTCTTTAGGAGACTGGATGATGCCCACCCACATCGATGAGGGTGATCTTTCCCACTCAGTCTACCAATTCAAATGCTAATCTCTTCTGGAAACACCCTCACAAATCCACCCAGAAATAATGTTTTACCAGCTATCTGGGCATTCTTTAGCCCAGCCAAGTTGACATATAAAATTAACCGTCACAGATACATTGCTATGTGCTCTCTCTCAAGTTCCTTTAAAGCAGGAATTTCTCTATGGCAATGTGCTTTTCCTGACTCTATAACTCTGAGATAAATTATGTCCACACAGAGCCTCCTATTTATAAGGTACGTTTTCAAGTACCACATCTACCATTCATCGAATGCCTGCCACATATAAAAAACTCTGCCCAGTGAGGGATGTACAGCATCTTGTGAAATGATCTTCATTACAACCTTGTTCATCAAGTATTCTTATAGCCATTTCAGAGCTGATGAAATAGAAGCTCAGAAATGCTAAGTAATGTACCCCAAGTGATTTTATGAAATAATATCTGTCATCATGTGACTCACATTATCACTGGGGCTGGCCACAAAATTTGTGGAGTCCAGTGAAAAAATTAAATTCAGCACTTCTTGTTCAAAAAAGTAAGTGAAAAAGTGAGTGTTCTTAAATGTACTAAAATATAACGCGTTTTTTTCTTCCTCCATCTCTCTTTCTCAATCTGTCATGGTGCTTTTTATTTGTTCTTTAATGTTGTTCTCCATAAAGGAGAATTGAAAATTTTAATTATTAACATGAATTTTGTCATTCATCTTTACATTATGCAATGCCAGTTTGGAATGCAAATATAACCACATTGAATTTTAATATAAAATCACCTAAATTACAAAATTTGTATTTAGGTGTTTGTATAATGTATATATGTTTCATTTAACCAAAATAACTGCATAACTTAACTATTTTTATTTCAATACTAGATGCAACACTGTCTATCTTCAGCTTACTGATGAGTAAAGAAGGACTAAAAGGAAAAGGAACTATAAATTGGCCCTCCCTTTCTTTCTATGTCATCAATTTCATCTTAAGTGGTTGACTAAGAGAGGAAAAATGAATGAGAAAGGATATGATAGAGTTCCTTAATCCTTAGCGTTTCTTAGAATGCCATTGCCTTCCCTCTGCATTCAAAGCAAGTTCCAGTTCCAAGAAGTACGTGGCCTCTCTGGGGCATCAGTGACTCCGCTTACTTAGTCATTGATATCACACAATTAACGGGTGCTTTGTTTGAGTCTTACTGAACTCCACACATTGTGGCTCCCCCAGAATTCTGCATTCATGGGGCCTCAAAAGTGCTATATACAAATGGGGCAGTGAGGAACACCAGATGGATATACTGTACCTCCTCTACTCACATGCATGCTACTTTGTCCCATCAGATTTCATTTGGCAAAACACAAGTTCAAGGACAAAATTATTAAGAATTTTAAGATAGCCACTGCAGAGCCTTAAACCAAACGCCCTGTGTGACTTCACAGGTCATATTCCCATGAAATTGACCCCAGTCGTCCCCACCTGCCTCTGAGACTTCATCTCCTGCTGTTCATTCCCTTGCTCACTACCCCAAGACTCAATGCATTTTTATTTCATTTAAAAATTCCAAGAAATTTCATACTTCATTTGCTTCACATGTGCTGTCCCCTCTGCCTGGAATGCCTTTCCCTATGATGTTCCCGTGTTCGTCTGCTTCTCATCATTGTAACATCAGCTCCAACTCTTCTCGCTTTCTCTGAGTGCCCTCTCCAAAGCATCCCCATCACTCTATCATAGTGCTCTAACTTCTCTTTTCTATACCACATAGACTCATTAGAATGCATCTGATTAACACATTTACTTGTTCACTGCCTGACTCTTCCACTAGAATGCAGGCTCCAGGACAGCCAGGCCCCCATCTGACTTGTTCACTGTTGGATCCAGTTCCTGAAACCTGGCCTAGCACAGGGTAGGTGCTCAATCCATATTTATGAAATGTATGCACAAATGAATGAATTATTGTGCTTATGCTAGACCACAGCTCGTGGTTCCTCCTCAATAAATATTAATTAAATTATAAATGTGCATAAGTGGCGAGTGCAGTGGAAAATCGGGATCTTTAAAAGGAGAGAATCATGTAAAAGAATTCACTGTAACGATGATAAGACAAATTACTTAAAAACAGATAGGTAGAAATGACCCCGTATTTCCCTCCACCCCCATTCATTTCCCTTTTCCTTTTCATGCTACAAAGCCATAATACTGAGCTGGTAGCAGCCCAGCTGTTGCCATGACAACTGACTTTGCAGACACAAACTTTCAGCTGAGATGAAACCACATGATGGAGAAAGAATTGTTTGGCCAAGGCCTATCGGAAATAATTACAATGATGATAGAGGAAAGAATTAGCTAAGTAAATTGGTTTTGAAAAACTGCATCTTCTTAGGCAGATAAGAAAATAGAAGATAGAGCTGAATCACACCAAAGAATATATATCTGTACTGGAAAGTCACACAAAGTCAAAAAAGATTTTTTTTTCCATTTTGTAAAGAAATAAGGTTAAGTATAAGCTGATCTGGAAGAAATAGCACCTTCTCAGACTCTTTGGTCACTTATAATTCAAGTTGAAACTGAATTTGTCTGAGTTTCAATATGTTTTTATACAATCAAAGGATTCTTTAAAAATTGTGGATAAATCAAATATCTAAAAATCAAATCTGAAGTCAAGTGCACTGGCTGGGTTGGTTTTTAAAGAAACTTTGGAAAAATATTTCTATAAAGCAAATAATTCTTTTGTTGTAGGACTAGACATTTCTCCCTGCATCAATCTTTTAAGTTTTTATATAATAAATATTTTTAAAGCCAAGTTCCCCCCAGTGACCAAACCAGTATCATTTAACTGGTTGTTTTCAAATGGCACCATCGTTCTGGATCATAGTTTATCCACATGAAATTGGGAAAATTAGTATTTGCCATCCACCAACCTCACCTTTGAACTTCACTGCTTTTTAAAGTTCTATTAGTTCATTTCTTAAAACAAACACACAAACCAAACACCCTGACAGTTGCCGAATCAGCTGTTTGTTTTCTTGTGTACATTCTCCCACCACTGCATTTCTCCATTATCACTGTCAGACATAGTTTTCACTCTTGGAAGGTGGAAAGGTTTTGTTTCAATTAAAGAAGGAGCAACTCACACATGGGAATATTCAAACAGCGACTTGTTTGTTCCTTTGTGTGCAACCAGGAGAGGTTAGTGCTTAGCTATATTTATGTCATATTAAGATGATTTTTCCAAATCCTTCAAAGATGCTGAAGGGAGGTTTCCATTTTCATGGAAACTTCAGAGGTTATCTGTGTCCATCAGCCATTTTTCTAATGCCTCTTCCCTTCTTATCCTACCCTAATAGTTTTGTACCAGTCACCCTGCAAGGTACATCTGGAAAATCAGCTCAGTCCAATCCAATAACCATTTATTTTTTGCAGTGTGCTTGGCACCAAAGATAAAAGAGAAGGAGTTACAGAACAACTGCCTTTAAGGAGTTTACAATCAATCTAATTGGAATTGGAGTTTATAATCGATCAACAATGGTGGGTATATATGAAGATAGAAAAACAGGCTGTGATTCAGAAATCTGAATTTTAAAAATGACAGGATTGAGAATGATGGAGAGACCTCAGGGAGGTGACAGATCTGAGTTGAACTTTAAAGAATGGGAAGGAAATGGTCAGCAAGAGGAATGGGAAAATACTCTCAATCAGGAGAGCTGTAAGGAGAAGGACCCAATTCCATCACCATCCATTCATCTCGGTGTATTGCTGAATATTTGGAATACTCAGTCACTAGGTTCTCGTCGCCTCCCTAGTCCGTCCTTCTGATAGACCACTGTCTCCCAGGTTCCCCAGTGAATCTTCCACCCTGCCTTGTCATGATCATAAAATAAAGCCACAGCCATGGCATTTCCATGCCCAAAATTCTTCAGTGGCCCCAACATTGAAAAAGAGTTGAAAAACTCCAGAAAGTCTATTGATAACCCACTGCAAAATGCTTTCCTTCTTTTTCTGTTTTCTCCTCTTGCTCTGTGCACATGGCATAGCACAGGAGATGTGGCCATCATTCCCTTCCTCTCTTCCCAAATTCCCAGATGCATTCTCAAAAATCCAGTCCATTTTTATACCCTCCTTCTTCCTCACATCTCTGTGCAGTTATCATTTTCCTTGCCAGATTTGATCTCTGTCTTTATCAGTGTAATTCCAGATGGTCTTCCAGATCTTTCTAAACTGCCTTCTGTACCCCAATCAGGCAAGAGGATCCCAAATTTCCCTTAGGCAGTGAGTGAGGAAAATGGTTATAAAAACACTTTAAATTTTCCTGTTGAATACATTATCTCATTAAATATTGCCAAGAGCCTTTTGATGTAAATCCAGTTATCACAGATAAGTAGAGGGCCTGAGGGTGAGCTATGAAGGGGAGAGGGACTGTACCCTCAGTCTGCTCGACTTTAAAACTCAAGGTCCCATCCATGACAATGCACTGTCTCCTTTTTGTGCCCTGCAAAAAATTGGTTCTCAAAAGACACTTTAAGTAAAAGTGCTCAACAGAGGTTTGATAGCTCATAGACTGCAGAGCAGCACATACACACAATGGTTAAGTGAATTTTTCATCAAGACAGCGAGCGTCAGACAAGCGGAGAGGAAGCCCGGGAGCCCTGCCTTTGCGGCTCCCTAAGACAATGTGAATAGCTTTAGAAACTTTTCACTTAAGGAAATTAGAGGCTTAATACCAGCAACACTGAATGTTTCTCAGGAGTTTGTCTCCCTGGAAACTGTAGCAGCTGTGTGCAAATTAATCAGTGATTTGCAGGCTACACAGAGCTGAGATGGGGGAAACAGCTGGGCGTATTTGTGAAAGTTTGTCAGGGATGTACTAGCGTGTTCGGAGGTACCTTCTTCGTTAAGTGTCATTTTGCTGGCAAAGAAAAGGAGAAAGTGAGACAGATCCTGCCTGTGTCTAGAGGATTAATTAAAGCCTGGCAGAAATCTGAAGCTGCATATCTCTTCTCCTTCTAATTTAGGCGGAGATTTACGGAGAGAAGGTCTGGGGAGCCAAACTGCATCAGGCACAGTGCTGATGGGCGGCTCATCTGATAACACCGGTGGCATTCCTCTTTGAATAAGCAGTGCCTGGCGCCCTGCAGCACAGCTGTGACACCCGGCCAGGAGTCTGATTTGAAGTACCATGGCCCAAGCCAGCCCTCCCTCTTCCTGCCCCTCCTGCCGTGGCCTTCCCTCTGCTTCCAGCCCCCACCCAAATTTAGAGAAAGGATCAAAGAAAACACCAGAGAATCCACAGTGGGTCTAAGTAAATCTAACATGTCATGACTCACTTTTTTATCTTTAAATATATACGGAGAAAGTACAGACAATGAAAAGAAATCAACAGCACACATACTGAGAAAAGGGAACAAACTCTTCCGGAAAAACTAATTGACAAGCAATGATAACCTACTTTTGGAGACCAGAGGTCCTGTTTTAAGCTCATTTGCTCACTTAATTTGACCTATTTGTGTGCCTTTGTCACAACAATGTCCTGCTGTTTCTAGAACCCTGCCCCTTACCTAACCCGATATCTTGTGAAAAGTTGAATCCATTCACATTTATTGAGTACGTAAGGGGAGATCGTTTCCTAGCATTTGCTTAGAAGTCAAATATAGGGCCCTATAAATTGTTTTATATTTTGTTTCACTGTTGAATTCAAGATTCTTTCTCACCTAGCATCTTGATAGAGACCTGGGGGTGCTAGGCCTGGCTTGGGGGTCCTGTCTCCAGTTCCTTGAAGATCAATCCCTGACCATGCCTGGGAGAGGAGTGCTGGTCCTGAATTGCATACGGGGTGTCCTAGGAGGTTTGATGAACCTCTCAGGTTATCTCTGACCTGCTGTCTTCACCTCTTCCCAAGAGTATGTAGTGAACTAAGTCCCCCACTGAATCTCTGAGATGGTGGGTGGTACTTGTGAGTATGAATCAGCCACTTCCTGTTTGCTTGAGTTGGAAGGCTCTACGCTTAGCTATGGGGTGGTTCCTCCATTTGTTGATTGAAGCTTGGAAGAGCCAGTTGCCAAGGTGGTCCTTTGGTCCTTCAAGTGGGGCACACGAATGCCTCAAGCTTTAGGAGGAACCCTGTAGCTCCCAGGGGTTGCTTGATCTCTACTCCCCCTAAGGTAGGGGAGGAGCAAGACAAATCATGCCTGGATTGCAGGGGCTGGAGAGGCTTTGCAAAGCCTCAGCAGAGCTCAGAGGTTGCTTATCGGGCTGCTAGGGGGAGCCGCTGGTGTGAAGTTTAGGGCAGTCTGTCCAAGCAGAGAAGGCTGTTCCCAAGGGAGGGGCCTAATTGCTTGAGTGCTAGGTCCCCAGACCAGGCTCTTTCCGCCCTTGTCCACTGGAGCAGTTTCTCTGTGGGATGGGGTAAGCACCCTCCCTATACACTCGCTGGAACTCCACAGCACTCTCCCATCAGGTCAGTCCATGTGGTTCCCTCACTGCCTGAGACCAGCCCAGGAACTACCCCTCAGTCCGTGTATCTGACCCACTAGTGTGTGTCTTCTCCTCTCTATCTTCTTTCTCAGCTTTGTCATTTTTCTCAGTTGGGTCCCCAGATGTCTCTGTTGTCTCTCCCTGTAATCCACACCTGGGCTACAACTGCTCTCTGCTCTCCTCAGCCCAGTATACTACCTTCCAGCCAGGACAATCCAACAAGCAATGTCTCTAGTTGGCCATATTGGCTGGTCTCTGCTATATTTTTTTAACTTATCCTTTATTTGGCTTGATTGTATAACATAGTAATACAGTTGACCCTTAAACAACACAGGGTTAAGGGCTCCAATCCCCCACACAGTTGAAAATCCATGTATAACCTTTGACTCCCCCCAAACTTAACTACTAATAGCCTACTGTTGACTGGAAACCTTGACAGTGACATAAAGAGTCCATTAATACATATTGTGTATGTTATATGTACTGTGTACTATATTCCTACAATAATATAAGCTAGAGAAAAGAAAATGTTATTAAGAAAGTTATAAGGAAGAGAAAATATAATGACTATTCATTAAGTGGAAGTGGATCATCATAAAGGTCTTCATCCTCATTGCCTTCATGTTAGGTAGGCTGAGGAGGAAGAGGAAGGGTTGGTCTTGCTGTCTCAGGGGTGGCAGAGGCAAAAAAAAAATCCACATATAAGTGGACCCACGTAGTCCAAACCTGTGCCATTCAAGGGTTAATTGTACACAAAACATCCGTGTTATACCATGTGAGAGTTCACTATGAGAAAGTCTCCCTTTAACCACCTCCAGCCTGTTTACTCCCCACTAGTGCCCACTGTCTGAGACATCACCACAGATCTGTGCACACCCTTCCTATCTCTTTTCTACACAGTGCACACAAATGCACACCTGTTTTTTCTGAGTTTGTTTCGATCTAATAAAAATTTACATAAATGCAAATTAAAACGTATATATTGCTTTTTGTTTTGTTTAGTTTTAACTAACAATAACTCCTGCAATTCTTTCCAAGACAGTGCAGTATTTTATTTTAGACATTCCTAACAGGAATACCTCACATGTATCCAGCACCTTACAGCACGTAAAGTCCTTCCACATATATTACTTCATCTGACCTTCACATCTTCCATAGAAAAAAAGTCTGAAAGTGAGGTAGTAAAAGTCAGAAATAAAACCCAGATCCAACCACTCCCATCTCGGTGCCCTATTCTGACCCGGTGTCTTTGCCTACAAGCTCTTATTAAATTCGCCTCACGGCCCCTTGACACATGTTCATTATTAAAACATTTTTGCCTGGGCAAGTTTCTGTAACCTTTAATACCCGTGACCCCCAAAACATCTCACCTCCTGATCTAAATTAGTAGAGAGAGAGGAGGAGAGAAGAAAAAAGGTAGTGAAGTAAAGGAAAGCAAGAAGGGAAGAAGTGTCCAGCAGCTGGGTTAGGGAGATTGAAAATCGTACGGAGCTATTTCTAGTGAATTTTTCACATACGAAACTGTAAAAAGAAAATTATGAGCAAATGTACAAAAGTTTTAAAGAGCTGGGGCATAGCCCTTGAAATCAGCCTGGAAAACTCAATGCTTGAATCTGACCTGTGGATGCAGTGCACGTGCACACACATACATACACACACACACATGCACACACAGAGGATTTTGGAGAGAGAAAGTCTGTTCCCATTTTCCTCTGCCTCTTGTTCCCAACACATGGCTTTACATTAACTCAGAGAAAAAGCCCAAGCAAAAGGCAAGCTATACGTTCACCTAGCAGATTTAGATTTTCTCAAACCCTTAAAAGACACTGTCACGTGTGCTTCAAAACATCATAAAAACAAGTTGGAATGCCTCTTCCTAGGGCAGAAGAGGAAATCAATACATTCTGATTTTCTCCTCCGTTAAACTCTCAATGACTGAAACAGTAGTGTAGCTGGGGAGAGTTTAGTAGCTCAACAACCACATACTAAATTCCTTCTCCTTTAAGATTACAGGGGCTTATTTAGGTGGCTACTGGTAGAGCTTTAGGGCTTTAATGGGTACAAAAATGAACCAATAATCGGCAAAAATAAATACAGCACTCATGTAAGTATGACGATAATTATTTGTGGAACCATCTGGCATAATAGCTTCCCTCATAGCATGAAAACTAAATGCTACAACGCTATTAAAGTCAATAAACAAGAGAGATTATTAAGTGAAACAGTGCCATGAAATTGGTGAGCAAGGATTTCAGAGGCACTAAGAATGTTTCTCAGCTAGAAGACAGACCGCTTTGTAGGGAAGATGGATAGAAAATATCAAGGATTCGGTCATCCTTGAGCCCTCTATTACCCCATATCCTGTGTCCAATCCACTGGCAAATCCCACTGGGCTAATTGCCAAAATTCATCCCGAATCCGTCTACTTCTTTCTATCTCTACAGCCATGACCACAGTCTTTGCCAACATCATCAAAGGCCCTGCAAGTCCCAGACCAGCCTCCCTCCTTCCGCTCACTATCAATGTCCCCTTTACAGGGCAGAGGTCCTCTTGTATACATGTAAATCCTGTCACTCGCAGGCTTAAAATCCTCCAAGATCCTCCCACCTGTACTGGTTTCCTAGGGACTAGGGTAACGACGTACCACAAATTGGGTGGCTTTAAAGGACAGAAAAGTATTGCCTTCACAGTTCTGGAGGGGTGAAGTCTGAAATCAAGGTGTTGGCAGGGTGTGGTCCCTCTGAAACCAGCAGGGGAAGCCTCCCTCACCTCTGCTAGCGTCTGGTGGTGTGCTGGCAATTCCCGGTGTTCCTTGGCTAGTAGATGCTTCATTCCCAGTCTCCCTCTTCAGAAGTCCTTCTTCCCATGTCCTCACTCATCGTCCGTCTGTGGCTGTCTCTCTCTCTGCCCAAATCTCCCCTTTTTATAAGGATCCCAGACATATTGGATCAGAGCCCTCTCTAATGACCTCATTTTAATTTGATTACATCAGTAAAGGTTCTATTTCCAAATAAGATTACATTCTGAGGTACTGTGCCTTTGGACTTCAACATGGTTTTCTGGGGAGGATTGGAGGGACACCATGCAACCCACAGCACCAATCTAGAACAAACTGGAAGAGCTTGATTACTCAGTTGGCAAGTCCCCACAGGGTGCAACCCCTGCCTACCCCTCTGATCACATCTCACCCAGCCCTCGCTGCACCGGACTCTTTGACATTCCTCAAGTGTGTCAAGTTCTGTGCTGCCTCTGTGGATGTGGCCACCTCTAGCTGCAAGACACCTTCTGGGTCTGCTCATGGTGGCACTCTAACCACCAGCCGTCGCTCACTTATCACCTCCTCAGCAGAGGCACGTCCAGGTTTTCTGGGGCCTGAAGCTTATACAACTTTGGAGAGCCTTTCTAAGAAATAGAGTACACAACTATACAAAAAAATAGGTCTAAGGCTTTGGAAGGGGCCCAGGCACAAGAAGGGCCCTGAAACTCATGCTTCATTTTCTTAGGAGTGAAGTTGCCTCTGATCCTTGCTTCTCTGAACACCTTGATCCAAAGATATCTCCACCACTTACTCTCTAAAGTTACTCCGTTTTATCTTCTTCTTATCACACTTATCACTCACCATTAGCACTTACTAAGTCCGAAATCATCTTAAAAAATATTAACTTTCGTACACATTGTATCTTCATATCAAATTAGAATCTCTAAGAAAGGGAAAGCCTATTGATTTTTTCTAGTAGAGCCTAGATCCTAGCATAGTGCTCTGTATAAAGTTGGCACTCAGTGAATAGTTATTGAATTCAGAAATGCATGCATGAGTTAATGATAATAGTATCAATGACTACGAGTCCAACAGTGCTTACTTTGTTCCAGGCATAGCCTGCTATTATCTCCCATCTCATTAGTATAGAAACACCCCCTGCACCCACCCCACTGCTGCTTACACAGGGAGGTTAGGAAAACTTGCCCCTGGCTGGCTACTGGCAAATGGCAAAGCCAGGCTTTAGAGCTGGCATTCTGGATCTATACTCCGTGCTCCAAACCCCACACTTCCCTGCTGGAGCTCACAGAAGCTTGTTTTGCTGACTAATGTTCATCACTGTGCCCCAGAGACAGCAAGCAGGAGATGCCCATTTCACAGGGATGAAGATTTCGCAGAGAAGATGCAGTAATTTTCCCCTCAAACCATGCACATATAAAAGAGTTTTTGTCCCAGGGTTCTGATGGGACAACATAGGCTATCCTTGGAACCCAATTCCATAGGGTCATCGCCACCTCCTTGCCAGGCCAGACTTTAATATATGGTGAATTAGGGAAAATACCAATGATCAAGTCAAATATGCCACCCAATAGGAGCTTTCTGTGACCTCCCCAAAGGCTCCGAATTGTCGTGGGGGCTCTGCTGTCATGATTTATATGCTTCTCCTTCTGAGTGGGTATGTGCGAACACAAATACAGAAATGATAATAGCTGATACAAAGTATTCCTTAGGTGTGCTCACCTCGAGTGACCCACTGGACTCCATTCACATAATTTCTTATCCATTGAGTTTTAGAAGGAAAATATCTAGTTCTTAAATAAAAAAAAATCAATAAAGTCTTTTGCATTCTTCCTGGCATAAAATAGACTCTCCTTGACTTCTCGCTGATGCACTTGACAGGCCGCGTATACTGCAGCTCTTGCTGTCATAAATAAGGCAGAAAGAGAAGTCCACAGTGGGCTCTCGCTTTTCTGCAGCATAGCAGCAGCAGGCAATCAGCTTTATTGGAAATGAGTACATGAGATAGGAGGGCAAAGTTGATAGGAGGAAACAGGGAAAGTACATGTTTTTAAGCAAAACTCCCCTGTATTATGAAATATCCCCATGGAGCCTTTCTTTGAACAAACACAGCAGACGGCCATTCCATCCAGTACCCCTCGCCCTGCTTGTTCTGCCCTGCTCTCTTTTGTAGTCTTCCTTTAATCCATGGCAACAACCGGTGATCTCAAATGGCTGGAGGGGAGCACACTCTCACACCACCGTCTGAGCCAAAGGATGAATTGTGTTCCCAGAATAACTGCACTCGCACAAGTGATATCAGAAAGATGAAGTGAAAACCATGGGACCCAATCCAACTCCATTTTTTTATTTCCTGATGCTGCTGATGAGAAGAAAACACCATTGGACAATGAAAAAAAAATACATACAGCTTTTATTTTATAATAAGGGGTGAAGAGAGGAGGAGAGACAACCTAAGTCCTTTGCTCTTCCTTCAGTTAGAATTTCCTCGAGTAGCTGAGGTTTTTGTTATCTACCAACCACCTTGTAGAAATAGCTACACTGACTACCCACATTTTTAGGCTGAATTTAGAATATATCATCAAAAGAGGGACAGAAAAAAAAGGGAGGATTTTTTTTCCCTTTTTTTCCCCAAATTGTTATAATAAGTTCCTGGTAATGACAAAGGTTTTGCTTTATGTAGTAGATTATTTCTTATCGTTGCAACAGAATGGTGCTTAAGGATATATAATTTAGTAATTTATTTTAGGTTTGAGCTTTTATTAGCTCACTGGAATCACAGCTGAGACCAGTGGACTGCCCAAGCTCAACAACTTGTTCCTCTCTGACCCAGAATACATGGAGATTACAACCTGACCCCAATCTGGAACCAGGGACCTTACGTACTGGTGCCATTCTGAGAGCAGGGCTCAAACATTACAAAGTGACCCCCCACCAGGGCCATTCACACTGTTCTTCACATCACTGTACTGACTGTGCCACCTCTACAGGTTTTGATGGACAAAGCCAATGCAATGTCTTTCAGATGAAGGCAATGCCCCTTTTTCCACTACCTATAGAGCTTTTCAGTGCAGTTCCCATAAACTTATGATTACAGGGCCTCTGCCCATGGTTAAATTAGGCCACGAGATGGTCAACACAGCCTTGAGTCATCAGGCCTAGAATGTTGTCCCCAGATGCTCTGGCAGCACCTCTTGTACCAAGTCACTGCCTGTTAAACATCAAAGCAAAATAGCAAATGGTGCTTTTATTAGCTGCATTTCTCTTTTAAGCTCTTCAGATTCACAGGCTGATGCAACCATTCTCCCTTTCAAAGAGTAGGCTCCTTGAGAGCAGGGGCTCTTTGCTTGTTCTTGTATTTCCAAATTCTATCAAGCAACACTTCAATAAATGTTCATTCATTCATTCATTCAAAATACATTCATTAAATTTCTATCATTTCCTAGGATAGGGTTGTGATCAAAACAGAAAATCCTTACTTTCTGTGAGTTTGAGAACCAATCCCAATGTCAACTGAAGATTTATGTAAACTGGTCATTACAGTCTGTCATAAGAATTATGAAATAAGATACACAGGACAATGAATGAATGAGTGAATAAAGATATAAACTCTTACTTTCCAAGAACCAGCCAGACATTCTGTGGTGTTAATTTAGATCCCAAAAAGAAGGAAAGGGTTTATGCTTTTATAGCTTCATTACTTCATTCCCAGGCACCAGAATACAGATGGGCAATCCTCTTATTAAATTAAACGCATATGCATTCTTCTTGTTCCAAAACTCTTTCGAACATAAACAGAGCTCCGACACATCATTGGTGTGATTCCTTGTGCATCTCAAGGGAGAACAGGTATTAAATTTTCTGTCAAATAATTTCCTTAATATTAAATATATGTCTTAAGAAAATTTCACCAATATAAAATTTTTGCCAAATGACTAAGAATGAAATATACTTTGGACATTTAATATGAAATGGACAGTTTCAAATAGCTTTACACATGTTGAAAGTTTAAAAAGTTGTTTGTTAAGTCCTTTAGTTATAATTCATTTAAAAATCCCATTATGTTTGGTTACACAAGAATGGCTTTAATACACTTAAAGATGCAGTACTCCTTAGCTGTGACATATTTATAGTCTGAACATTAAAAGGTTTATAAAATAAGGCTATATTTTCTCAGTGTCATACATCCCTCAATGAAGACAATTATTCAGTCTGCCTGTTTGTAATTAGGTATGAAATAATTTACAGTTATGAAGATAAGTGAGCAAAAATTTCTAGAATAACTGCATATTGTATTTTACTATTAAAACATTTTCCTAGCTTTCCAGGATTTGAGGAGTCATAAATTGCCCAGATCTGATTTCCACTGGATTTGTTTTGGAATTAATAAACATATGGATCTAATCTAGGTATGTGTGTCAAAAATCATGAAGGGAATGGCTTCACACAAAGCTGAAAATGAAATGGGATTGACATAAGATGACATTGGTTTGGTGAACAAGAGCAATGAGCTGCCTATGGTAACCCACAAAGATAGAGTCTAGCAGTTCTGAGGGAGAAAGGACACCCTACTGAGGTCACAAAGGCAGCTTCTGTTCAAATAACCCAGGGCTAGAGAGCTTTTCCTTGGCCACACTCCATACTTATTGTTAGAAGCTAACAACACTTTTAACGTGTTATCCCCGCACTGTATCTATGCTTTCCTGGAGTATGTAGTCAGCTAAGAGGAATGGATAGAGCAAAGCCAGTCTTTTTCCTTACTACCTCTACCAACAGAATCGCCAAACACATGAGACATCAGCCTGTTTCTCATTTCTTTTCTCTCTAATTCAAAACGAGTAGTGAAAATATAGCACTGCTATTGCTTTCATTCAAGCTTTATTCTGTTCAATATATTTCTCCTTATAACTTCTCATTTAATATCCATTCATTCTTCTAAAACCTGAGCAGGTATTATCTAATTTTTCTAATATTTTGCGGTTCCTCAAACTTGCAAAATGTGCTATGTAACATACATTGTCTTTTCAAAGTTGAAGTGAATTTAAGAAAATTTTGTAGAATAAACTTTATAATGTTCCCAGGATTCTTGCAATTTCCAATAGTTAACCAAAACACAAGGAGAGGAACACACAGTTTAACATAATATAATCCCATCCCCTGATCTCCACACCATCCTAGAGAAACCCTCAACGGAGCCTAAATAGAAAAATTGCTAAGTCAATTTTGTGTGAGTGAATCCGAACTCGCTACGTGGAACTAGCCTCTGAACAAATCAGTTCTGCCAAATCACATTCCATGAGTACTCACAGAGCGCTTGGCCTGAGGCCACAGACAAAGATTTCACCAAATGTGAAGATGTAGTTACTAAACAGCAAATCTATTCAGTTGTCACAGCGGAGCTGCGGGCTCTACCCCCTTTTACAAGTAACCCCTGACACTTTCTTTTTATTTTTTTTTCCAGTGGTTGTGCACCTGATTTATTAAATATTAACATTGGCTTGACTAAATCACTGGGAAAGACAATATGCCCGAATAAAGCAGGGTCAACCCTCTTACACATAATACAAAGGCTTCTCATTATTTCGTTCTTTACTATGGCACAAATCCCACCAAAACTCCTCTCTAGACAGTCCCCCAATATTAAATAAAAATACTAGGTAAAGAAGGATGATTTTTAAAAATCCTCCTGGAATGGGAAGGACTTTATGAAATAAAAAAATTGATGCATTAACTATACAAATATTTTAAAGACCATAAACAAAGGAGCAAATGATAAGTTGAGAAAAATTATTTGTTACATATAAAGAGCCAATTTCCCTACTCCCCCAAAAAAACTATTTAAAAATCACTAAGAACAAAAGAAATTTTAAAGAAAAACAATTTTCAACTGTCAAAACCCCACTAAAACAGTCTTTTTTAGAGATTAAAAATGGAAGAAATCCATAAGCACAAAAAGAATGGGAGAGGAGACAAAAAAAAAAGACAAAGTACCAAAATTTGGAAGCTAGAGATTACCTACATAAAGGAAAGCCAAAAAACAAAGCTATTTTCCTTGTAGAACCTTAGAAAGGCTAGGGTATACGGTGAGACTAAAAACAGGTTTGGTTGTCAGTCTACACATGAACTCAGACCCTGAGGTTCCCTCGCCAACTCCACATAGCCAGATTCGTGCACAACTTATTTTTGCTCATGTGTACATACATATTTAAAACTGAGTGTTCAATGGAAAATTCTAGGTAAAACATTTTCAAGTCTTTAAATATTAAGATGGAGTTTAGATAGCAAGGAAATATCAATGTATGGCTTCATATGGTCATCAAAGATTGTGTAACAAACCTACTTTCATCCTTTCTAAATTACCTGAAAAGCACAGGAGAAACATATGGGCTGAACATAAACCTTTCTTTCTAGACCCAAAACTCACTTTCTGGATCAATTACAGCAATACTCCTATGTCCTTAAAAAAATGAGAGGATTAATAAAATCTCATCTGGACTAATATTTTAGCCTGAAAGAATATTTCAAAGTTTAAGCTAAATTTATGAACTCTCATAACATGTCTTCAAAGACTAGTCCCAATATTATAACAATGCAATGTTCATATGCTGGGTCCTCCTTGGGAAGAAAAAATAAGAAACCTCCAAAATTATGAACCCACCTTCACACATTCCAACAAACATATTTTTAAAATAATAAATCAAATGCAGAATTCAGAGAGACTAAACCATGCAACAAAGTCTTTTATTATGTATGGATTTTTAAAATTACTTCCTCAATCTCTCCATACACAAGCAAAAATGTGTTATTTAACATATTGGAACTTGCAAATTTGATCATTGCCTAGAGAAGGGAAAATTATCCCCAAAACATGCTTAACCAGGAGGCCAATTCATCTGCCGACATCCAGGAACATGCAGATGAACATGATAGACAGACTGTCCCCCATCTGAACCTTCATTCACCACCATTCGATAACCCTTCTTCAGGCCTAGATCAGCAGCACATTTCTTGCCAACAATCATTAAATGTCCAAGAAGACTTTCATCATCATCTTCTGCTGCAGAAATCTGGGATATGAATATTTTGGATATCACCAGAAAATGTTTTGGTGCTTGAGGGGAAATGTCATGGAAAGCAAGACACCGGTCATCCTCAAAAATGATTTTGGCTGGGATTTCCTTGCGGATGATCTTCCTGAAGATCGTGTCGCCGCCAGGCCGAGCGACCTGAGCCTTGGCAATCTCATCTGCCATCCCGGCCTCCTCCCACGCGGCGGCCAGGGGAAAAGCTCGACACGGGCGAGGACCCTGACACTTTAAATTATGGGAGCTCACCGGCAGGTTGCAATCAACTTTCTTAATGGAAATAAATCTGAACCTAAACTGCAAAAAGTTTGAGATTAGACTACCAGAACTAAAAGGATGCATCTGAAATATCTTGCAACTGCAATTTTTTTAAAAGATTATATAGACTATGTTATCAACCAGGAGCATAGAGCTAAACCTAAGCGAGGGGCATAGGACAGAGAAGGTGACTTCAGGCCACATCTAGCAGCCAATTTGTACTATATATCCACAAGCAAAAATACCTCTTCTCCTGAACAACTCCAAGAGACCATTTAATATGATGTTAATTCATTATTTTATTAGTCTCTCTTCCATCAGGCAAAACACAAAGACAGCTTTCCAGTATCATGGTGTAGATACTACACCTATAAAAACAACCATCCAGGTCCCCATGCATTTCTCCCAAGTAGTGGTGGCTTGCACATGTCAGGTATACAGTCATGGCTGTGGAATAGATGAAATGTTGTTGCCAATTTATCTCAGTTTCTTCACTGAAGAGTCCTCTTATTTAAGGATATGGTGCAAAAACAAAACAACAGAGGCATGGGGGAAGCCAGGCAAATCCTGAGATAGAAGGAACTCAAGATATCATCTAGTCCAACTCACCCTGCTATACAGTAAACCTATGTGCAACCACATTCATCAGGGTTTGTTTGAACACTTCCAAAGAAAGAACACTTTGAAGAGTAGACCATTTACTTCTTTGGCAGGTAGACCATTGCTTTGCTGGACAGCTGTAGTTATTTTAAAGCTCCTCCTCCTATAGAGCATGAACACCAGTAGTTTCTAACCATGGTTCAAATTATGTATGACCACTTAAAACAGAATCTGTCAACTCCCCTTGTTAAGTTTTCAAATATTTGAAAACAGCTACGAAGTCTTCCCCAAAGTTTCCTTTCTCAGAGCAAAATCATCCCATTTCCTTCAACCATTCATTCAACCATTCAGTGTGCTTTCCACATCCTTCATTATCCTGGTTACCATCCAGATAGTTAATGACAGTCTCAAAATGCAGCACCCAAAACTGAAATCCATACTGTACACATATTCCTATGGTACCGTGGCAATTGGCAGAAATTTCTCCATGCAGGGTTAATGTTATGAAACACCTTTTAAATGAGCCAAAGCAGGCGTCCACATTTTTTGCTTGCTCTGTGTCTCCTACTTAATTTACAGTGTGGGCCACCAGCCATTAGGGAGGTGTGGGGAATGTGATTGTTGCCAATAATTGACCATTCCCTGGTTCAGGAGATATGTAAAACCCTAATGGAAATCTTATTCTTAAACCCACAGGATATATAATAAGAATAATAAAGTGATGCATTTGCAATATCTGCTTTTCTTTCTTTAAGAAATGAAAATATCCATCCTTATTTTATCTCACATGATGATGTACAAAGTAACTACCTCAAAATGAAATTCTTATGTTAAGTATTAAGGAGGGAACATGAGTAGCCTTGCAGGCACACACATTCCCAGAGCGTGCTAACTGCTGAAACATTTCATTAATGCATTGGTGTCATAGAGCTAAATGACTTTGGGCATTGTAATACTGGCTTCCATAGCAACCTATTGTCCTTGCACACCTATTTGTTGAATTGCATGCCTGCGCATGGAACTGTGCCATAGCAAGAAATCACCAAGCAGCTTCAGTAATCAGATCACATTAGGCTCCCAAAGGTGAAGAGGTTTGCTTGCATGTCCAGAGTAATCTCCACTTACAAGACATTTTATATTTCTTTTTTAAAAATATTTAATTGAAAAATAAAAATTGTACATATTCAAGGTGCACGATGTGATTATTTGATATGCATGTGCCTTGTATACTGATTACCATAGTCAAATTAAGTAACATCCATCACCACCCATAGTTACTATTTGTGTATGTGTGTGCGGTGAGGATGTTTAAAATCTGCTCTTATGAAATTTCAAGTAAACAATGCAGTACTATTCACAATAGTCATTATGATATACATTAGATCCCTAGAACTTATTTATCTTCTAACATCTCTCCCAGCCCCTGGCAGCCACAACTCTGTTCTCTGCTTCTACAAGTTTGACATCTTTAGAATCCACATATAAGTGAGATTATACCATATTTTTCTTTCTGAATCTGGCTTATTTCACTTAGTATAATGTCCTCCAGGTTCATCCTTGTTGTCATAAGTGGCAAAATATCCTTTTTATGATTGAATAATATTCCATCATATATATGTAAATATATATGTAAATATATACAAATATATGTAAATATATGTGATGGAATATCTATATTAACACACACACCACATTTTCTTTATCCATTCATCTGTCAGTGGATACTCAGGTTGTTTCCATATCTTCACTATTGTGAATAATGCTGCAAATGAACATTAGGGTACAGCAAGATATTCATTTTATTTCTTGTGGATATGATATATACCTAGAATTGAAATTTCTGGATTATATGGTAGATCCATGTTTAATTTTTTGAGGAACCTTCATACTGTTTTCCTGCAAGACTCATATCTAAAGAAAGAAGAGAATGGAAGGCTAGCTGGGTCAATATGGACTCCAAATTGCCATAAATTTCTGCATTAATTGTGGCTTAGGAATGGAATCAGGATATGCTGATATAAAATGGAAGAGGTTAAGAATGAGGCTTATCAAGATTGAGATATGCCAAGAAATAATGATTCTATGGTTGAATATGTCCCCAAATTCATGTGCTGGAAATTTAATTCCAACGCAACAGTGTTGGGAAGTAGGGCCTCTTGGGAGGTGCTTATGTCCTGAGGGCTCTTCCACTATGAATGGATTAATGCCATTATCAAAAGGCTTTTGGGAGTGAGTTCATGCTCTTCCAATCTTCTATCATGTGAAGACACAACATCATCTGCTTTTAGCCCTGTGCCTTCCTCCATGTGAGGATACAGCAAGAAGAGCATCACCAGACACCAGATGCCAGTGTCTTGATCTTGGACTTTCCAGCCTCCAGAACTGTGAGAAATAAATTTCTGTTCCTTATAAATTACCCAGTCTGTGGCATTCTGTTATAGCAGCACAAAAAGGACTAAGACAAATGATAACCATGACAATAGTTACAATTACAGACAATAAAAAATATTTATAGATAATAAATATAGATAATCACAACTAACATCATTGAAGATTTACTGTGTTTCAGCTCTTTTGCCACACACGGTAGAGGCATTAGTTCACTATAACCTTGTGAGAAAAAATATTTAAAAAAAATTTTTAAAGCTTATCTTTGGAAAAATTGCTAAAGATACCCAATACTTTTGATACTGCAAGGTCATTATTATGATTGCCTGTAAATTGTATAGAGTTTTTAAGATGATTGTAGTAACACATGGTATTGTATGTCCCTGAATTAAATAACCTCCCAATTCTGTGCACAATTTTGAACTAATTCTGTTTTGCATTTGTTTTGTCTTCCCCAAAGAGGTCACTTCTTGACATTCCTGGTGTCTCAATCTCTGGGAGTTTATCTCTTTCTCTTACTTCTCTCCTAAGGACTAAGAAGCCAAATAACTAAGAGTAATAGAATTACAAAGCAAACGGGAAAGCTTCCAAGAAAGTCTCTAAATTAAGTAAATGCATTAACATTAATATCCAAAGTTTTTAATATCTACTCACAGCCCAGGTTCTTTTTCCTTCTTCTTTATTACTGTTCTTATTGAGAATAGGCATGAGCCAGGAGACCTGTGGATACACGAGTGTTACTTATTTTCTGCAGTATATCACTGCTTAATCTTGATGACAGTCTTATTGCTGCAGATTTGGCAATCTTATTAAATAATCATCTTTAAGTGAAAGAGCTATTAAGAGACTAGACTGCCTCTGATGGAAAGAGTTGGACTCTTAGCCACTCTCACCTCTAAAAATAAACCATCTGCATTGTCAAGGTTAGTATTTTTCAGATTCTTTTGACATTGAGACTTTTTAATTATACTTTTTGATAGAATGATAAACTGGTGCTTATTAACTGTAATGTGCACTTAGACTGAACAGCAAAAAATGTTTTTAATTTCTGAGAGTATTAAATAACAAAATAGAAAAAGTAAATCACTTTATGAAATAATATAAACATATGTTGAAATTAGAAAACAAACTACTGCCTTGAATAGATGATATCTATCAACTTAAAGGGTAGCAGCTTAATTTTGCTTATGCAGCAAAGAGTAGCTAAAACATCTTGTATAAATCTTTCAGGTAATTTCTCAGGCAACTCTTTTCTGGTTCTAACATATTATTGTTTAATGTAAAATTGTAGCATAAAAAGAACAATTATACACTGTGTGAGACAAAGATTGTTAGTTATTTACCCAAAGTGAACACAACATAGGGTGATCCCCAGTGAGTAACTCCCTGTATAATACACTCACCCTTGATGTGGATGGAACCTATAACTTGCCACTAACAACCATAATGTGGCAAATGTGAAGGGATTTTGCAGAAGCCATTCAGTCCATAAGCAGTTAGCTTTGAGTTAATAAAAAAGGAGATGATCCTGGGTGGGCCTGACCTAATCAGGTGAGCCCTTTAAAAGAGGATTCAGACCTTCCCTGAAGTTAGAGACTCAAAGCAACAGAGATTCTTTCTCTCTTGATACCTTGAACAAGCAGGCTGCAATGAACTCTACAGCCACAAGCAAATAAATTCTGCCAACAACCTGAGAGAGCTTGGAAGCAGTTCCTTTCCTACTTGAGACTTCAGATGAGAATAAAACCCAGTTGACACCTTGGTTTCAGCCTTGTGACACCCTGGGCATAAAACCAAGCTAAACAGTGCCCAGAATTCTGACCCACAGAAACTGTGAGATAATGTACATGGGTGTCAGTTTAGGCCACTAAATTTGTTGTGATATGTTACATATCAATAGGCTATGAATGCATTACCTAATAGTGTCTCCCTTTTTGTGATGCAATCTATAGTTATGGCTGAGAATAAATTACTTTTCTTAGTCTTATTTAAACTGAGGTGTGACCATGTGACTGAGTTCAGGCAAATGAGAGCCTACATTACATAACAACCAATTCTATTGTGTAATTGAAAATAGTTATTTGGAAACGGTAGTACATTTGGACAATTTAATTTAGATGTTTTGTGAGCACAACAGGGCACTATTAGGCAAATGGAGAGTAGGTGACCACAAATGTGTGTGATTTTTAAGGCTCTAAGAAGGTTCAGATATTCAAAACCATCATCGTGTACCTGCATGTCATGCTGGCTGATGCATGAAAGTTTATCTATCAGACAACTATCCTTTCATTTTAAGGCTTCTCCTTCTTGTTAATTACAGATATCCACAGCATGGGTACCACTGAATGTGCATGCCACACACAGGTGGGTGGGAACAGATGAGTAAAAGATGGGGAGAAGGCACAGTGGTACTTGGCAAGGAGGTTCAAGCTCACAGGCTAATGGTGATAAGCACAAAGGGAATAAAAGAGTCTTCAAAAACCAAAAACCAAAAAAAAAAACCCCATAGCCTAGTTCACAATGTTTACTAAGCCAGGAATCCTTTCAACAGATGTTTAACTGGTAATCCCAGGCACAGAGATGCAGTGGGGAACAAGAACGTCCCCACCTTCATGATAATTTTGACTCTATCAGACACCACCCATAATTTCCAGGCTGATGCCATTTAGGTTTATTGATTTTGAAGGCAAGATGCAAGTGAGTACCTCTTTAGATTTCAAAAATCTAGACTTCAGGTCCTGGGAGCAAGATGGCGGACGAGAAACACCGCCAGTTAGAGCGTCTCTGCAGAAAAGAAAGCTTCTAGAAGATATTAGAAGAAAGAAGCATACATACATACGACCATACATTGGACGGGGGTTGAAAGGAGGAGTGCCGGAGACTACGGGAGACTCCACGAGAGGA
>VBSM01001979.1:13025047-13067578 GCA_008086735.1 Cheirogaleus medius | reverse complement strand
AAAAAAAAAAAATTAAAAAAAAATTAAAAAAAAAAAAATCTAGACTTCAAAAGTAAATTCTCAAATTCTTCATCAGTTAATTTGGTCAAAAATATCCCCCAACTATTTTATGTAAGTATATAGAATATTTAAAGTATAAATACATAAAGTATATTAATACTAAGGAGGAATTGCTATGGTTGTCCACATGTGCCAGCAAAATCATGTCTTTCTGGCTCTTGGCCAATCTAAGAAAGTTCATCCTGACAGTGTTTGGGGAAAATTATTATATCTGCTTGTATTGAAAAAGAGCATTCAACCATAAATGTTACATTACTATAAGACGCTATAATGTTCTACAAACCAGTCTGTTATACATTCCTACTTGGATGGTAGCATATTTCATGATTACACACATCCATGACAGAGATGAGCATTTATATGGTAATAACTACAATATGGGCAGCTGCAGCCTTTCACGTAAGCCATGAGGCTTTTTATAAGAAAAGGCCATTGGGGCACAATTTATCACCAAAAAGTGTGTTTGGCTGGCATGAAAAAATATTTTTTCATGCACACATTTTAAGTAGTAGCAGGAGCATGCATTATACCTTCACATCAAAATCAAAATAAATGCCAGTGTTTGGGTAGGAAAAAATATATGTAAACAGCCAAAAAAAGGAGACTTGCAAAGTTCCTCTCCTATGTCCATACCTTCTCCAGTAAACACAGAGCCCCATGTGCAAGTGGGACAAATGTCATTCTGAATACTATTTATAGAAAGAAAATGAAGTGGTTCAAAGAAAAATTACTATTGCTGGACAAAGAAAAACCCTAGCCTAGGACTGAGAACTCAATAGTATAGGACAGAAGAGGAAACAGGCATTTCTGATGACTTCAATAATTGTTTATAATAACTCTGGTGACATCAATAATTATACTGATAATAATTCTGAAAGTTAATATTCATTGAATGCTTACTAAATGGTCTAGTTATCCTTCTGGGTGTTTTACATGTGCTTTCTCATTTAATTCTCGTATACATGCCATCACTTCAGTGTTACTATTGATCCATTTTTGATAGCTAAACTGAGGCTTAAATAGATGTGGTAACTTGCCCCAGATCACTAAGTGGCAAGTTTGAGTTTGGGGCCCAATTCTGTGACTCCAATGCTCATGGGCTTCCTTCACCAAGGGCTGGAGAGAAGGCCATTCTCTTCTAGTAGGCCACAGACCATTGTGCAACAGGGCCACCCTGAAGCCCAGGCTTGTCACCAGGGGTAAATGCTATATCCGATGCACAGTGAGGGGTGCTGGCCACCCAGGGGGCAGGAATTTGAGAGATATGACTGCCTCAAATGCCTGTGGCCGGTGAACCTCAAAAGCAGATCAGAGCTGAAGGGAATAAGTGCGCATGTCTGAGCATGGACGGGACATGTGAAGCAGGTTTACTGTGCATTGGTTACCAGCGTGTCTGAGTCCACTGAGACGGAACACGCTCCTGCACACCAAGTTACAGGAAGTAGATTTATTACTTACAGAGAGGGACAACAGATAAGGGACAACAAAAGCCCAGGATGCACTACAGGCTGGTCCCCCAAGGCTCAGGGAAGATGCCTGAAGTGAACAGAATCTTCTCTGCCTCTGCCTCACTTTCACTGCAGCTGAGGGACCCCAGCCAGTAGCCCACCCTGGGTTTATAGCCTAGGGGCACCACGACATGCTGAGCTAGAGTGTTGAAGAGCATCCTATTGCTGGGGGACCTGGAACAGAACCCAGGCTGCTCTGGCCAGCCCTTCCCTGCCTCTGGCTGTTGCATTCCCAGCACATTCTGCAGTTATTCTTGACAACTGCAAGCGAGAAAGGAGGGAGAACTGAGTTGGTCCGAGGCCGCGTGGAGAACTGCCCTGCAAGCAGCTCCTGGGAAACTTGGTGGCTGGTAGGTGGGCGGGTAGGGTAAGCTGGGGAGGGGGTCCCTGAGGTCTTGCAGCTGTGCATGTGGGGGCTAATGGACTGGCAAAATTGACATTATGTAGTCTCATTGCTACCAAGAAGAGGACGTTTCACTTTGTACCAATCATGTGACTCAATACAGCTCTCTGCAGCTTCAGCAGTATGCCTGTGCTCTCCAGCCTGAACTAAAGCACTTCTATTCCTACCCCCCAGTAGGTTCTTGTCTGTGTGTGTGTGTGTGTGTATGATGCAAGACTGACTATAATGTCTGACAACAGAAGCATCACCAGAGGAAAAGGTCCCTTTATATCTTTGGCAAAGCAATTCTAGAGGCATCGGAGACACTGCCAAAAGTGGGGGTGACTATGTACATCATTTTTGTAATTAGAAAAAACAATGTGCTATGAAAATAAGTAGTGTTTTATTTTTACCTCTATTTGCAAGGTCTTCGATTTGGAGTTTTCCTCTTATTTTCATCTGGTGTGTGTTTTGCTTTCCATCCATTAATGCCAGATGGGGAGAGAGACTGCTTTCTGGCAGGAAGGGGTTAAGCACTCCTAGACCTGTAATATGCTTGATGAGTTAGGGTCTGTCCACTAACCCCAACATTTCAGAGGCTAAATAAAATACAGGTTTCTTTGTTGTTTATGAAAGTGACAACACAGGTGTCCCTGGTTGGGAGGTCTTCCTGGGCAGCTCCACTCCAAGCGGTGGCTCAGGGACCCAGGACCCCTTCCGATGTGGCAGCCCCCTCCTCCAGATCAGTGCTATGCAAAGTTTCATCCACAGGTCAGTTTCGGTCCATGAATTGGTGCCAGTCTGGGAACTGTTGGTCAATTGTCCGCCATGAGGTAAGTATGGAAATTGACAGTGAGCATTTGGAAACTTTAAAAACTTGACAATGTTTCGTATTCAAGTCCAAGATAAGTGGATTTTTCTCATTCAACAGAGTACATAGACCATTTCAGGTGTGGTCAAACTCTCCTGCCACATGTGGCCCCATAGCAGATTGGAAGTATAAGAAAACATAAATGAATAACAGGTTGAGAGCTAGATAAAGTTCTGTTCTATATGCTCAGAGTCCTCCTCACTTCACTGGCAGAAAGAGCATAGCAAGTTGTCCACAAGAGGGTTTTATGTTACCCACCTGGCAGGGCCCCAAGTCACTTCTGCCCATTCTGTCGGCAGATCTCGATCATGGGGTTGAATCTATCCACGAGGGAGGCTGGGAAATGGTCTGATTGAATGCCCAGTAGAATAACGGAAATAGGCAGTCATCCATCCTCTGGCAACCATTGCTGCCTCTGCTACCAGTTTCTGTTGAGCAAGTGATGCAAGAATGACAAGGAGGGACAGTTCTATTACTTTCTAGCAGTGACATTATCACCCTGAGTGTGCTTGCGGTAGCCACCCCCACAGAGCCTTCAAATCAGGCTTGATTCCTGTCTCATTCCTAAGTCACCTTCTCTGCCTTTGTATTGATTCTTTGAGCTCCTGAAAACCTTCCAATAAACACTCTTCTGCTTAAGTTATCCAGGGCTAGGTTCTTTGTGAGCAATTTTTAAAAATCCTAAAGTAATGCCAAAGGTAATAGAGGAGAATGGGGATAGGGGTAGAGATCAGAGATAGAAAAAGAGAGAGAGAATGGGGGGGGAATGATATTTAATCTAGAGAGGAAGATTCTTTAAATAAAACACATTATGACTCACTCACTGATTCAGAACTGCCATTTAAACAATGTCAGTCCTATAGGTCATGGACTATCCTTTACTCTGAAACAAGAAATGAGTTCTACAACTCACTTGATCATTTCTACATCTCACTAAACAAATCAATTGCATTGATTGTGCTAAAAGATAGAAGTTGCTTTTGACATGCAAAAATAAGAAAGAATGTCTGAAAGGTAAATCATTTTATCCAAATCAAGGTTTTTGCATAGTGTGTACTTAGTGACATTCTTTACCAGAGGGACCCTCTAATTTTAAGTAATTATTCTATAAAGATAAGCTGAATTTTATGGAATTTAAAAATTTTGGTGGAAATTAGTTTCAAGGACTCCATGAAAGCTCTAGCAGAGATATGGCCCAGATCCTCTGGTATAGACCTACTTTCTCTAGCCCCTGAAGGGTATGACCTACTGATTCAAGAATCAAGGGAGTTTATTGTCTTACCAAAAAAAAAAAAAACAAGTCTTAGATCAGAAATGTATAATATTTTGGTATAAATTCTCCCAGAATGGTAATGTTAACCTGGAGTATAAAGGAGCCTTGGCTTGGCAAAATAGTTTTCAGCTGGGCACAGTGGCTCATGTCTATAATCCCAGCACTCTGGGGAGGCTGAGGTGGGAGGATCACTTGAGGCCAGGAGTTTGAGACCAGCCTGGGCAGCATAGCAAGACCTAGTCTCTACATACATACATACATACATAAATAAATAAATAAATAAATAAATAAATAAATAAATAAATAGGAGTTTTCCAGAACGTGGAGAGTCAGTCACTATGTATCATGTCAGCAGACCTAGTGAGTCCCCAGTGATGTTGCATCTTAGTTTACGCTCAATTTGCCATCTACAGTGCCTCTCTGTATAGAAGAGCACTTTGGGCTCTCTGAGGTTTCTTTTAGCACTCCCCAGACCTCTCTGAAAAGAGTGTTGCTTTCAGACAAAGGCCAAGGGCTCCTGGTGTTCCTCGCTTTCCCTGCTCCACAGTCTAGTACTGACAACTCTCCCTCTCCAGGAAAATCCAGCAAGGAGTAATCACCAGCATTCTGGAAGTACACAGTGGTTTGTCTTATAGCATTGATGATACCAGAGTCAGCTTGGCTGAGCCTCAAATGTGAGTAAAGAGCCTTCTCAAGAGCTCTGTTCAAGTTGTTGTATCTTATTTCATTCTACCGAGTCATTTCTTGGTGCTTTGAACATGAGAGATTTTGAACATATTTCTCTGCTATTTGGGCTACTAGACTTTGCACTCTCATTTGGTAAGGGTCGGAAGTCATAAGCTGGAGGGCTGTAAGTAGGTGAGGCGTTTTGTTTGTTCTACATGATGTTATCTTAAAAATACAACTTAGATTTCAATGTTTTTAAATTGGGAAGATTTCACATAGATATATGATTTCTAGAATCGCTAGTGGATTTGGCAATACTGGGCTTGCATTCTCACATGGCTTCAATCAGCCAGAGTCTAGAAGAAGCTGCTCCCTTCAGGCAGCACATGCAAGTTCCAGTTTACTAAAAACATTCACTATAATCTCCTATAATCTTTCTCCTGACTCAGAAAATTGGGAAGAGGCCGACAGCATCTGGACCACTCTGAGCAAGCTCTAGGATAGAGGTAGGCCTGACTTCAAAAAGGGGCAAAGGGCCACTGTCTCTTTAAAAAAATACCACTTTCCCCATCTTCAAAGGTCTGGAATCCCTCTAGTAGGATGCTTCCATTAAATATTGCCAGAGGACTTCAGGGGTAATAGCCATTAGGTGAGGATGCACAATGCCAATAAATATGCTCAGATCCTTTCTTGGAGCTGGTTTCAATAGCAAAGGGATTAGAAAAGAAGATTCTAGGTACAAAATGAAGCCAAACATAAGTGCAAGGCAGGCAGATGGGGTCACAAGTGCCTGAGGCCAGAAGGAAGGAGTTTCAGGAGAGGCCTCCCTGCTAGAGAACCTCACAGAGACCTCACTTAACCCAGACAAAAGATTCTCAGTCTACGACATGACCTTGCTCTGTGAAATGGTGACTTCTAAACTTTACCCCTCTTGCCCTTCAACAAATATTCATTAGACACTGCTCTGAATGCTTTCAAATGCATCAAGTCAACACTTGGAGAAAGAGGACCCACTGATCAAAAGGGAACTCTTTCCTGCTCCTCATCACCATCCTCCCCCATTATCCTGTTAAGTGATAACCTCTGCTCTAATGCTCTGCTCAGGCTGAGTGAGGACCAACCTCTACACTCTCATTGTACTCCTAAGCACATCTCTCTGCTGTAGATTCCACCAAACTGCCTTAAAATGATATAGCAACATCTTTCTCTCTCTCCCATTAGACTCCCTGAAGCCTGCATCTCATTCACAATGAAGCATTTGGCACATGATAAACATTCAGGCAATCCTACATCTGCACACCAGTTGGCAGGAATTCAGGGGGAAATGTGCAACCAGCAAGTGATATGCAGAACTCAAGTTTTGACCTGGAAATTGAGTTTAAGGTGTCATCAGGATTGAGGTGATGGCTGCATTAATGGGGATTGGCACAATTACAAAGGAAGATAGAAAAGATCCATAGACAAGAGGAAGCAAACCAGGGAATCAACTAACCAGAAGGAAAAGAATCAAAAGATTGCAATGTTTTGGAAAGACAAGGAGGAAAAGCTTGCAAGATGAAATGTGTGATTGACATGGCAACATCTTGTAAAGCATTTGAGTAAGATGGAAACTTTTTTACATAAATCAGATTGTAGAAATGGTGGTTGTGGATTATTCTTCTTCCAAGGAATATGGTAAAGGATAAATATTGAGTAAAACAACAGAAAAGCAGGGGCATTTTTGAAAAAGACATTTTTTAGATGAGTACATTTGTAGCTTAAGAGGATGGATTAGATAAAGATAATGGAGAAATCAGTTCTAACAAGTTTTTTTGTGGAGTCTTTAGGTTTCTCTAGATATAATATCATATCTTCTTCAAACAAGGATAAATTGACTTCTTCTTTTCCAGTTTGGATGACCTTTATTTCTTTCTCTTGTCTGATTGCTCTAGCTAGAACTTCCAGTATTATGCTGAAAAACAGTGGTGAAAGTGGACATCCTTGTCTTGTTCCAGATCTTAGAGGAAAGGCTTTTGGTTTTTAGAACTGATAAAGAAGTTCAGTAAATTTGCAGGGTACAAAATCAATATACAAAAATCAGTAGCATTTCTATTGCTACTATTGCCAACAGTAAACAATCTGAAAAAGAAACCAAGAAAGTAATTCCCCATTACAATAGCTATAAAAAAAAAATAAAATACCTTGGAGTGAACGTAACCAAAGAAGTGAAAGATCTCTATAATGAAAACCATAAAACATTGATAAAAGACATTGAACAGGACACCAAAAAATGGAAAGATATTACATGCTTATGGATTGGAAGAATCAATATTGATAAAATGTCCAGACTACCCAAAGCAATCTACAGATTCAATGTAATCCCCATCAAAATACCAATGACATTCTTCACAGAAATAGGTAAAATAATCCTAAAATTTATATGGAACCACAAATGACGCAGAACAGTGAAAGCCATCCTGAGCAAAAAGAACAAAACCAGAGGAATCACATTACCTGACTTCAAATTGCACCTACAGAGCTGTAGTAACCAAAACAGCATGGAATGGCATAAAAACAGACACATAGACCAATGGAACAGAATAGAGAACCCAGAAATAAATCTACACATCTATAGTGAATTTATCTTTGACAAAGTTGCCAAGAACATATAGTGGAGAAAGGACAGTTTATTCAATAAATGTTGCTGGCAGAAATGGATATGCACATGCAGAAGAATAAAACTAGGCCCTTATCTCTCAACATATACAAAAATCAAATCAAAATGGATTAAAGACTTAAATCTAAGACCTGAAACTCTGAACTACTAAAAGAAAACACTGGGGAAGTGCTTCAAAACATTGGTCTGGGCAAGGACTTCCTGAGTAATACCCCCAAAGCACAGGCAACCAAGCAAAATTGGACAGGTGGGATCACATCAAGCTAAAGAGCTTCTGCACAGCAAAGGAAACAATCAACAAGGGAAATAGACAACCCCAAGAATGGGAGAAAATATTTACAAACTATCTGACAGGGAACTAATAACTAGAATATATAAGGAGCTCCAATAACTCAATAGGGAAAAATTAAATAATCTGATTAAAAAATGGACAAAGGATCTGAATAGACACTTTTCAAAAGAAGACATACAAATGACCAACAGGTATATGAAAAAACACTCAACATCATTAGTCATCAGAGAAATGCAAATCAAAACTACCATGAGATATCATCTCACCCCACTGAAAATGGCTTTTATTAAAAAGACAGGCAATAACAAGTGCTGAAAAGGATATGGTGAAGGGGGCACATTTGTACACTGTTGGTGGGAACATAAATTGGTACAACCACTATGGAGAATAGTATGGAGGTTCCTCAAAAAACTGAAAATAGAACTACCATATGACCCAGCAATCTTACTGCTAGGTATATATACAAAGGAGGGGAATTCAGCATATCGAAAAGATATCTGCACCCCCATGTTTATTACAGCACTATTTCACAATAGCCAAGACTTAGAATCAACCTAAGTGCCCATCAATGGATGAATGAATAAAGAAATTATGGAAAATATATACAATGGAATATTATATAGCCGCAAAAGAGAATGAAATCCTGCCATTTGCAACAACATGGATGGAATTGGAGAACATTATGTTAAGTAAAATAAGCCAAGTACAGAAAGACAAATCTCACATGTTCTCACTCATATGTGGGAGCTAAATATTAAAAATAATTGATCTCATGGAGGCAGAGAGTAGAATGATGGTTACCAGAGGCTAGAAAGGGTAGCAGGGAGCGGGGATAAAGTGGGGATGGTTAAGGGGTACAAAAATATAGTTATATAGATAGAATTAACAATATTTTACAGTACGACATAGTTACTATAATCAACAATAAGTTACAGGATACTTAAAAATAACCAAAAGAGTGGAATTGGAATGTTCCTAACACAAAGAAATGATAAATGCCTGCAGTGATGGTTATACCTCAATTATTTTGATTTGTTTAATTCCACATTGTATGCCTGCATCAAAACATCACATGTACCCTATAAAGATATAAAACTATTATATACTCACAATAATTAAAAATAAAAAATAAAAAAGATTTTTTAAACAAAGATGATTGAGAAACCAACAAGACAGAAGAAATAAGTGATGGTCCAAGATCCAAGAGGAGGTAGAAAGAAAGAAAATCCAGAGCTCAGGGTTAATATTGAGGAGATCTGGGATAGGTCATGCTCTGGAATGGAGACTACAAAACCTTTTGAGACAGAGGGAAGTAACTCTACTTGATAGAGAGGCAACATGCTCAGCACTTAATGCAGACTCTTGGCTTCTAACCCAGTTCTGCCACCAACCAGCTGTGAGGTCTTGGGTAAGTGTCTTCATATATAACTTTCATCATATAATCTCATTGAGTTGTCATGGCAATTGGCATGACAACTGCTCTTTCCTCTGCCAAAATGAACTGGATTTCCAAGATAAACTAGTCGAAGAAGCAAATCAGCAGGTTGAGCAGTCAGAGTTGTAGAGATGAGGGCCTACTGGAGGCCAGAGGTCCAGCAAACCCAAAGGAGAGTGGTTAACTACCGTGTTTCCCCCAAAATAAGACAGGGTCTTATATTTATTTTTCCTTGAGAAGACACCCTAGGGCTTATTTTCAGGGGATGTATTATTTTTTTTAAGTATGGTACAACAATCTACATTTATTCAAATATAGTTAAGTTGTCTTCTTCTGGAACATCATCATAACTCTCCAAACCCCGAATTCCATCCTGAATTTCTTGTGACTCTATTTCCTTTAGAACCATTGGCCCCAATCTCTCATGTCAAGCAATAGAGCTCTCATGGGGCAGATGAGAAGGGCTGCTCATCTTCTTCATGGGGCAGATGAGAAAGGCTGCTCGTATTCTTGACCGCTCCGCAACGAAATGCATGGGTTGTGCAGATACGCTGCGTAGCCACACCCATCACTAGGTCTTATTTTCGGGGTAGGGCTTATATTGCGCAAATGCTTAGAAATCCTGCTAGGGCTTATTTTATGGGTAGGTCTTATTTTCGGGGAAACACGGTAGTGAGACACAGCAGTCAGTTTTAAATGTATCTAGTGCTCCCCCCATCCGCCCACATGATGTCCACATTCTAATCCCCAGAACCTGAGAATATGTTACCTTAATAGAAAAAAAGACTTTGTGCATGTGATTAAATTAAGAATCTGGAGATACGGAGATTGTCCTGGATTACTGGGTGCGCCGAGTGTAATCACAAAGGTCCTTAAAGGAGGGAGGCAGGAGGGTCAGAGTGAGAGAGAAGATGTGACAAAAGAAGCAGAGGTCAGAGTGATGCTCTTTGAAGATGAAGAAAGTGGCCATGAGTCCAGGAATGAAGGTGGCCTCTAGAAGCTGAAAAAGTCAAAGAAACAGATTATTTTCTGAAATCTCAAAAAAAAGGGGGAGCCTGGCCAATATCTATATTTTAGCCTCATAAAACTCATTTTGGATGTTTAACCTCCACAACTGTAAGAGAATACATTCGTGGAGTTTTAAGCCACTAAGCTGATAGTACTTTGTTACAGCAGCAATAGGAAACTAATACAGCCCCCAAGGGCTGGCTCAGCAGAAGAGTCAGCAGTATAGATTTAAGCCAGGGAAGCGTAAGGCCCAGGAATTGATTTTTATGTATATGAAGACCTGTGTCATCACACCATCTGCTATTTCTCATACCACAACCCCCCTTCAAAATCAAGTGGCGATATTGAAGCTAAATGGAATAATTCAGAAGGAAACAAACTTTGAAACTCAAGGTAGAGCAGTTAACAGACACTTCCCACTTGCTTTACTTATCCAGGACCCAGCAACTTGTCAGTGAGGTAGGATATCGTAGGTAAATGCTAAATTAGACGGTGGCATTGCTTTGTTCCTGAAAGCTTGATACAGCCACATTTATCTCATTGCTAAATATAACAGTGAGCTACGGAGGATAAAAATTTGGCCCAATATCTTAACCAGAAGATAGACAGTGCCGGAAGATGCTGCAATGTGGATTTTATAGAACTTATACATAAATATGAGAAAGTTTAGAGTCTGAAATGTCAAAATTCTGAAAGATCTGCCGAGTAATCTTACAGTTTCCAAAGTACAAGACCTCTTGCCCTATAGACTGGCCTCTAGCAAAATACCACGGTCATCACACAGCAGAGAACACATCACAGGTGACCTCAATGGGCCTCAGTAAGAACCTCATTTGGTAGATGAGAAAACTGAGGCTCAGAGGATAAAGTGGTGAACTCAAGATCACAAGGCTCAGAAAGAGGCAGAGTCTGATTTCCCAACCGACTCTTGTGAGTTTTCTTTTCCATCATGCTGTCTCCCTGGAAGAGGTGTCAGGACAAGGTCTGCAGTGCCCACCTACCAGCCCATAGAAAGAAACATTGAGCCCTTGAGCAAAAAATCCCTAAAGAACACTCCTTCCCTCGTTTTCCTCCTGCCTTGCTCTGGAGGGGCCACTACTCTTTGCTATGAATTGTGTTAATGGAGTAGGAAAGAAAAGATCTGCAGCTATCGCTTGGGGTTGCCGGTCCTATGAACAACTTTTCAAAAGCCTAAATATGGTGTTTTGTGAGCCATGGGGGACCCTGGTAGTCTTCCATAAACAGTCATTGTTGAATTAGAAGTTTATATTGGTTATTAAAAGCCAATGATTCATTGGTAGAAGAATAAGCAAAAAGGAATAAAGTCCCTTCTCTTATTTTACAGAGCAAGAATCTGGGACTGTGGCTAAAGCTCCAATGCTTATGACTTCCAGGTTGCCACTTTCACATTCTGGAATTTGGAGCCCATTGGGGTGAGGCAGAGGTGGCTCAAGAACAGGGGTATTTCTTATTCCCCACAAATGTTGTAGTGGGGAGTGATGTTGACTCAGAAGATGTCTTTGAAAATCATAGGGAATCCAACTGCATTTAATATAATATGTCTACCTACCCATCATCGATTCATCTGACCATCCATTTGTGGTCTCATTTTATTCATCCAGAGTATAATGCACCACAGTGATTAAAAAGCACAAGCCTCAGAGACAATTATACTTAGTTTTAAATCCTGACTCTGTTACTTACTAGTGCTTTGACCATGGATAAATCACTTAATCTCTCTATGGCTGTATTTCCCCTTCTGTAAAATGGGCATATGATGGCTCGTTTATCAGAGTTGTTTAGGATTTGAAATAATAAATCTAGAGTACCTATTATATACTTAATATTAAATAAATATTGGGCATGATTATTATTATTGCCATCACCATATTTTATGGTACTTTTAAGTATGGATATATCCATATATTTAGAACTCTAGCAATAAGCAAGTATATGTTTAACAAAGATAAAATAGAGTTAAAGATATTGATATACTTATGTGAGCCTGATGAGATCATATAATTACTCTAGAGGGAATGAGTCACAGTATCCCTCCTTTGGTAATATATTATTAATGATGATTTCCTTGAGATACATTAAGAGTAGATTCAAAAGAAAGAGAGAGAATGAGAGTTTTTACCTAGTGCCGGCACTTAAATTAATCAACTTCTGTTTTTGTAAATAGCCCTAAGTGAAAGAATCAAACTATTATGTTTTGTAGATGAATGATCAGCAAATGCTCAGAAACTCATCCGTCATGGTCTAGTTTTGCCGCCTGACAAGAATAATGAAGCTTGCATATTCTGAATTCATAAAATGTCTGGGTTGCGGTTTACATAAAATCCACATTTAATTAGAGTGGGAACCAGCAGAGAGATTGAATGCCTCCCCAGCTTGGCAGTGGGGTGGAAGCCTTTATCATCTGTCCTTCTCAGATGCAAGAGGTGAAAGCCACGTGCAGTGAGGTTACAAGGCAGAGGCTAATTGTGCGGCTCCTTCTGGGGATGGAGATATTTTTTCACCAGGAGTAGACACACATCTCAGAAAAAACAGGCTTTAAGGTTATCAGAGTTTCTTTTGATTTCTTTTGTAGTGGCAAACAAGTATGAAACCTAATCTTTAAGAATTTTGTATATCAACATTGCAAAAGACAATAGATATATAAGATTTATTCCAATTTTACAGGGAGATTTTTTTAGGGGATAAAATAAAAGCACTGTACTTTTCCTTGTGGTTGTATTGAAAGTGATGGTAATGTGGTTTTCCACGGGCAAACTGAGTTTTGTTTATATAAATACAGAATACCATGTATTAGGATCCAGTAGTATTTCTTACCTGTCTTAAAATAAAAGGTATAAAACCACATAGCTAAAAAGAAATATGTTGGTATTTGTGAACACTGATATGGAGCAGGCCACAAAAACAACAAACGTATTAATAAACGAAGCCCCAGAATGTATAGTGGCTCTGTAAAAACTAATGTCAGCCCTGTATTTCAGTGAATATCAGGAACTAAAAAGCAGCTTACAATATAAAGTAGTTTGAGTTAATTTCCATATAGTAAATGCAGACAAAGTAAATAGATCACAAAAAAATTGGTACAAAGGAAATAGCCAAACCTAGTAAATCTGAGCAAATTCCTACATAGGCAGCCACAGCACTGACAAAGTGCCAGGCATGGGTTTGACATTGAGGGTGACCATACGCTGCCACCAGGAATGTGCCTTCGATACTGTCCTCCACTGTAGTAAATTCCACTTGTCAATTGATTTTCCATTAACATGTCCTTATTTCTTTTCTCCAAATGCACTTTTAAATTTAGATAATATTTAAATGTGTTTTAGCATTAGGCAACTAATTAAATAACTTAGGAAATAAATCTGGTATGAGTTTCGATTCCTGGAAACTCAATGGAAATAAAATGAAAGGCTACAAATATCCTTCTTCCATTAGGTACGTGATCATTTGTCTCTTCCAGTGTTCTGTATTATTAGAAACATTATTTTTGCACAGTTTGGTGTGCAGTGGATTGTCATCCCTGCAGGGTACCGCTGACCTCTTAGCTCTACACTTTTGTCCTATGGCGCTCTGCCTTCCGCCCAGCACGGTTGTTTTTCCCAGGCACTCCAGGAAAGGAAGGAGAAACGGTTTCAATGCAGGCAAATACAAAACAGGACTTTGGTCTCTAACAATCACATACACACTCACACCTCAGACTTACAGGGATTCAACTTTGGCCCTGACTTGACTGAAGTGAGCTGAGTGTGTTTTTCTGGAGTTTATTTTCCTCCGTGAGATGCTACGGCAGCGTTGCCAGCAGCAGAACACGAAGCTATTATAGAAAGAGCAGATGATAAAAATAAAACACTTTTTATCGTCTATCTCTTTATCACACAGGTACAAACATGCAGGGTGTTATGCCTCGTGTCCTATGTCCTGCAAGGTACTTACTAGTTTTGAGTAATTTGTGTTGTCTCTCCTTCTCCCACCTCCCTCCTGCTTTTTCCACTAAAGACCCAAAGAACTCCTGTTAAGCTCTCTGACTCTGATTACCACTGGCTGCCACGTGGCACAGCCGCAGGTGGCAGCTGTGTGAATGGAGTCCCCGGAGTTACATGGCAGGAAGCTACCACTGGACATCAAAAGGCTTTTGGAGAACACGAATGACAATGCGGCAGTGCTAGTCAGCCTCATTCTGCCTAGTTTTGATTTCTGTGCATATATGAGGAAGCCCTTTCTCTTTTTGCTTCAAACCATCTATGATCTTCAGTTTAATAGAATTCACTTTTGTGAACTAAAATGAAATATTTTTAAATGGTGGCTGATTCTCATTGGCCCCTCTAAAGTCAGAAACCAAGACGTTTACCAAGTCTCTAGGCTTTTCATGGCAATACAGTTATTTAAATATGTTCGATAAGAATCCATCCTCCTTTTTTACCAGGAGATAATTGGACAAATAGATTGTGCAACCAGGACTTAGCAATAGTGTCATATTTGAAAATGATACTTTTTAATTCAGATATAATAACTCCCTATTAAAAACCAAGGATTGACTTCACATGTGGACCCCATGCCTGTACAGTCTTCCCAAGAAAACTGGATCAGAACCTGCTTAGAGGGCCCCAAGCCCAGAATTGGTGGAAAGGAAGATCATTCCCAGGCAAACCAGGGACCTTACTGAATTTGGGAGACCTTAAAAAGAAGAATTTGCCCAAATTTATAGTAACTGTAAGTCAAATATGATGGAGTATCTCAGGCTTGATTTTCTAACCTTTAGATATAAAACTAAATAATATGGGCCTTTAAAAATCCTGAGATTTCTTATGAAAATTTTCAGTCAGAGCTATTTCTCAGGCATTAGTAGATCTTATTTTATTTTATTTATTTATTTTTTTTGAGACAGAGTCTCACTCTGTTGCCCGGGCTAGAGTGCCGTGGCGTCAGCCTAGCTCACAGCAACCTCAAACTCCTGGGCTCAGGCGATCCTTCTGCCTCAGCCTCCCGAGTAGCTGGGACTACAGGCATGCGCCACCATGCCCGGCTCATTTTTTCTATATTTTAGTTGGCCAATTAATTTCTTTCTATTTTTTTTTAGTAGAGATGGGGTCTCGCTCTTGCTCAGGCTGGTTTCGAACTCCTGAGCTCAAACGATCCGCCCACCTCGGCCTCCCAGAGAGCTAGGATTACAGGCATGAGCCACCGCGCCCGGCCCAGATCTTAATACTCTGTATAACTCTTGAGAACCAACTCAAGAAAGTCTATATGACTGATTAACACTCCTGTTTTGTAAATCATCAGGCCAAATGTAAGGTGACCAGCCTCCGTGTGATCAAGAACAATCTTTGAAGATCATGATCACCAAGGATGGGAGATAGACTTAGACCAAAAATATGTCAAACTTTAAAGTAAACAAAACAGGTAACTGTTTTTTGTTTCTGTGCAGTGCAGTGTAAGATTTTGTAAGGTTGCTTTACATCTTTTTAGGGGTAGAGGTTAATTTGTAGAATTTTGCAGACATAAATGCAAATAATTTTTGGCTAGGGAGACCAAATACCCTAGCGGTCATGTTTACTGTCTTGCGAAATATAAGTTAGTTTTCTCTCTCACCCAGCAATCTTATCCTAACTTTTTATTAGGTTGGTGCAAAAGTAACTGTGGTTTTAGCATTATTGACATTTGCCATTTGATAGTGGAATACATTCTTAAATAAATGTGGTTATGTTATACATCATTTTAATGTGCATTTCTCACTTTATGTTTTTTTGCTGATGACTTATTACTTGCTGTTTATTTTATGTTTATTTTAGACTTCAGAAATGATGTTAAACCAAAAGCAAAATCAAGCGATTTTCTCATTCGAGTTCAAAATGTGTCGTAAAGCAGCTGAGACAACTCGCAACATCAACAACGCATTTGGCCCAGGAACCGCTCATGGAGGTACGGTGCAGTGGTGGTTCAAGATGTTTTGCAAAGGAGATGAGAGCCCTGAAGATGAGGAGCACAGTGGCAGGCCATTGGAAGTTGACAACGACCAATTGAGAACAATCACTGAAGCTGATCCTCTTACAACTAACAAGAGAAGTTGCCGAAGAACTCAACGTCAACCATTCTACGGTCGTTCAGCATTTGAAGCAAATTAGAAAGGTGAAAAAGCTTGATAAGTGGGTGCCTCATGAGCTGCCCCCAAATAAAAAAAATCGTCATTTTGAAGTGTTGTCTTCTCTTGTTGTAGGCAAGAACAATGAACCATTTCTCCATCAGATCATGACATGCGACAAAAAGTGAATTTTATATGACAACTGGCAATGACCAGCTCAGTAATTGAACTGAGAGGCTGCTTCAAAGCCCTTCCCAAAGCCAAACTTGTGCTGAAAAAAGGTCATGGTCACTGTTTGGTGGTCTGCTGCCGGTCTGATCCACTACACCTTTCTGAATCCTGGTGAACATCGGTCAACAGAAAGGGCCCAATTCTTCTCCACAACAATGTCCAACCCTATATCAATGGCACAACCAACACTTCAAAAGTTGAACAAATTGGGCTATGAAGTTTTGCCTCATCTGCCACATTCACCTGACCTCTCACCAACCAACTACCACTTCTTCAAGCATCTCCACAACTTTTGCAGGGAAAACACTTCTACAACCAGCAGGATGCAAAGAATGCTTTCCAAGAGTTCATTGAATCCTGAATCATGGATCCTTACACTACAGGAATAAACAAACTTATTTCTCATTAGCAAAACGTGTTAATCGTAATGGTTGCTATTTTGATTAATAAAGATGTTTGTGAGCCTAGTTACAATGATTTAAAATTCAAGGTCCAAAACCGCATTACTTTTGTACCAACCTAATATTTAAGGTGCTTGTATATTCCTAGCTACACAAATGTTATTTGAGTCCCTCATTAATTAAATGAATTGAATAAAATCTTTGACATATGCTCATTTTATATTTATATGAGAACCGTATATTTGCCTTTTTTGAAAATTATAGTTTAAATACATTTTAAAAATTAAATTTCAATACACATAAGTCTATAAACTATGGAAAGAATCTGGGCAGTAGATGCATAGACTTAGACTTGAATCTGGTAATCTGCAGGAAGTTGTATTTCTTAATCCTTTTTATTTTAGAAGGGTTTTATATTTACAGAAAAATTGCAAAGTTAGTTCAGAGATTTACCATATATTCCACATGCTTTTTCTAAGGGAATGTTTTATATTAGATGCTTAACAGCCAGAAACACTATGAAACAAATCTTCCTCTGGACATGGAAACTTTGTTGAATAGTGAAGGCATTTCCATTGATCTAGAGCAAACCTCCTCATTAATATCATCTGTCATCTTTATAAAAGATGAAATTAGAAGACCGAGTCCTCATAGGTGCAGCCATAGCCTCATTAGTGAAGTACCAAATATTAACAAGTGTGTCTATACCACCTAGTGTTTGAGGTGAATGAAATGAAAAATGAACAGGTCTGTTAAGCCCCACAAAATGTACCTATAGCAACATGCACCGTTAGCAGAAAACTTGAAAGCAATGTATAGAAAGAGATAAAATTAAATTATTTGCTGTATTCCAATACAGCAGTAACTGCAAGGAGGCTGTCAAATAAGAAAAGCCAGAGGCTCCCTTTGCTCAAGTGAAGTCTGCAAAATTACACGTGGGATTTCAAAAGAAAACTCAAAGGTAACATGTAGACCAAAAATAATTTATTTTTTTCAATAAGCCCTTTGGAGGTGAGGAAATAGGATTCAGGCCTGGTTTGTTACAAGAGTCTAAGAAAACTCACACCTTAAGTCTGCAAAATGAAGAAGATAATCACATGAGAATGAGAAACTGTGAATTCAGTGACGACTTGGAGAGACGGGAAAATACAGAGAGATTCTTCAGGATGGATTCATTCCCCCATTTCCACTCGCATTTCTACTACTGGACACAACCTGTGCTGTCCATAACAACACATGCACCTGTAAAAAAGGTCTGTTACAAAGTAAACTGCTAACCAGTATTAGCATCTCTTTCTGCCATTCCAAAGAAGAGAATTCCAGTAGTGGGTTCTAAAACCCATCAGAGGGAGGTTGTGCTGAGTGATCCTGGACCAGCTAGGAGTGGATGGACAAAGGAGGTGCTTTGATAGAATGGAAGGAAGCTTCCATATCAGTGGGAAGGTTAGAGAGCATTTAACACTTGGGATAGGGATGAGGATTTCCATGACCCTACCATAGCCCTCAGGGAAGATGTGTTGGAATGATTGAAAAGGCTGGTCCAGAAGAACAAAAGCAGATATCTCTTCTTGCAAGTGTATGGACAACAGAGCTGGCCACTAAGCAAGGTGTCTCTGAGTGGGCCTCACTCTCAACAGCAATAGTTGGAAATACTAATATCAGGAGCAACAGCAAAGATGAAGAACAACCCAGACAAAGGATCCTGGCCTCCCCCTCTTCTCAACTTATAAACCTGAGTATATTTTAGATCCCACAGAGAAGGAAAAGGAATCCCAGTAACGACTGAGATTGAATTTCTCACCAGCCAGGTGACAAGGGGCCAAGAGTAGAATAAAATTGATTTAGAAGAAATAAAAGAATGTGACATTTCTTGCACTCTAGAGTTTTGGACTAAAAATCACATAGGTGACATATGCAATTCCTCCTTGCTAATGCTGGAAGCAGCCACCAGGGAAACAGGGGAAGGGGAAGAGTGACTCGAGACATTCATAGCTCCACTCTCCTGCATTGCTCCCTTGTGGCCCAGCTCTTACTTAGCTGTGCGTGGTGGAGCTGGAAAACTCAACTGTACTCCTGCTGGGAGTGTGCTTTCAGGACCGACCTTCAGTGGCCAATCCCAATGCTAAAATGCATACTAATCATGTTTATTCTCACATTTACTCATTATGCACCTCCTGTGCACTGAGTGTTGTGCAAGATACTGATGTTACACAAGCAGGTGCTGTCTAAGTGTCCAGTACAGTAAGGGAGACAGATATTCAAATAAACAGCTCTAATCCAACTACAACGTGCAAAAGGTGTGGGGGCAGCACTGTATGCTGGTGGGAGCTCAGGTTTTCAGTCTTACAGACTCAGCTTCAAACCTCAGTTCTTCCCCCTGCCATCTTTGATCAAGCTTTATAATCTTTCTGGACTTCAGCATCTGCATTTGTAAAATAAGGATAATAATACCTGCTTTAGAGAGTTGTGAGGATTAAATAAAATAACAAAAATAGCTAACATTTATTGAGTGCTTACTAGGCACTGTTCTGAGTATAATATATACATTGATGCGTTTAAATCTTACAATATCCTGAGATATATTTGCCACTATTATCCTCATTTTACAAATGAGGAAACTGAGGCACAGAGAGGTTGCTAGGTAATTTGTCCAAGGTCAAATCATTTGGTAAATAATAGAACCATGTATATTAAAGACTTGATGTAGTATGGAAAAACCAAATGAATAGTAAGTTCTTTCATCAAGATGTAAATAAAATTTTATAATAAACCAAAGCAAAGAGTTATTAATCTACTAGCTGATTCAGGGGAAACATCCAAGCTGAGCCTTAGAAAGTGAGTAGGGATTTTGCTAAATGGAAATGAAATTTTAAAAAGTTTTAAGTAGAGACAGGAGTATTTACAGAGGTTGAGAGATGTAAAATAGGCTGAAATGGAGTTGCAGATGGGAGACAAGGAAACAAAAAAAGCTGGGTTATAGGAATTGTTGTAGGGAGGAAGATTGAGAGAACAAGGATTTGAGCCCAAGTCAGTCTAACTTTACACACACAGCCTGTCTAATGTATTCACAATGAGAGTCCCGGTATCATCCTATAGGCAATGAATGGCCATTGGAGTCTTTGAGCAAAGGAGGGACATGAATATATTGGTATTAGGTGTATAATTAGTCAGAAGGAGAGGACAGGCAGAGGTGAGGAGACACTAGCAGAGACGGGAAGACCAGTTAGGAGATCGTTGCAATAATCAAGGTGGGGTGTGATGTTGTCTTCAAGGGACGAAGCAACAGTGCAAATGCAAAACAAGCCATGGAGAGGGGGGATTTCATTAAAGTAGAATTAGAAGTACTTAGTATAATAACATACCAGATGCATCCATTCATTTGTTCAACAAATAGTAGATGAGAACCTTTTTAGTGCCAGGTATTATAGGTTGACCAAGAAATAGGATAGAAACCAAAGATGAATGTCCCAGGCAATGGAGAAAAGAATCCACCCTTCTGGAAAGGGAGATTGTGCAAGAGCCTTTGAAGGAAAGCAAAGTTTGGCATGGAAGATCTTGTTTTTAAACACACTTTGTCCGGGCGCGGTGGCTCACGCCTGTAATCCTAGCACTCTGGGAGGCCGAGGAGGGTGGATAGCTCAAGGTCAGAAGTTCGAAACCAGCCTGACCAAGAGCGAGACCCCGTCTCTACTAAAAATAGAAAGAAATTAATTGGCCAACTAAAAATATATATAGAAAAAAATTAGCCGGGCATGGTGGCGCATGCCTGTAGTCCCAGCTACTTGGGAGGCTGAGGCAGAAGGATTGCTTGAGCCCAGGAGCTTGAGGTTGCTGTGAGCTAGGCTGACGCCACGGCACTCACTCTAGCCTGGGCTACAAAGTAAGACTCTGTCTCAAAAAAAAAAAAAAACACATTTGACATGTCAGATTGAGTCAAGATTGGAAATACAAGTCTAAAACTGGGAAAATAGCTCAAAACCAATATATAAATTAAGGAGTCATAGAATTTTCGCAAAGAGTCTATCATTTGACTTGAACATCCATTCATTGGATGGGGCCATGACTTACCTCCATTTTATAGGACTTGCAGACTTTTTGTGGCAATGTGCCATCTTGGCAATTAGCATCCTTCTTGCAAAGGCAGGACCCACAGTGGTCAGCATGGGGTGATGCTACTACAGGGATCCTTCTGCCAAGGAGAGCTAGAATCTCATGTTTTATCCTCCTTCAACCCTCCACACTCATGATAAGCCCTGGAGTAAACACATCTCAAATGGATTTTACATAAACCATTTTTTTCTTTCTTCCAAATTTTTCTTGCAAATTTAACAATTTATTGCTTTTACTACAGGTTTTGACATTTTAGACTTGTTTACTGGGGTTCCCTGATCCCTCTCTATATATCTAGAGCTATTGTTATTACAAGGGTGTTTTCTGATAAAAATACACTGTAAATCTTGCTCTCTGCAATCCTGCAATGGAACCTGAGCCTGTTAAAGAGTAGCTACAGATTTCCAAGAAGATCAAACGCCATTTACACTGGGAGTGGACAAGTATGTTTGAGTCTTCCTCCTCCTCATCATGCCAACCCAGTGGCTTAACTCACTTGTAAAAATGTATTTCCCTGTTAGATTTTCCCAGAATCAAGTAGCTGGTAGATGACACACCCAGATAAATGTTTGCTCACCCAAACTCTTTGCTGGGGGCTACAAATGTACTTGTCAGCATCTCTTGCCACACATTTGGGGTCTCAGCACAGACTCCTTCAATCACACAACAAACTTGAATAAAACACCTGCTACTTTCATGGCACTTTCCTTTGCATTGGGAGGAATGGTAATGAGAATCTCTAGTACTTACAAAGCACATGCTTCTGAGTGCCAAGCACTATGCCACATGATGGCCTTGTATTATTTCATTTAATCCTCACAATATCTGTCGGTATCTTGTTTTCCAGGGTTTAATAGTTTCATTTATATAACCCTTTTGCACAATACCTGGAATACACCACTTAATAAACTATTTTGGAATAAAGTAAGTGAAAGAATGAAGTGGGTGGAGGATGAGTCTCTTTTGTGATAGAATATTTGTTGGTCAATAACATTTATCATTAGTCCTTGGCTTAGAAAGAAGCTTTTCAGTTTATAAATACAAAAAAAAAAAAAACAACACAAATGAAACTACAAAAACCCTGACAAAGCCATATAGAAATAAATGTAGATCACAAAGGACAAATTAGTCATCTAAGTACCCAGGAGACCAGAAAGGGAAGAGAGCTGGGAGCCCAATAAGTACAATCCAAAAAAAAAAAAATTGCAAGGAGGAGAGGTTCAAAAGCAGCCAGATTTGTGCAAAGCCTCCTAGAAGTGGGAAAAATTACCAGTGACCACAGTTGTCTTGTTTCTTGGCCAATGCTTATATTCTTGTGCCAACATGCACCCTGGAGATCAATAACTCCTTAACTGTTGTTCTCACATAATTGAAAAACTATAGGGGAACTTTTGGCCCACCTTTAAGGGCGAGTCATGACTTGACAGCTCTATAGAGAGAGGACTTGAATTTCCTCCAAAACGCTAGCGCTGACACCAGCGGCCCAGAGTAAGCCTTTCAGTAAAAACTCAATAACCTGTTTGCTATACTTCATGAAAGAGGAAAAGTGAACACTTTTTCTGACAGTTACTTAACCTCTTCAAGCCAGGTTTGCCTCATCAGTAAAACAGGAATGTCCTCTGTCTCTCAGAGGTGCTGTGAGGAGAAACTAAAATAATCAAAGCTTCACAGCTCCCAGGTGGAGTGAATCCCTGATTCTATATTATCAGTTTCTAGAGAGACTTAAGGTGATTTTCGAGATTAAAGTGTGGTAGTATGTCCAATTGTATGAGTTATAAGTATCAGTATTAAGGTTTCTCAACCTCGGCACTATTGGCATTTTAGGCCAGATAATTCTTTTGGGGGGCATGGGCATTGTCCTGTGCAATGTAGCATTTGTAGCAGCTCCCCAGGCCTCTGCCCACTAGATGCCAGGAGCACCCCATTAGTCATAACAATCGACTATCTCCAGACATTTCCAGTTGTCCCCCATGAGGCAAAATTGTCCCCAGTTGAGAACCACTAATCTATACTAGATTATTAGATTAGATTATTAGATTATTATTAGATTAGATTATAGAGTGAGATGCGCATTACTCAGCCCCTCTTCTAGCTTTCAGCGTAAATGCTAATGCAGGGAATTTTGTAAATTCTCAATAAATGGAAGCTAAATGTGCAAAGGAATAAATGAATGAGTAAATAAATAAATAATTTAGCAGGCTGAGATATTTTTATATCTAAACCAAATGAAGGTGAAATTAGGACATCATCCGGCACTCCATGCCAGATGATAGCCAGCGCTATCCTCAAAAAAGAGATAAAATGCAGTGGGAGATAGAGACATGTTCTCAGGGAAACTAAAAGCCAGGCCTAATTGTGATGGCGCAGGGAGCAATAATTAGTCCAAGTAGACTATGTTTTCATCAAACTAGACACTGTGCAGCATTCATCTTTGTCACCTAAATACCAATTTATACCTAATAAATGCCTTATTTCTGATTTTTAAAAAAATCAAGGAACTTGTCCAGGAGGTCCATTGATAGATAGAGAAAGGGCTGTGGGGCAGGGAGCAGCATACCTACCTCTGGCTGCACAATCCTATGCAGTCTGTAGCCCAGACATCATTTCAGTCTATAAAATCATAAAGCTAATGGATACCATTAAAAATGTACACACTCTGTCTTCATGCTTATGCAATGCTTAGTAATATTTAATTCCGCATATAGCAGATAATCTGTACAATTGCGGTGAACTGGGGGAAAAAATGGATTACACTGAAACCACAGGACTCTAGGGTAAGGGATTCTGCTCTAAGCACAAAAGAGGCCCTTAGCTCAGCAGGTAGTAATCTGATGGCATTCCCTACCCATAAAAAGTAATAAAAGCTAAAACTGTAAATAATATAATATTAACCAGGTCAAGAATAGCACAGCCATTGACAGCATGGGATGTGAAATCACTCTGAGCAAGATTTGAACCTCATTATGATGCCTAGCAAGCATGTGATTGACCTTGGGCATGTTATCCATCCCTCTAGGATGTTCCCTCCATGTGTGTCAGTGGGAGTAATTATATCTTCCTCAAGCATTGCTTTGAGAGTTGTGGTGGTAGCCGTTTATTATTTTGTGTGCTCAGTTCCTTGTTTCTTTTGGAGAGAAAATTCCCCCTTCCACTTACAAATGGTAGCTGTCATTCTTGTGTCCCTTCACCAGTCTCTCTGGCCATCATCTTTAGACTACCAGAATGATGAGATAGTGAGGGATGAGAACGTAACCTAAGCCGGGCCTCAGGAATATTCAAACCAGAAGTGAGAGTGCATGTTTGATAGCTGTGAAGATGTGTCTCAGCACTGTTATCAAGGATTCCAGAAAATGGGCATCATTATTACATATCCTCATGGAATACAGATCTATAGCATTCACATATTTATACACTTGACAAGTATTTATTGAGCACCAATTCGGTGTCTGCCACTGTCATGCATTTTATATACATTTTAATTAACTCCTAAGATAACCAATAGAGTAAGGAATCATTAAAATGCCTATTTCATTTCACACATGAGAAAATCGAGAACAGAAAGGTTGTTTAATGTCCCTGTGTTTGTCCAGCTGCTAGGTGATAGAGTAGGGATTCAAATTCAAATTTTATATACATATTATTATTTCGATTAAGCCCTTTCAGGATAAGGGCTAAATATAGTATATCATAACCATTTACTCCTAAATATTAATACTTCCATGTGTATTTCCCAAGAACAGGGACATTCTCTTACACAACTGCAGTAACAGTAAAGGGTATTTAACATTGGCACAATGCCATTATCTAATATATAGTTCATATTCAAATTTGGTCAGTTGTAGCAATATCTTTCATAGAATTTTTTAATCAAGATCCAGTGCAAGATCAAACATTACATTTACTTGCCATACCTTTCTAATCTCCTTCAAAAAGGGAATTCTTTAAAGAGGGTACATTTCTTAGGTCTCAGGGCTAACTAACATGACGGCACCTAGTCTCTGGCTGTGGCCATGGTCCTCACACTCTCGACATGGTCCTATCCTTTCCTTTCAAAAGTGAAGAAAAATCCATAACCTCCCTTAACAGCAGAGCCTCATACTTCTTCAATGCTTCTGCCACTGAGTCAGGAGGCTGCCAAGTCAGGAGGCAGCCAACTAAGGTAGCAACCAGGATAGTGGGATGATTGGGCACATAGGGGAATTGAGCAAATAAGCAAATACACTGAGAAGAGCAGAACCAGGTTTTCACTGTCAGAGAAAGGAGAACAAATATGGAAAGGAAGAAAAACAGAATGCGTTCTTTGGGATCTTTGGGATTAGTTTCAAATTGAAGATATTGATGCAAATCACACATGGTTCCAGATTATAGCTAGCTAGCTAGATAGCTAGATAGATAGACAGATATCTAAATAAAATATGGATATGTGTGTGTTTTTCACTGTGTCTGCTGTTAGAACCTAGAAACAGACACCCCCATGGCAATGATCATACCATGTTCCCAGATATGGCTTCTAAATATCATTCACTACTAAGGAATCAGGGCTTTCAGACAAGTGGCTAATTCTATGACTGGACCTGCAAGAGGCTTGAGCATCTAGCTATTCCAGAAAGAAAGGAAAAGACCAAAGAATGATGTCAAAGGACACAGAAGCCCTCTTTTAAAACTCCCAATGCCAATCTGAGACATTTTGATATTAAAAATTAAAAATTGAAGTAACCATATATCATTTATGTAATGAAATAGGACTTCATGAATCCCACAGATATAAACAAATGAGTAAATAATTGAGAAGACAAAACTCTTTCTTGCAGCAAACTAATAAATATAAATAGATTAGACAAAACATCTTTTGACATCCATCATAATAATAATTTATTCAGGCAAGAATTATTCAATGGATATTGAAACTAGCAAATAAAATTTAATAAGGAAAAGAATATACATTAGTCAGGGTTCTCCAGAGAAATGGAACCAATACGAGATATACAGAGATATATATCTATATCTACACACACACACCCCATTAGATTATGGAGGCCAAGAAATCCTGCAATCTTCCATCTGTAAGCAGTCCCAGAGTCCCAAAGGTCTGAGAACCAGGAGGGAGGGCAGGAAAAGATGGATGTTCCAGCTCAAAATGAGAGAGAATGAGAGAATTCTCCCTTCCTCTGCCTTTTTGTCCTATTCCAGCCCTGGATGGATTGGATGATACCTGCCCACATTGGTGAGGGCGGTACGTTTTATGCAGCCTACTGATCCAAAAGCTAATCTCCTTTGAATACACCCTCACAGACACACCAAAAAATAATGTTTTTTGAGCTATCTGGGCATCCCTTAGCCCAGTCAAGTTGACATAAAATTAACCATCCGGGGATAGTGACACAGTCTCAAAATATAGCCCCACAAAATACTTACTAAACATAAAGGGAAAAACAGGAACTTTCCAGTGGAATGACCTAGCAGCAGAAGCCACCTTCACCAAACAATCAGTGTTAACCTTCACCAGTAAAAGAACAAAACAGCATTGCATGTCACCTGATTGGGCACTCCGAGAAGAGCATAGTATCCTTTCTGTGACGTTTTTGCCAAAAATGTAAACATGAGTTTAATCATAAGGAAATATTAGATAATACCAAATTGAGGGTCATTCTACAAAATAGCGGGCCTGCACTCTGAAAAAAATGAGGTCAGGAGGACAATAAAAGGCTGAGGAACTCTTCCATTCTGAAGGAGACCAAAGAGACATGAAAACTAAATATAACATGTGATTTCAAATTTGATCCTCTTGTTATAAAGGTTAGTATTGGGAAAATCAGTAAAATTTCAATAAAGTCTATAGATAAGAAGGTTGTGATGTGTCAATATTAATTTTCAGAATTTGTTGTCTGTAATGGCTGTGAAGTGGTATCTTGATTTTTAGAAAATATATGCAGAAGCATTTAGAATTAATGGGACATCATATAAGTAACTGACTCTATAGTGGCTCAAAGAAAGCAGGGGCATGTGTGTGTTTAGAGAGAATGAGAAGGAGAAAAATCAACAAAGCAAATGTTATAAAATGTTAACAATAATCATGAAATCTGAATACAGAGTATACAAGAGTCACTTGAAAACTTTTTATAAAGTTTTAATTATTCCAAATTTTAAAAAATATGAAGTTCCTACTAAATTTAAGATTGTGGCATATTTTCTGAGATAAGACTACTCAATGCAGGATTCCTTGATTCTTACTATAGTCTTCACATTTCTATCTGAATTGTATATAAGGTTGAGATCATTTCAAGCAAATATATTATAATAATAACACAAAATTTAAAAAGGCCAAGGACATATTTACTTTTAAGATTCCCTTATTTAAAGACATGTGGATTATAAAAAAAAATTAAAGACTCTGCAATGATGTAAGTATATTAAAAGGGTCATTTCTTCTTAGCTATCCATAACATTTTTAAGAATGAAAATTGAGAGGAAAAATACATGTAAATTATATTATTTGATCTAGGGTATGATTCAAAAACAACTAAGCATTTTATAGCAGAGAAGACTGGAAAATAGGAAATGCAGTAGAGACATGGCTTCTGTCTTTCCTTTCTAGAAGCTTGCCAATGGACAAAACCCAAATGGGAACCCTAGGGAGGAAGATGTCTCCTCCAAATAAAGCAGGGATTCTCAGCCTCAGCACTATTAACATTTTAGACTGGATAATACATTGTCATGAGGGCCTGTCTCATGCATTACAGGATATTCAGCAGCATCCCTGGCCTCTACCCGCTAGATGCCAGTTGTTACTGGCATCCCTTTGGTAGTAACAATCACAAATATCTGCAGACATTGTCAAAGGTGTCCTGGGTGAGGGGCTCAGAACCATCCATGGGTAAAAACCATTGGAATAAACCAACACATTTTTGCCCAGCGTGTGGGAAGTAACACTCTTCTCATCTCACCTTCTCTAGGAGATGTGTCCACTCACATTCTGGAATGCTCTCCTATGTGCTTCTAGAACATTAGGAGTATAATGCATAAAAATCATTTAACCCAGAGAAAGACCAAGTAAGAGGTTCTGGCAGAGTTTCAGATGAAGTTACTGCTAATAGTGTCTTCTTATCAGAGGTCAAAATGAGAGATAACGAGGAGGCCATAAATAATAAAATACCCACTTGTGTTTGCAAAGCATTAGACATCTTAAAAAGTGATTTCCTGTGCACCGCTGCCTTGAATTATCTTAGTTCAGTTGGCCCTTGAACAACACAGGTCTGGACTACACAAATCCACTTATATGTGGAGTTTCTTCCACCTCTGCCAGCCAAGACAGCAAGACCAACCCCTTCACATCTTCCCCTCCTCAGCCTCCTCAACATGAAGATGATAAGGATGAAGACCTTTATCATGATCCACTTCCATTTAAGGAAGAATAAATATATGTTCTCTTCCTTATGATTTTCTTCATAACATTTTTCCTCTAGCTTACTTTATTATAAGAATACAGTATATAATACATATAACATATAAAGTATGTGTTAACCAACTATGTTATCGGTAAGAATTCCGGTCAACAGTAGCCTATTAGTAGTTAAGTTTTGGGAGAGTCATAAGTTATAGGCAAATTCTCAACTGCATAGGGGGTCGGCATCCCAAAGCCCCTCTGTTATTCAAGGGTCAACTGTAATCTTATGAAAGAGGCTATTATGTCCCCTATTTTACTGCTGAAGAAAGTGAGGCTCCCCAAATTTTAGATCACCAATAAGAAACAAAACAAGCACTTGATCCGGATCTTTGACTCCCAGTTCAGTGTGTTCTCCGCAATGCTGAGCTCTCATGTGAGCCCAACATGGGTTGTTGTTTTTGTAGTAGGCAAGGAAAATCCTAAGCCAGTTCACTGAATTGGTCTTGACAGGAAGCCTAGACGTTTATGCTCTATGACACGAGCAATGCAGCCCAGATGCTCCCCCCATCAGAGACAAGTGACCAGCTCAGAAAGCCATGTGCCGTTTCACCTTCCCCTCCAAGAGATTATCACCTATCCCTTCTAGTCCCTATAATCCAATGCTGTTTTGAATTCTCATTTTATCAAAAAAGCTTACAGCTGGAAAAAAAAAAAAAGTGGATTCTAAAAGCCAGTAAGTGCCAATACAAAGCATTAAATTGTGTGCCTATGTGTCCTCCGCTCCCTTTATGATTTCTTTTCCTCGCCTTTGGTTTACTCTGTTAGATTTCTCAAGGCTGCCTTATAAAAATAAGTTGTCAGCACTTGAGTTTGTGTGATGCTAAACGCACACTGTTAGCTCTCTGGTTACCAGTAATAACGGGAAAGGATATATGCATATATGTGTGTGTGTTTTGAGTTTGCTGAAGTGTGACAGAGGTTCTGTAATGCTTGGACGGGAGCCTTGTTCCTGTCTGCATGGTTTATTCCTGCTTTTCAGTGGTATTTAGAAGGTCTATTTGGCTAACAGTTTTATCCTCATGCAGTGGTATTTGAGCCTGCCTGGCTGAGCTATCGCTGCCTGTCAAACCTCCTACCTCACTCCCTCTACCCTCAGATAAATCAAGTGATGTGATAAGCAAACGCAGTGTTAACTGAGTCCCCGGCCCACAGATGTCTTGGTGAAAAATGGAAAGCAGCTTTCTCCAATTTAGACAATAGGGTGACTGCAATGAGAATGGATTTAGCACAAACACATAGAATTTCGGAATGCTAAATGACCATAGGATTCTCATCCTGGAGGAATTTTAGGGGATTTGATTTTCTCTTTGGTTCTTTGGTGGGCTAAAAGGAACTCATTTAACAAAATAGGATGCAATTCCACAGTGACACAAAGCAAGCTAGCTAGACAAAATTATAAGTTTAAAGGAGATAAGACTAATGGTAAAACACAGATCACTAGGTCAGCAACATAGCACTATGAAGAAGAAAAACATCTACTATGACCTCATTCTAAATCATTAGGAATATAACATCCATGATTGTTCAAAAGTGTAATTACTAGCTCTCCTTACCACCCATCACACTCTCTCGCTCTTCTTCTGATAACAGACACTTTCCAAATGGAGGAACATGTGATCTAACCCCAGCCATATTCTTAGCTAGAATGATTCGCTCAGATGTGGGCACATGACTCAAGCTCAGCCAATCAGAATTCTTCCTGCAATGACTTAAGTTAAAGCTAATGAGAAACGCCCCTAAAGTCTTAAGAGCTAGAAACAAGGAGACCTGGGATTTCTAACAGAAATGTTTGTCATATGGGAAAAGCTTATCAGCATTTTGCCGCCATCTTCCTTCAATTCTATGAGTTTCTGTACTATCCCGCGAATAAATCTTCCACGGATCCATTTTGCCTAAGCTGGTCTAAAGGTGATTTCTATCACAGGCTTCCAGAAGACAACTGACCCTAAAATAATACTCTTGCTACATTCAACTCTAGTCAACTCTTTATCGAAGTGTCTGATGTCAGAGTTGCATTGATTATAAAATAGGGGACGGTGGAGAGGGCTCAGGAAGGGAAGGTGAACAGGATCACACAGGGGGACAAGCAGACTATGAGGGCACAACATCTTTTAATTTGTAAGAGAGAAAACTGAGAGATGCAAAGTTATTTTCACACGACTTGGAAGATGTTAAAATACTGCTTTCTTCCTTATAAATGTTCAAAGGAAGCAAGATTGTAGGGGATGAACACTATTCTACTTTTACAGATATACCTACAGGGCACAGGGTGTCCTAACTACATCTTCAGATTAGTTCAATGATCATCTCAGTGTAGTGACTCTCTGGCTCCACGCCAGATCCTGTGCTAGGCACTGCTGCACACAGAGACAGACGTTGTTTCTATCCTTGGGCTTCAAAGTCTAGGGTTTTGAAACTTGGAGCCACAAAATTAATCTTAAAATACATCCTATGATGAATAAAGACAAGAAAGATAAGTTGAAAGAAAGACTGAAGGGTTGAATGAGTTTTACATAAACCAAAAATAAGCATCTACTGGAAGCCTACTATGTGCCAGGCTCAGAGCTGTCAAAAAAATTATAAATATTGACTAAAAAGGGTCATTTCTTAGAAACAGATTAATGTGAAGTAGACATAGGAGGTGCAAAGCAAGAAATCAGAAGGCCTGCAAAAAGGCCAATAGATGTGCATATACATCTGGCAACAGCCTCAGAAAAAAAAAAAAAAGGAAAACTAAAGCCAGATAACTCCTGAGCCCATTGCTTACTTCCCCCAAACCAGCACAAGCATCATGCTGTAAATGCCCTGAAGTAAGTTGTCCCTGAAAGAGATTACAATATACATGAGAACTGAAGATACCAGCATGACAAGTCAATGAGGAAAAGACTGGTCCACAAATGAACTGGGGAAAACTGACACTTTGGGTTTTACTGAGGTTGCAACATCCACGGGGAGACCTGAATACAGGGTGGAGTTGAATACAACTCCTGCACTGGGGTCCCCAGACCACCCTCATGTTGATGGTTGACTAGAAGAAGGTTCAGAACTCAGAAAAGCTGATATACTCACGGTTACACATTTTTACAGCAGAAAGATGAGGATTAAAATCAGCAAAGGGAAAAGGTGCATGAGGTGGAATTGAGGAGAGACCAAGGAAAATGGTCCACTAGAGGGACAGTGACCAGATGCAAGAGAAGAGGGAATTGGTTCTCTAAAACTTGAGAAAACAGAACAATATGAGGAGAAAACAAAGCAAATAGGTTAAAGATAACTAAACAGACAAAGAAGGGAGTCAAAGCCATAAAGGAAGAATTGAATGATATGGACATGAATTTTGAATAAAATCAAAGACCCAAAATTAATTTTTTGGAATTAAAAAGTCAGGGGACAGGTTAAAGAGCATGTTAGGCAGCTGAACTGGACTGTGTACATTATTTCCTCAAAGATATTTTTAATCACCCCTTGCTTTATAAACACTGCCTGAGATGCATGACGTTGCATTCACCTTAATTGACCATCGACTTCTCGATCACTCAGTCAAACGAACCTGCTCAGTTTGCAGTTTCTATCCTAGCTCTCACTGCTTACCACTTGTGCAGAGAAGCTCTTGGAACAATTCCCAGTCCCCTGCCTGGGGAAGTCTGAGAGGGGATGAGCCATGCATCAGTCCTTAAAGGTTAATTCCCAGCAGGTTCCCAGAAGCAAACAACTGTTGAGGAAGGAGCCAGCTGGGGAAATGATGCAACTCCAGCCATTCCAGAGATGAGTCTGCCCCTCTGGAGTATTTGCTTAGAGTAGGTGGCATTCCCAAAATGTCAGACTCCCTGGTATTCACACATAAGTGCAAAAACACCTTCCCAAACCAGCCCTGATGTTCGAATTTTCTCCTCTACTGCTCAGCCTCCACGTGCGCAAACTATCACGAGACTGTTGTCTGAGAACAGCCTTGTCTCATTTCCCTGCTCAAAGGGCAGAGGCCAAGGGGCTTACATCCCAGTGAATGTATTACCAAAGCACTGGCTTTACACCAGGGAATAAAGCAGTCCTGAAAACTGCCCAAATTGTCAAGTCTCAGAACGAACCCATCCCACTTGGGCATTGTCATATCCACCTAAATGTCAAACACACCAGGCTACCAAAATAAAAAAAGTATATGTACAAAAAGCTCATCGCATTCAAATTCCTATTTCTCTACCCACTCCTACTGTGACCACCATCACCACCCTCCCTCCTCTCCACCTCTCCACCATTCATTCCCTCTGAAATAATTTCCATTTATATTAGCCTCTCCTAAGCCTTCTTTTTTTAGGAGTACATAAATTTGGGAGCTTAACTAAATTGAATATGTCCCTTTAAATAAAGTCATCTCACCCTGTAAAAGTCAGCACAAAGTGACCCTCTAAGTCTGGCTCTCACCCCTGCGGGTAAAGTGCCTGTTATTCTATCAGGGCTTCAGAGGAGGCTTCCCCCGGAAGGGCAGTTCTGGAAGGTATTTTGGCGTGCTACATGCAAACGCAGCAGCCAGCAGATCTCATCATTTCTAAATGTCAGTCTTAGTATTATCCCTCTGACCCATTCCAAAGCTTATAGGTCACAGAACATTTTATCTGGCAGTGACTTTTATATATTTTTTTTTCAGGTTTGAAGTGTTATCCATTTTCCCTTCTATCCCCCTTGGAAGGAGACCTGGCTCTTCTATACATATGGTGAGTAAGGCATCACGGAATTCAAGCAAATGATAAAAATATGTCTGCAGGGAAATAAATTTCTCTTTCTGAAATCAATCATGTGCTATTCACACAAGCAGCGGAAATAGCCTGAAATACCCCTTATCTCACTGCCTCACTCCACTCAGGCATCCTGTACAAACACTTAAAGGCCAGAGGCTCTCTCTCCTGTCTCCTCTCTCCCACAGCGAACGGGAAGGGAGGCCGAGATATGTGGACAGACGGGCATGGGTGCATGATTAGCCTAAAATGATTGGCTGCCTGTCATAGAAACAGATAGCCAGGACGGGGCCATTATCCTGCACAGACAGCGTGCATAGCAGTCAGCACTGTGGGAAGGAGAGGCGTCCTCTTCCACTCAGTTCAGAACAGAAATGGGAGCTTGGATTATTCCCGCCTCCCCACATTGCCTCGTTTTGATTGGGATGCCCGTGGCTTCTTGCTTTGTAGAAAGCAAGAGTATTGCTGTAAAAGGCACTTTCAAAACCTATTTAGAAATGGAGGGAAGCCATCTGGCCGAGCCAGAGTTCTTGACCACATCACGGACAGCGGAGTCTTTGAATGTCAGTGTGCCCTCCCCCGTCCATAGTCAGGAGGGCTGCAGGCCAGGATGCCCAGGGGCAAACCTGCTCTGCCACTTACTAGCTTGGGGAAATCCTGCAGCCTCCTCAGCCTCAGAGCTCATTCGGTGTGTTGTTTGGATTTAATGAAATGTGCATGTAAGCTCTTACCCCTGCACTTAGAGCGTGGCAGGAAGTGCTTAATAACTATTTAGTAGGGAAAGAGATTGAATCTGGCAATGCTTTAGAGTTGCTTATAGAAATCTGTTTCCAGGCACTAAAACAGTACATTTAAATATTGGGGGCATTTTGGTGCCAACTGATGCCTGTCTCTGAGGACCTCATATTTTAGAGGCTGACGCTTCCATGCTATCTTTGGATGACAGTGAGAGGCACAAAGGGGGAAATTGAGGCTGAGTAAATTGTTGTGGACATAAGTGGTCACCATACTATGGATGACCAAAGCTTCAAGGCTGCCACAAACTTGAGATAACATCTTATATGAGACTGTTTGGAAAAAAATATTATTTTGATCCTAATTCTACCCTCTTTCTTATGCCTATGATTTTTTTTATTTCTGAGAAATCAATATTTGCTTATGTGAAAGTTGTCAGAATCAAAATGGAGTCTCTAGTGTTAAAAACAAACAAACTGACAAATAGAGCTGGGGCAGGCCATGAAAATGGGTTATCACACTTGTATACTTGATAACAAAACTATCACAAAAGACTCTGCAATAAACCACAACCTTGTGCAAAGGCCATTGCAACCTTACACAAACACACACACACACAAATACTTCTGCAAGGACATCTGCCCAGCAACTGACTGTCCAACCTGAGACTGGCATTATCCTTGTTATTGATCTCTGTAGCCAAGAAGCGTTATTTCAAAGCAATTATGTAATCCTCATTTTTTCCTTTAAAAACCTTTGCCTTTCTTTATCTCCCTGAATATGTGCATAGTTCACTATGGCACATGTATTCTCACTTGCAATACCCTAGTCTCAAATAAATATCTTTTTTTTTCTTTTAGAGAGCTTCTCTCTGTTAGTTATTTAGGTTGACATTTAAAAATAAAAAGAGAAGCATAGGGGTGGCAGAGAAATTAAATTCTGCCCTCAGCTGGACTCACAGAATGAGTGGGTCCTTCATTTATAAGGTATTAAGTAAGAGATATTTAAAGCTAAAAAGAATAAAATAGAGTCTAAAAAGAGTACTGTTCACTTTGTCTTACATAATCAATTCAAATTAAGGATACTTGTTATTTATTGAGTGCCTATTATTATATTAAGCTGGGACTGTGCTAAGCATTTACTTATAATCTCAAATCCTCACACAACTCTACAAAGTATTATTGCCTATGAGAAAAAGAAACTCAGAAAGATTACATGACTTCCCCAAAGTCACACAGCAGCCTCGTGACACGGTTATTAAGCCTTGAATTCAGGTCTAGCACACTCTGAATCCATTACCTTTCTTTCTCTTACACTTTTCTGTCTGTTAAGGAATAATATTTAAGACATTTTAGGGAACTTGAGTAGAATTTTAATAGCTTGCAGGCAGGTATACAATATAAAACAAAATACTGCTATGTTAGATAAAGAGAGATCTTAGCAAACCTTCATTCAAGCATGCAGGTTAGCACCATCAAATGGACTAGGCTGTTTACATCTGAACCCAGAGAAACTCAGCCGCAGGCCCCAACTGCATAATTGCAAGTCTGGATAACAATGTGAGGCCTAACTTGCAGGCCCTGGTTCTAATTGTCAGGTACCCTTTCCCAGCCTTGCTCATCCATGGGTGAGATTGAGGGCAGGTGGGGACTCGGAATCTGACAGCACTTCCATTAGTTTGCGCCTCTCAAACTCTACCCTCTATTATATCACATCCTATTCTAATTATCTCCTTCACTGTCTGAATGATCTTCCATTTATTCCAACAGAGTATTTTTATTAACCTTCCATCCATTTAATAGCTTTTTAATCCCTAGCCCCTTTTGGAGCCTTTTTACTTGAATGCTACCCTGCTTTCCTCTGAATTCTTTCCATCCGGCCTCGTAGCTGTCCTCTGATGCTGCTTGCTCCACAGCAATTGCAGCTTGTGTCCTTCCCCTTCCCCAAAGCCCAGTGAATGCTTTCCACACAGAACTTCTCCACTAGCCAACGACCTCTGTCTAAAGGCAGATCCTTCTTCACTTTTTAAAGTGCATTTGGGCTGTTTACTATATGGAATCAGCAGAAAAAATGCACCCAACAACTTTCAAAGTCAGTACTCTTATCCCCATTTTGCAATGAGGAGTAAATTGGCCATTGAGACCTTTAAGAGGTTGCAGAGCTTGTCCAAGGTCACACAGCTAGTAGAGGCTGACCTCCTGGGGATTAAACTAGCATCTGTATGTGTGGGTTGATAGTGCTGGTGGTCTTTTTTTTTAGAGATGAGGTTTTACTCTGTTGCCCAGGCCGGAGTGCACTGGTGCAATCACTGCAGCCTCAAATGCCTCTGCTCAGGTGATCCTCCTGTCTCAGCCTCCCCAGTAGCTAGGACTATAGATGCATGCCACCATGCCTGGCTTATTTGTTTTTTATCTTCTTTTTTTTTTTTTTTTTGTAGAGATGGAGGTCTCACTATGTTGCCCAGGCTGGTCTCAAACTCCTGGCCTCAAGCAATCCTCCTACCTCAGCCTCCCAAAGTGCTAGGTCATATGGTTTAACTATGCTGTGCGCAGTGAGTAGGGAAATAATGTCTGTCAAGAACTTAGAACAAAGAAGAGACCTGGTACACGCTGGTTGCCTTCATGAGTTGGAACAAAGAGATTCCTATGATCATTCCATTCAAATATGTTTCCTAGGGACATAGGGAACATATTTCCCATGTTCCAAGGTCAGAGTGAAACATAAAGCCTCAGGGCTCAGACTTCTGGAAATCAAATCTGGGATCTTCGCCACCTACTGGTGAGCTGTGTGAATTTGGGGTGTTGGTTACCCAAAAGTAATTGATTACTTATTTAGAATGGCTCTCCTCACCAGAATATACGTTCCTATTAAACAGGCACTTTTTTTTCTACCCAGAGAAAACTGTTGCTTATAGTTGGTATTTAATAAATATTCATTGTCTGAATGCAGACTTCTTTTCTGCCACTTGTCTCTTAAGGCTATTATCTCAAACGTGCTTGCTTTAGTGTCCCACATGGCACCCATCTCGTCATCAGTCATCCACCATCGTTATCATCATCCCCGTCAAGAGTTTCTGGGGCGCTTAGAGTTTTAGTAACACAAGGACTTTTATGATTATCAGTTACAGTTATAATATAAATAATAAAAATAGCATAATACCTAACACTCACTGAGAGCTTACACTAAACCAGGCACTGCCTAAAAGCTAAGTGGGTATTGCTCACCACATAAAGCCCATTTTACAGATGATACACCTAAGTCTTACCAGACCAGACGATACCAGACAAAGAAGAGGAGACAAGAGAGAATGAGGAAGAGGAGGTGAGACTGGAAGAGGAAGAGAAGACCAGACCAGATGAGGAAGAGGAGACCAGACTGGATGAGGAAGAGGTCTGAGGTCACACAGACAAGAGCCAGGAATTATACCCAAAGCTAATTGATTCTCGAGCCCAATCTCAACAGTCAGGCTATAGATCTTGGCAAAATTAGAATGAGAGAATAAATCTTTTATACCAAACCCTATGCTCTTTCCAAGACCTCCCCATGAATAATATGTCCTGCTCTAATTCCATGGGATGAGATTGAAGGATTTAAATTCCTCTGGCTCTGAGACCAAAGGCATTTTGTCTCTTCACAAAGTGAGTGGACAGAGAAAATGCCTATAAAACAGCTGACTGCTTGGATTCAAGCTGTGCTGAAAACCTGGGGACTCAGGTGGTTCTGAGACAGAGCGGGTGATCATGGGGCCAACCTCTTCAGCTGGCAGGTACATGGTAGCATCTGCAGTGATGCCTGACGGGAAGTCAGAGGTCACAGCCCTCTTTTCAATTAGATAATCCCAGGTCTGCCAGCCCTGGGTACCACTGAAGTTCAGACAGATGGTACCTGTTAGTGGACAGGAGGCTTAGAGCAGCCACTCCATGGTGAGGCCAGAAAATAACCACCCCCAGGCATCCTGTCACCTCGATAGGGACTCAGAACAAGTCCCCATATATTTGGCACAGTCCTCATTGTGTAGCATTTGGCAATCTCTGAACCCAAGATTAATGTCCCCCCAGTTCCCATCTGAAGGAGGAGCTGTCAGCCACTCAGATCTCTATTTCAAAAGGAATAGTGTTCTGTTGTACTTATTAGGGTACCATTGCAGCTGCTGAAACCAAAGCCAAGGTAAGAGTGACTTGTATAGGATTAGCTCATTTTTCTCTCATGTAAGAGGCCATACAGAGCAGTCAGGGCTGTCCGTATAAGGCTTAATAGTGTCAGGGAGCCAGGCACCTTAAATTTGGCACTTTGGCAGCTTCAACATTCAGATTCTAACTCATGGTCCATGGTGGCTGCTCTGGCTCCATCCATCATGTTCATATTCTGGCCAACAGACGCAAAGAGGAGTAAAGTTGAAGGGGAAAACATATCTATTCCTTTTAAGGCTCCAACAAAGAATTAGCACTCAGACCTCCCGTACTCACATGCCACTGGGCAGAGCTAGCCATATGGGAGGCTAGGAAATGTGATCTTAAGCTGGCAAGCCATTCACTTGGGTAAATCTTAGAAATTCTATTAGTGAAAGAAGAAAAAAAATAGGTATTATAGGAGACTAGCATTCTCTGATACAAGCTGACCTTTTTACTAACAAAATATTGATACATACCCTTCCTCTCAGGCTTGGAACACATTCCCATCACCCCCCAAGAGAAGGGGGGACCAAAAGTTGTGCCCAGTTTCTGCATGTACCTCAAATTTAGTAACTCTGAGTGTTGCAAAGTTCTCTCCATTAGGTCTGATGCTGATGCCCAACGTCTGGCATCTACAAGACATTGCTCTCATAGTAACACGGTTGAGTGCAGTCAAGACAATCGCAATGAAAACTCCCATTCAGAGGAAAGATGAATGGAATGAAAAACACATCAGTTCCTTGTTCATGGAAATTTTCACATCCTGCTGGGAAGTAAAACAAGATAGCCTATATGGCGACTCCTGATTTTCTAGAAGAACCACCCTTGTTTGTTATCCTCCATGGACTCATATCAAATGAATACCGAAAGTGTCAACCCGAAATAATCGAAATAATCAGAATCCAGTTTTAAAGCATTTGTTCAAGCAAAAAGCTGGGAATGACCACCTGGTAAATATGAACTCCAGAGAAATGGGGTCAGTAGTCCTGAAATTAAAAGTGATGGTCTTGCTTATATAAATAAAACAAACCAATAAATAGGATTATAATATTTTTTACACAAGGCTGTTTTATGAGTTACAACAACTTAACTAGTTACAGTTTGTTTTCTTTTCCATACAACTTATATCCTTTTCTTTACAGCTTAAAGTCTATAATGAAGATCAACAATTAAGAGGAAACGGGTCTTCCCTGAAGAACTTTAGTTATCTACAATATTTTACAAAACAGCGTACCTATACATAAGGATAAAGACTAATCTAATCAGAGAAACAAAGGTTATAGTTGTCTGGGTTATAGTTGCCTCAGGTTCCATAAGCACATTCCCTCAAGGCTCAAGTTATTTTAAAGTTCCAACAGCTTAGATTTTGAATTGCTTATTTTTACAAGAGTGTTTCTCTCTCAGAGGCTGCACAAATTTGCTGTCTATTTCCTACTGGTGCACGTAGGAAAGTGTGGGGTTGCTTCGAGGGTTTAATAATCACATACTTTTGCTGACTAGGCTTGCAATTTCTTTAGAAATACTATTTTCTCAAAAACTTAAATATGTATTTGCTTCCACACATTTCCAAGTATAAGTAACCACAACCAAAATTCTCATCTAGACCTATTTCAATGAATGGAAATTTTTGTGTTTACGTACTGAATTTATTGGCCTTTCTACTCTTCTTAACTCCTCTGCTCTCATCCTATGGTGACTTCTTTGAGGTCATCTGAAAAAAAAAACTTTGGATGGGAACACAATGCTTGTGATCTAATTTTGCATTCCATTATCCGTGCAAAAGCACTAAACAGACACCGGAGAAAGGCTTCGGGCCACTGTAACAGCTCTTGCTATTGCTACTTCCTTATCCACTTACGGTCATCTTTTTGGTGGTCTTTCAAATAACAGGAAGAATCACCCAACATACACCACCACTCCAAGATTTTCCAACCAGTTCTGCTGGGGTCATGCTGAAGGCCTTTCTGCAATATTGTGATAGTTTCACCCAGTATTTTGCCTTGCCATACCAAGTAGCACCAACTTTCTGGTCTCCAATATCTGTGTCTTGGCCACCCATGGCCAATTGTAAAGTAAATGTCTCATATTTTATGTCTTATTGTGGTAGCACCCAATGTCTAAATCCCAAATTCTATATTAGTGAGGATACTTGTTCAGCTGCTCTAACAAGAGCTAAAATAACTGGATTAAACAAAATAGTTTACTTTTTCTTTCTGGGATGGTCTGAGCTTACAGAGACTGGGGCTGTTTTAGCAGTTTTGCACCATCATGGACCCAGGCTCCTCTGTCTGGTTGCTTCACATCCTCGGTGAGTCACTCCCACATCGTGATCTCATGCTGCTGCTTTGTTTGCTGCTGCATTCCAACCATGGCAAGGGGAGGAAAGACCATGGAGGGAACATGACCTTAATTTGGGGGTATAATATGAAATTGGCATTCCTGACTTCTACTCATACCTCATTAAGCTAAAAGTAAGCAACACAGCCACCCCCAGCTTTGAGGAAATAAGTGTCCCTAGCTAGATAAGCATGGACTCTGGGATTCTTTTACTAAAGAATGAACGGGAAAAAGAATACTAGGGACAATCTGTAGTCTTCCGAGGACTGATTGGTTCTAAAACTGGATAAGGTTTAAGAGAGCTTTTCATTCAGCTACCCAGCCACACGCCTGGGAGCCGAGGAAAGAAGGCAGAGCAATATGGAGTTGGTAAATTCCATATTTGTAATTTACAATCTTTTTTCGTCTATGCAGGTGGTTTGGAAAGGAGTCAAACTACAACACAGAGAAAGTTCAAAATCCACAGCCAAAGAAAGACAAAATTTCTTACAAACACATTGATTCTCTAAAACTAACAAATCTTGAAGGTAGAGATGTCAGTTCAGGGATAATGACAGGCCTCAGCCTTCAGGTATAGTCAGTATGTTAGAAAAACTGGGGGACAAGGTAAATTCTGCTTCAATAAAAGTGAGCGTATCTTTATCAGAGTTGACAGAGATCATTAAAAAGTGAAAGCAGGAACCCGATATATTGATGACACCTCTAGAAGTTGGCCTTACAACCACAAGCTATGTTCGGTGGAGTATGTTTTTTCCTGTCTCATGCAATGAAATCCAATCTCGTATAAGTTTTTATTTGTTCACAGTGATAGATAAGCCTCCTAAAGTATGGTTTAAATCAATATTCTATTCCGCAAGTTAACTGAAACTGCAGGTTCATTTAATGAATAGATATGCATGCAACTTTATAAACACACAGCCATAAAAAAAAAAAAATGGGGAGGGGATATCCCAAACAGGACTTTACTCTGCAAGGTGCTCTTGATTGAGTTTCTAATACTAAAATAAATAACGTGTAAACATATCCCACATTGCCTAATGAAATACATTACATTGCCTGTTAGCAGGCTGGCTTTATGAGGTAGCAGGAAACTAGAACCTGAGGAGATTAAAAAGAAATTGATTCAAACAATAACAATCATAGTTACCATGTAGTGAGGGCTTAAAATGTGCCAGTTTCTGTTCTAAGTGAGATAGGTAGATAGATATGCTTTGCATCTCAGTTGTTTCTCCCAACAATCCTAATAGTGAAGTATTATAACTTTTCCTACATACAAATTTGTAAAAGAGCCAGAGAGGGTCCGTAACTTGCCCAAGGTAACACAGCTAATAAGTGGTAGAATCAGTTTTCAGATCTGGCCAGTCAATCAAGAGATCTTGAATCCTTTACCACCCAACAAGTAGAATCTCGGTCCTATCAGAATTGAGCACTTAGTTATTTACATTGGTGGTAAATTAGAATGAATTAGGGATACTTCACTATTTAGAGGCCTTTTATGAGGCAGTTACTACAAAGAATAGCTTAAGTCCACTGTGCCCATCCTCTCTCACCACTCCAAGTACATCTGTCCTAGAAGTACCCCCGTGGAAAATGACAACCTTCAAATATACTGCCTAAAGTCACCTGTAAACTCTAATCTTGTGTAACACAAATAATCCATTTCCCAAAGGATCCTGAATGCAGTTATAAATGATTATCAACTACAGCTTTGATAATCCCCTGAAACATTGTTGGCACTATAACTGATTGACTTGAAATATTCTGGTAAAAAAAGAAAAACAAGCACCTACTATGTGCTAAGCACAGGGGGATCAAAGATTCCATGTGGTCTCTTTGCTGCCAAATCCCATATCCTGCTGTTGGGGCTCAAAAACCAGTATCCCGAAATAAGTGTTTTACCATGCTGAACTGAAGAAGCCTCGAGAACCCCCACCCACCATCTCTGCTAAAGCACAGGATAAAGCTTTTCTCTGAAGTTCCTTACCTGCCTGAGTCCAGACCTACTGAAGAAGAAAACAATTACCTCCGGTTCCTTCCCTGAGTTTTCATTGAATGAATTCATATCACAGGAAGGAAGACTAAAGTCTGTCAACAAACCTGGACAGACTTTTGTCACAAACCATTGT